>CM069859.1:22409193-22996693 GCA_036172795.1 Pelodytes ibericus
ATCATTACAGGGGACCTACATTGTTATACCGATGTAAAATTTAGGGATAGGCAAAGAGTCCATACAAGGACACCAGGGTCCATTGACATCTTACACAACTTTTATACGTGTGCTGCTTATTGGCATTTAATTCAACCTGTATGTATTTTACTGCTCATTGGCATCATATACAAAGTTTATGTATTTACTACTCATTGGCATCATATACAAAATGTATGTATTGACTGCTCATTGGCATCACATACAAAGTTTATGTATTTACTGCTTCTTGGCATAATATGCGAAGTTAAGGTATTTACTGCTCATTGGCATCATATACACTGGGGTCTATTCTAAAATCAGAGAACGGATCTTGACCACCATCCCAAAAACACTTGCCCCCCTTGGATGCATTCACTAACCATTTTGCAAAGATCGAGTTGAGGTGAAGCCTGTCAAGATGAATGGAAGTGAGCTGAAACGTGCACAATCCTTTCTATAAGTTAAGGAAAAAAGTTTTCAGACTAAGTCCAGCTGTGTAGACTGAAAAGTCTCTCCCGGTAAAAATGTAATACAGAATACAAAAATTAAAACCCTGCACAGTAATTGGGGAGTTATTAACCCCCATTTTCTGTTAAGTGATATTCTGTGTGATTGCCCAAGGTCTTCGAACTATACAGACGAATGGGGGGGGATGATTCTTAATAATTGCCCAAAACCACTATTCTCAAATTTTAGTGAATACAATGTTTATGTATTTACTGCTCTTTGGCATTATATACAATGTTTATGTATGTACTGCTCATTGGCATTACATACAATGTTTATGTATGTACTGCTCATTGGCATTGTAATGATATTTAATATAATTTTGCACACAGACAAATGTGATTGCATTTCAATTTTCACTTCCTGACTAGTTTCATTTTAATTTTAATTATCATGAAATCACACAATGGATGTGGGAACATTTTGATGAGCATGGTTTTGGTTGATTCGGTTTTACTGTGTGTGTGTGTGGGGGGGGGGGGGGGGGGGAATAATTTCATCCTTGGACTTAAGCAGCACAATGTCTTGGGCCGGGCCTGCCAGTAAATGTTCACCACGTGCGATGTTGGTGTCTACCCCGGCTATAATGAGTGAACAGTCTGGGGTCCAATTATAAGGCAAACCTTGAATGTAAGACAATGGAACTTTCTCAGAGCATTTGCAAAATAACTCACCTTCTATTCAAGCAAATACAATAATGTGTTACCAGAAAAATGCTTTGCATTAATAGAGAATGAGCAATGGGCTACATAGGGTTGCCACCTGGCCGGTATTTTACCAGCAGGTAGTTTAACAGGCCAATGTTAAGTCTATGGTGACACTAGCATGGCCGGTATTTTTTTGTAGGAAAGGTGGCCTCCCTAGGTCTACATGATGTATTAACACCTTGTTAAACTGATAACTTGTATCTGACCTACCTTGAACCTTACCTTTCTTTGCCATTTTCCCTGTATCTGTCTTTCTCCTCCTGACTGACAGCACACACAGTTTTAAAGGAACAGTGCCCTTTTTCACTTGTTATATAATGGGCTGGGCTGTTATTTTTATTTCATTTAGTGTGGTCTCTGGTGTAAATGCTTGCTTTATATATATTTCTTTGCCCGCCATTTTTTTCTTTTTATTTTACTGGTTTGTGGATATTTTGTTAGTTGGCCTGGCCGGCTGGTAAAGGATTGACCTGAAGTCAATATTAAGTGTATGGAGGCAAAAGCATTTCCCATATGTTTTTGAAGAAAAGGTTTACATGCTAATTGAAACCTTGGTGTGTACAGTACTTTGCTCTCTAGTAAATCAATCTCTCTCTCTCTCTCTCTCTCTCTCTCTCTCTCTCTCTCTCTCTCTCTCTTTCTCTCTCCAAGTCCATCTATTTTTTAAATATAGTTTGCCAGTGATATACATATGGTTCCCTACATATACAGTCCACCAGAGTGGCACAGCATAATTAATACCTCACGTCATAGCTTCCCTGTGTATATCCATCACTCCTATGTCTGTCTCTCTCTTCTCCATGTCCCATTGCCTGTCTCTCTCCGCTTTGCCCCATGTCTGTCTTTCATGCCTTATACCCCATGTCTGTCTCCATCTTTACCAAGCTCCCTGCGCCTGTCTCTCTCTCCCATGAGAGATGATCGGAGATATGTTCCCCATGTTTGAAATAATAAATATAATGTAAAGAAACTGTGCTGAGTTGAGCTTTAATTTGCCTCTACCCTGGAGAGGGGCACTGCTCTTCCTCTAAGAAGTGTTGGGTAGGATTAGTAATTAAGATCTCACTGAATCTGTATAAGTATGCAGTGATGCCCAGTATAGAATAGGAAGGGAGTAATTATAACACAAAATCTATTTTTTTTTCTTCACTTATGTTGCATGCAGGATTTCACATCGCAAAGTCAGAATAGAACTTAGCAGATCAAATGCCGTTTCTTGGTCCACTGGACCAGTGAGAACTATTCAATGAATAAACTGCTATACATATCAATGGAATATTGTCCATTTTCCCAAGGAACTGCCATTATCATCTTTTAATGAATAAGCGCTTACAGTACGCTTCAAAAATAGCTCATTCACAAGCGAACACTGAATCTAATGAATTCAAGAGCATCATGGGAGACTTGCAATGAGCTACAGTTAAGAGAAGCTTTGCTAATGAGTGTTTTTTTTTTTTTTTAATTAGACAAGATCCCGCACAGCTTATAACAAAATTGGCATTGCTGAAAATTCACATTAATGAATTAAACAGACATAAAGAAGGCTTTGTTCATTAGAACAGATGTGGTTAAATAAATATGTCTTTGTTGAATGCATCGGTCTCAGCCACCGACAAGACTAACAGATAGATACAGTAGATATTAAATACATACTAAACACTAATCGAGTTATTTAGATAATCTGCTTTCAAGAACAATTATTTTCTTAAAGGAAATGATACATGTTTCAATATTTTGAGTATTCCTTGTTCCGTACTCCTCGGAGGAATTAAGCATATATATATAAACATGTGTAAGAGTCAATGCATTCTCGATGCTTCAAAAGTGTGGCTGATGCAGTTCTTAGAATGCATGCTCCTGGGAAGGTCTTTATTCCTTCCAGATCCGCTGAAACGCATACCCCATGCCAACTTTATGTAACGTTTCAACAAACCTGATTACTATGTTTAACTTTGGATCAGATTAATGAAATAAAGACAGCTTGCACAAGGTTGGTTTTCTGCTCTTATTTTAAGCATCTGTTTCAAATCATTCATTGTAGAAGTAGATTCTGGACACGTCCCTGGGTCCGTAGGAGAAATGGGCACCCCCTTTTATATTATTCCTTGGACGCTTATCATTAGCATTTTCTAATTATTAATAAAGAAAAAAAGGAATATACAGCTGAGTTGTGGATGAAATATTCATGGCAGGGGGGTTATAAAAAAAACTGCATACCTTGCAATGATCCAGCTTTTGCATGGAAGAGCCCAGATAAAGACTACCATTATATGGTTCCCACTTGTTGCTTCAGAATCCTGGAACACTCTGCACCTGGGCATGCACAGTTTGTACATGCAAAAACAGAGTGCCAATGCAACCGTGGATGTGCCATTGATTGCTACCACATGCGCCATTCAGTTGCGTATATGCAGCTACCTGGTAGTTCAGTGTCTTTAATGTGTGACATAATAACATTTCCGATGCCCCGCCCTCCGGAAACCCGAAATTTGGGGATGTATAAAACTTTGAATGGATATCTGATGTGAGATGAGGTGAGATGTCCATTCAATCTCACCAGGATTGTCCATGCACATTCAAACTTACCAGGATTGTCCGTGCACAATCAAACTCACCAGGATTGTCCGTGCACCAACCATCTCACCAGGATTGTCCGTGCACAATCAAACTCACCAGGATTGTCCGTGCACAATCAAACTAACCAGGATTGTCCGTGCACAATCAAACTCACCAGGATTGTCCGTGCACAGTCAAACTCACCAGGATTGTCCGTGCACAATCAAACTCACCAGGATTGTCCGTGCACAATCAAACTCACCAGGATTATCCGTGCAAACTCACCAGGATTGTCCTTGCACAATCAAACTCACCAGGAATGTCTGTGCACAATGTATAGCTAAACTTGTTAGATTAAATGCTTAACTCACCTCATGTCACCTCATATCACCTGAACTCACCTGCAGCTCACCTTTTACCGTACAGACTCTACTGTGAGTCATTTCCTGTTATTTAAATACCCCACGACACTCCAGTTGATGCTGACTTATACTTTCTCCAAACCGAGGGGCTGAGTTTACTAACTTTACTATTATAAACTGTCATGAAAGTCACGGCTACAGGGCTGTCCTTACATGTATTATTAATGTCTCCCATATGTTCCAGAATCTGGGATTTAAGTCTACGTAGGGTCTTACCCACATACGAACTGTAAGGCGTAGATTACTCCTGCCTGTGGAATTGGACATAATGTGTCCCTTCATCTCTTTTAAAGGACAGCTAAACTTTTTTTCAACACTGAGTCAATAATTAAACTAATTGATTTTTTGTGTGTGTGTGTGTGTGTGTGTGTGTGTGGGGGGGGGGGGGGGGGGGGGGGCGACTTACTTTATACTTTATTTGCTTTATAGAGTCTCCAGCCCCTCCTACTTTCGTTCATGATTGCAAGGAAAAATGTCTTTCTAATTTCTCTCAATGGACTGGGGCTGCACTACCTTTACTTTTAAATGATTCAACAGGATAATGGGCAAACGAGGCAGACAAGGGCTGGCAAGGGGGATAGGAGGGCAATTCAATGTGCTTGGGCTGCACCACTTTTCACTTTTAAATGCCCCAGTCAGTAACATTGTTGATCTTTCTATGAAATTGCCTTGTCTGTGCCATATCTGTCAGCAAATATGTCTTGCATGTCTATGTGTGTCTATCTCTGATGATATCAGGTGGTAAATAATTTTTGCCCCCCCCCCCCCCCCCCCAACCAACAGCTGCCAACCATCCGCCCTGGATACATGGTGCTCTATTCATGAAAGAAGGAATTGCAAGGAAGGGAGAAGGGAATTTAGAAGGCTACTGCAAATGAATGGCCAGTGTAGCCAAGTTGGAAAAATTCAGTTGAATTGGAGAATTTGGTACCAATGTGCCCAAAATCCAGTGCTACCCGAGACGACCGTTCAATGTTCCTGTTTTAGGAGAAAAGCTTTATGTTGCAAAGTTACAAAGCAACTAACTAATTCTGGAGAATAGCCCTAGTTACATAGCAACTAACTAATTCCTGTTTCTGGAGAAAAGCCCTGGTTACATAGCAACTAAAAGACGCAAACGCTTCTTGTTCCGGCCTTCGCGAATGTTTCTGTCGACCCAGACACAGAAATATGAATTGGCCGCAGGCAAGGAAGAGTTAAACCCAGAGATCTGCACTTATCGCACTTATCCGTGTGGCAGTTGCTATTGGCCACATGACAAAGAGAATTACCAGTCGGGAGCGTGGAACTGGGAAATACTTGATTTTAAGGCTGCAGTGCTGTTTTCATGTCTTTGAAGCTGTGTAGAAAATATACGAAATGTAGACATTCAGGAGCCACGTCGGACCCCCCCCCCCCCCCCCCCACAGCTGTTCATTACAGAGGATCATGAATCTTTAAAGAGATACCTTAAATTCAAAATAGATAATAAGAATTTAATCAGTTCAACCATTCCCCTCCGTCCAACATGTCCTCCCACTGATAGCGCTGTATGGCGTAAAGAAGGCTCAATAAGGTACTCTATTTGAACACTTTCATTAAAGTTTTGCTATATATAACATATACACTTGATGCAGTCTTTCGGTTCAACTTATTTTTTTGTAACAGTTGTAAGCTAATATTTTGAAACATTAAAGCATTTCTGTTTGAAATATACACCCTTGAAGCACTCATTCAATTAAACATAAGCACATTTTCTGCTTCGAGTTGTCTTTTAAGACTTGTATAAAGAATTAAAAGTGGACTCCCGGAGCTCCAATTTCCCAGGAGAAAATTGGAGCTCCGAGTTTCAGACTAATTCAGATATCGGAATAGCCCTTGAAGTGCTTTTTAAATTGGCATGAAAATTGTCCATTGAGGTTGATTTTTGTGATAATGTTTTGGGATCCAAACTTCTTCGAATCACTGAAAAATTAGCCCCTATCCTCCCCATAGAGTTGTGGTAATAGCTGATTTAGGACTGAAATCTGCAACTTTTTGGGCTAGATTGGAAACTTGTAGCGGGATCCCCACTGTCAGATGAGGCCACTTTGAGTACTGCTGTAACCTCCAGTGGTTACAGAATAGAAAGGTGAAGGTTCTGGAGGTAATTTCAATTTTTATTTGTTGCCTTCTTTTGTTTTATAATTTTGCCATTCTCTTATAACCTACAGTAGAATATGAATCCCATAAGAAATAAAGGAAATGTATTTTGACTGCTCACTCATGTTTTCTTTAAAAATGGTACATATATTACCAATACTCCAAGGGTATGCAAACTTTCGATCACAACTGTATGGGAAAATATAGAGATGTATGGAAAGAGAGAGAGAGATGTAGAGAGAAGGGAAAAAGACATGGGAGGGAGGGAGGGAGAGAGAGATTTGGGGAGGTAACAGGGAAGAGAGAAAAGAAAAATGACGGATGAGCAATCCAGTAGTGGTCTCTAGCAGAGACGTCACAACTAGCACCTGTTGCCAGAAAGGGGAACACAGACACAAAGGCTTTGTTCATACAAAAAAGCGAGAAAAAGTTCTCTGGCGTACAGTGCAGTCTAACAAAAGAAGTATAAATAAAACAATTATTAATGCACAACTAAAGAAAAAAATAATATATATATAAAATATGTGAAAATGAAAAAATAAATAAAACTGAAAGTAAAGTGCGGAACAAAGTGTGCAACAAACTGTGAACACGTCCCGAAAAATAATAAACAAATCGCATCACCACACCAATAATTGAAACACTATCACTGCATACAGGATTTCATGAACATTGTGACATAATAGCAATATGTGAATGGAATATAACATTCAATGTGAATCTGTGTATGAAAAATGGTTATATAAAATATATAAAAAGTGTATATCACCAAGTTATAAAATTCACTGTTTAAAACAGTCTTGCGTAGAATTACTTACAATCTGAACCAAAAAGAAAAATCTGGTACAGTACATCTTGCAATATATAATGAGAAACAGTTTAGGGTTTAAATAACTCACAAGCGTGGCTCCTAAATAGGTAGGAGCATCTGAATTGGCATCAAAGAAACAACCTTTAGTTTTCCTTTGCAATGCTTACGGTAAGGATACTCCGGTGTGGCAACTTGAGCGATCCTTTTATGTCGATCCTCCTTGTGTATTGCCAGACAGAAATAAAGATAATACGGTGTAAAAAAAGGATGTGTATTTATCCTCAAAATGATACAAATGAAAACTACACTTTTATAGGGTCCAAGAGTTTTTTGGGGTATTATCCGAAATACTATTAAGAAAGACGGTTGTAGTTGGCTGAAACAAAAAGGACAGGGCTTCTTTAAATGCAGGAACTTACAGCCTGTGTCACCCAGGCTAGAAAAAGAGTAGAATTCACGTCCAAAACAATAGGTAAAACCTATCAAATGAAAAGCTTCATTAACTGCAATACCACACATGTGATCTACCTTGTAGAATGTGGGTGCCGACTCCAGAATGTGGGTCAAACCAAAAGACCCCTTAAGGTTAGAATTCTAGAACATCTGGGTCTGATTGATTGGAAAGGGCTGCGAGAAATACAGCCTTCCCAATCATTGTAAATCATGCCCTAGGGGATCCCAAGATAATATTAAGTTTATAGGAATTAAAACTATACAATGCACATGGAGAAGAGGAGATATAGTCAAACGATTCCAACAAAGGGAAGCTTTTTGGATTCATAGTTTGAAGACCCTACCACCTTATGGAATCAATATAGATTTTGAGTTAAAAGCCTTCATCTAATAGTATCATATCATTTTATAAGCTTTTTTTTGTAGGTTTTTATACATTTTTGAACTGTTGTTATTTATTTGAGAATGTTATTTCCCTTACATCTGTTAGTGTTTCTAATTTTTCACTTCATATTCTTTTTTATTTTTATTTTCTTTCATTTTATTCTATTTTCATATTTATTTTTATTTTATTCTATTTGTATTTTTTTATTTTACTTATTTTTATTTTTATTATTTTTATTTGTATTCTTATTTTTATTTATTTGTATTTATATATATTTTCATTTATTTATTCTTGTGCTTATTTTCATTTCTATTTATTCTCCCTTTTTCTTTTCCCCCTTTCCCTCTTTCTCTTTCCATTTATACATTCTTTTGTTTCTCATAATGCAGTTTTAAGTTTATTATATATTTATCATTGTATCATTTACATGTGTAAAATAAATGTGTTTATTAAAGTATATAGTGATAATAATGTTATATATTGTAGTATTATGTACCCTTTTTTAATTATACGATGAAGAAACAACACCCAAATAGAGGCCGTTATCGGATATCTAACGGATATTTAAGAGAGACTCTCAGACACTAACTTCATACCCTTGATGAAGCAGTAAGGACAAAATGCGTTGGTTGTTTTCTTGGACCCTTTAAGCATCGGTACCAAGGCTGCTCTGGGAACTTTGTTTGGCTTGTTATACACGGCTGCGGACACAGTGAGACGGTGATTATTAGACAGGACCAATTGAGGCCTAGCAGTTTCCCCCTGTTTATAAATTATATGTTGTATCTAAAATACTATATTTTTACTCCAAATTACTTTCCAAACTTTTAACTTCCACTTAACTCAATAAAAATGCCCCAAAAAATGCGAATTGTTTAGATACCATTATTTTGATAATATAATGTTTTATTAGAAAAATGTACAGTTAAGTCTCACCTGCACCTTACCTTCAGTGAGGTTCCTACGTCTTTGGGTTGTATAGATTGTTATTCCACCTCATCTAGAGTTATATACATCTCTGCTACACTAGTGCCTTCTCTTCACAGTACTCATGTTCCTATATATTTTTTTTACTCCTCCCAAACATCATTCACATGACCTTGGATCTAGATATGCTGATTTGTTGAGTAATAGCCTATGAAGTGAACTTTTTTTTTTAAATGCAACTCATCTCTTTATTTTCAGTTTATTTGCAAATGATATGGAATATTTGTATTAGAAACCAGAGTCCATGAATATAAATACATATGTCATCAGTGCAGAAAATAACTTTTATTCTCATTTGCAAAAGAGGATGATTCAACGCCAGCAGAGGTTTTGATTCACTCCTGGATGTCTCAACATATAACAATCTAATATCACACAGCAGTGAATCTTCATAATAAATGCAACATATTATTAATGCCTTTTTTTTTATTTTTTATGTTCGTTGAAATCATAATGTTCCATCTCGGCTGACAATAAAAAAGAGAGAAAAATACCCTGCAGTGTGTGATTAGCACTAATGCGCTGCAGTGTGAGATTAGCACTAATGTGCAATGTGTTGCAGTGTGTGACTAGTATTAATGTGCTGCAGTGTGTGACTAGTATTAATGTGCTGCAGTGTGGGACTAGTATTAATGTGCTGCAGTGTGGGACTAGTATTAATGTGCTGCAGTGTGGGACTAGTATTAATGTGCTGCAGTGTGGGACTAGTATTAATGTGCTGCAGTGTGTGACTAGTATTAATGTGCTGCAGTGTGGGAATAGTATTAATGTGCTGCAGTGTGGGACTAGTATTAATGTGCTGCAGTGTGTGACTAGTATTAATGTGCTGCAGTGTGTGATTAGTATTAATGTGCTGCAGTGTGCGACTAGTATTAATGTGCTGCAGTGTGTGACTAGTATTAATGTGCTGCAGTGTGGGACAAGTATTAATGTGCTGCAGTGTGTGACTAGTATTAATGTGCTGCACTGTGCGACTAGTATTAATGTGCTGCAGTGTGTGACTAGTATTAATGTGCTGCAGTGTGTGACTAGTATTAATGTGCTGCAGTGTGGGACAAGTATTAATGTGCTGCAGTGTGTGACTAGTATTAATGTGCTGCAGTGTGTGACTAGTATTAATGTGCAGCAGTGTGTGACTAGTATTAATGTGCTGCAGTGTGGGACTAGTATTAATGTGCAGCAGTGTGTGATTAACACAAATGTGCAATGTCCTGCAGGGTGTGCTGTCCTGTCTGAGGAGTGTGATGACAAACTGGAGTGAGGCAGGAAGGGTATTTTATTTAGGAGGGGGTGGGGCAGTGCAGGTCAATGCAAAGGTGGAAAGTGTGACAGTTCAGCTATATGCTGTTTGGGGCATCAAATTGTAATGGGTAAGATTACAATACATTATCACAGTTGCCAACATCCCCTGTACTGTTTTTTTTTTTTTTTTTTTTTTTTGGGGGGGGGGGGGGATGGGACCTGATGCTAACCTCCTGTGAAGAAGCCTAGTGCAAAAAGCATCAGGTGTTCTTCCATCAGGAGTCCCATAAATGTAGCTTCTTTTTATAAACTGGCTGATTTTATTGACTGTATCTTACTGTATTTCGCATCTATATTATTAAATGTATTTTATTTAAACAGTAATAGGTCCTCCACACCTTCTAAGCGCTAGCCCCTAATCTTTACCAGATCACCTTTTCTTCCGGGGTTCTGGGAACGGCTCTTTAGGTGTTTTCTGGAAGCTTTTTTCCTCTTTTTTCATTTTCTTTTCCTTACCCTAATTTTCACTGGCGCAGGTCTATACATGTTGTTTTTTTGTAGGCCCACATATAGATGCCCCATTAACATTACAGACGGCCCCGCACACAGAATACAAGCAATGTTTTGGTTGAGTCCCTTTAATGTATATCTTATTTATCCATTTGTAAATGTATCTAATGATTAAAGGAATCCTTCTTTTTCTTCTCTATATTCTCATGAAGTTGCCAACGCATTTCACTTGCTGACACCTCTTGCCTTGATACACTCTTGTATCCACAGCATCATTCTTGCTTTTTGAAACAATTTTCAGAGCCAACGGGTGGCTGTTTCTACATAAACAAATGGAATTTCCACTGAACGTTTCGGGAACTACTATCCGTTACCCCTACACTCCAGTGACCTTTAGAGGGTTCCTTTGGAACAGATCAGTCCTGTGCCATATATACCTGGGATTAACAACACTGGTCAGCCCTGGGACAGACAGATGTGGGACCAGCTACAGTTGATGGAAATGCTGCCCACAGACCTGGTTCTAATAAAAATGGTCAGCTCTGCAGCCTACTGAGACCTTTCGATCTTGAACTAAATTAGCCTTTAGAGACATGACGCTAAGCATTTTGGGAAATCACTCACATGTTTAATTACTCTGGTTTTTGGAATAAACTGGAGGATTTCTCCAAACTTTATTTATGAAAAAGGCATTCCTGCCAAGTGTCCTTATTTAAGAGGCACAGTCCCTATTTTGCATCTAAATCCCTTTGTCCATCTATAGTCCATCTTTTTCTGGGAGCTCAGAATGTTTGGTTTGTAGAAGTGTATCACAGAGCTCCACTGCAATAAAACTCACAATAAAGTTTTTTTTTTTTTAGCATAAATAGTTACCAATTAACCAGAAAGTCAATGTAAATGGTATGAAGCGGTATTTGCAGGGAATTGAAAAGGGAACTGCAAAATGAAGGTCAAAATATCAGACTTTGAGATGTAGCTGAATGGGGGAATTTTTCTAGTCCCCAAACTCACTTTAGTGCAAGATGAAGATTACTGCTTGTCTAGTGCACAGGCTTTTTTCCAGGGTGATTTGATGCAGGCATTCTGTATAAATCTATTTTACTCAACACCCCCCCCCCCCCCCCCCCTCAGTGATTACTCTGCATTTTTACTGCAGGTGTGGCAGCACTGATAATATAGATACTGAGGATATAAAGTTTTGTTTCATTTAACCACATCCTGTGCTGCTGGAATAGAGTACATTGTGTTGACTGAAATAGATTTTCTCTTATACACAGTAGGACCTCTTAACTCTGCAACACATTGCCTGGTGACATCACTAGAGAGATAGGACATTCCACTTTTACTCAGAGAGTTTGGGCAGTCCTGGTTTCTTGCAAACTGCTGTATTTTCACAATTTCATCCAGCTATAAGTATTTAAGCAATACAAAAATGTAAAACATGCATTTCAAAGTACTTTGAAAGCTCATTAAACTGCATTAGTATTTGGAAGATGCATTTTGGAGATCAGACAGTCTCTTTAGGTTTGATATTACTGTGGCAATGCCCTGCAATTCTCTAGTGTTTTAGTAAATAATTGTCTTGATTATAATCTCACTAGCCCTTTCTATATTGAAAAAAAAAACTTCCTTTATTCAGGCAAATGTTTTTTCGTTTTTAAAGAATAAGGGTACTTTAATTAGAAAAAGAGACATAAGACACATTTTATGTTTAAACTACAATTCATTTATTGGAATTGGTTCGTGGCATTTGGCCGTTATATTAAGCCCCAGAACAAAGCCACAGTCTGTATATTTTTTGAACTAACATATGGCTGTAAAGAGCCAAACTTTGGCATTAAGCGGTTGTGCAAGGATTTTGCCCCTAATTATGCCAGGAAATTGACAATTAATATGCCATGATTTTGCCCTCAACATGCCAGGATTTTGCCCCTCAATATGCCAGGATTTTGCCAATTAATATGTCAGGATTTAGCCCCTCAATATACCAGGATTTGACTAGTACCCTCCTCCCCCCTTCCCCAGTACTTACCTCCTTGCTGCTGTCTCCCAGTGAAGGAACTCAGGTCGCATTTTTTTTTTAACAAACTTTATTGAATCCGCGCAGCTGGAGCAGAGTGCACAACGCTTCCCTCAATTCCGTGGACCGACTTAATAGATAATTTCTTTTTTTTTTTGCTGCCGTGACCTGGGCCAGTATCGCCCGTCACCCACTGATGGAGGGCCTGGGCACAATGTTTATGTCTCTGGCACACTGTATACTTAGGAAAGCTATGTGGCACACTGTATATGTCTCTGGTATACTGTATACTTAGGAAAGCTATGGGCACCATGTTTATGTCCCTGGTACACTGTATACTAAGGAAAGCTACGTTGCACAATGTATATGTCTCTGGTATACTGTATACTTAGGAAATCTGTGTGGCACAATGTGTATGTCTCTGGTACACTGTATACTTAGGAAAACTATAGGGCACAATGTGTATGTCTCTGGTACACTGTATACTTAGGAAAGCTATGTGGCACAATGTGTATGTCTCTGGTACACTGTATACTTAGGAAAACTATAGGGCACAATGTGTATGTCTCTGGTACACTGTATACTTAGGAAAGCTATGTGGCACAATGTGTATGTCTCTCCTACACTGTATACTTAGGAAAGCTAGTGGGCACAATGTATATGTTTCTGGTACACGGTATACTTAGGAAAGCTATGGGGCACAATGTATATGTTTCTGGTACACGGTATACTTAGGAAAGCTATGGGGCACAATGTATATGTTTCAGGTACACGGTATACTTAGTAAAGCTATGGGGCACAATGTGTATGTCTCTGGTACACGGTATACTTAGTAAAGCTATGTGGCACAATGTATATGTCTCTGGTACACAGTAAACTTAGGAAAGCTATGGGGCACAATGTATATGTCTCTGGTACACAGTATACTTAGGAAAGCTATGGGGCACAATGTATATGTCTCTGGTACACGGTATACTTAGTAAAGCTATGTGGCACAATGTATATGTCTCTGGTACACGGTATACTCAGGAAAGCTATGGGTCACAATGTGTATGTCTCTGGTACACTGTATACTTAGGAAAGCTATGTTGCACAATTTATATATCTCTGGTACACGGTATACTAAGGAAAGCTATGGGGCACAATGTATATGTCTCTGGTACACGGTATACTTAGTAAAGCTATGGGGCACAATGTATATGTCTCTGGTACACGGTATACTTAGTAAAGCTATGGGGCACAATGTATATGTCTCTGGTACACGGTATACTTAGGAAAGCTGTGGGGCACAATGTATATGTCTCTGGTACACAGTATACTTAGTAAAGCTATGGGGCACAATGTATATGTCTCTGGTATACTGTATACTTAGGAAAGCTATGGGGCACAATGTATATGTCTCTGGTATACTGTATACTTAGGAAAGCTATGGGGCACCTTGTATACTGTATTTAAGTAATAACGATATTTGGGTTGAAAAAAGAAGCTGGGTTATGGCTGTGGAGATGGTTTTAAACATAGGATCTGCCCTGGGTGCCAAATACTTTAGGTAAGATCGCAGGGGAGTCTTGTATCGATAAAGTGTCACCAAGATAACCCACTCCACCAAGACATGGACTGATTAAATATGATAATATACCAATTCAGAAAAGCTTACATGGGAAGGGAGTGGGGCATGAATAATGATATCTTGTGTGAATAAAGTGCACGCGTGTTAAATGTCAGGCTATGAAAACAAAGCTGAGATCATCAGATCAGCCTCGAACTAAAACCTTATACCAGATAAACTACGTATTTTTAGGATCTGTGAAATAATATCACTAATTTTTTTCTCCATGGAGATTACACAAAAGTCATTCTTTCCACTATAATGGCTCGATAGGGGTGAAATGTCCAATTTGTGGCAAAACCCTCAAACCTACTCCCATTTTTCTGTTTTTTTTTTTAGTCATTAGAATCTATATAAAAAAAAAAAAAATAGAGACATTGTTGGTTCTAGAGTTGAATAGTTGTGCTTAATTTATGTTTTAACAGATAATATCCAAGCAGGACTCTCCCTTATGTTTTATATAGTATATAGTTTTATAAAGTATATATTTTTTATGACAGTTCCTTAACCCTTTAAGGACCAGGGATTTTCCTGGGCCAAGGACCAGAGCGTTTTTCAATTTTTAATACGCGGTTTTTGAAACATAATTTTCCTCTCTCTCATTTAACGTACCCATACAAGTTATATGTTGTTTTTTAAAGGACAGTTAGAGCTTTCTTTTGATACCCTATACATAAAAATGATTTAGATTTTAGTATTAAAAAATACATATAAAAGAGGAAATTTTTGAGGAAAAAAAAGTTTTTCCCCATTATTTTCCCAATAATAAGCTACATAACTAGTGCAACACTAACCCACTTATCCCCCCTAATTAACTAACTAATAAAAAAAAATATATATTGGTTCCCAAACCCCCCATAACAAAAAAGACAGAAAAAAACTCTGAAGAGTGCGATGTCAGATCAGTAAAAATCATGCAACAGGCATGCAGGGGTTAAATTTTATTAAATAAATATATTAAAATTACCTTTATTTATTAAAAAAAACTTTATAAATTGTAAAAATAAAAAAATCTGTTAAAAAAAATAAATAAATGAGGGCCATAAAGTGGAAGGAAACTGATCACAGTTAAAAACTGTGATCAGCAATGAAAGGGTTAATTTTTTTTTTTTTACCTCTGTGTATTTAATTAATTTATTTTTACTTACAGGTCACTCTCTGTGCTTCACTATAAGAATGTGAAGCACAGAGAGTGAATTAGAGGCAAAGTCAGTGTGTGAACACACTGACTTTGCCATCTAATTTGCATGTTATCGCTGTGATCACTCAATCACCACGATCACATGCCCGGAAATGCACCGATCGGGTCCAGGATCTTTGCCTCGGGTGCGAGGCTTAGTCCTGGACCCGTTGCAGACTAGCTGGCGGTGCCCATGGAGCGCCCCGCCGGCTAGACTGCATGACGAGTTAACTCGTCATAAGGTCGGGAAGGGGTTAAAGGACAACTGTAATCAAACATTTTTATTGTGTTTATTGAAAGCTTACATCAAGTAGAAATACTTTAATGAACGAATACAAATAAAGTGCCTTATAGGCAGGGGAGGGCTGGCAGCCTTAGGCCTGGGGGGCAAATCCAGTCAAGTGGCCCATTGCTTCATCGAATCGCCTCCCCTTCCACGGCCATCTTTTCCTTGTTTTATAACGAATATTGCCAGGATTTTCCCCCACAATATACCAGGATTTGCCATTTAATATGCTAGAATTTTCCCTTACAAAATGCCAGGATTATGCCCCTCAGTATGCCAGGATTATGCCCCTCAATATGCCAGGATTATGCCCCTCAATATGCCAGGATTATGCCCCTCAATATGCCAGGATTATGCCCCTCAATATGCCAGGATTTTCTCCTCAATATGCCAAGATGATGCCCCCTCAATATGCCAGTATTTTCCCCTAAATATGCAAGGATTATGCCCCTCAATATGCCAGGATTATGCCCCTCAATATGCCAGGATTATGCCCCTCAATATGCCAGGATTTAGACACCCAATATGCCAGGATTTTCCCCTCAATATGCCAAGATGATGCCCCCTCAATATGCCAGGATTTCCCCCTCAATATGCCAGGATTATGCCCCTCAATATGCCAGGATTTAGACACCCAATATCCCAAAATTTGGGCACCCCCCCTCCCCCTACCCACGTTGCACACCTACGACATGACCCATAACACACGTTGCACACCAGGACATGCCCCATCACCACATTTACATGCCTCCATCACCCCATTACATACACATTTCCAATATTATTTGCCATTAATATTCCCCAGCCAATTTGTCCCATAATATGCCAGTGTTATTCTGCAATTTAATATGACTCAGTAAATTTGCCCAATAATATTCCAAGGTTATCTGCAATTTAATATGCCCCTGCTAATTTGCCCAATATGCCAGTGTTAATTGCCATTTAATATTCCCCAGCCATTTTGCCCAATAATATGCCAGTCTTATTCTGCCATTTAATATTCCCCAGCCAATTTTCCCAATAATATGCCAGTGTTATTCTGCTATTTAATATTCCCCAGCCAATTTGCCAAATAATATGCCAGTGTTATTCTGCCATTTAATATTCCCCAGCCAATTTGCCCAATAATATGCCAGTCTTATTTGCCATGTAATATTCCCCAGCCAATTTGCCCAATAATATGCAGTGTTATTTGCCATGTAATATGCCCCAGCCAATTTGTCCAATAATATGCCAGTGTTATTCTGCCATTTAATATTCCCCAGCCAATTTGCCCAATAATATGCCAGTCTTATTTGCCATGTAATATTCCCCAGCCAATTTGCCCAATAATATGCCAGTCTTATTTGCCATGTAATATGCCCCAGCCAATTTGCCCAATAATATGCCAGTCTTATTTGCCATGTAATATGCCCCAGCCAATTTTCCCAATAATATGCCAGTCTTATTTGCCATGTAATATTCCCCAGCCAATTTGCCCAATAATATGCCAGTCTTATTTGCCATGTAATATTCCCCAGCCAATTTGTCCAATAATATGCCAGTGTTATTTGCCATGTAATATGCCCCAGCCAATTTGTCCAATAATATGCCAGTGTTATTCTGCCATTTAATATTCCCCAGCCAATTTGCCCAATAATATGCCAGTGTTATTCTGCCATTTAATATTCCCCAGCCAATTTGCCCAATAATATGCCAGTCTTATTTGCCATGTAATATGCCCCAGCCAATTTGCCCAATAATATGCCAGTCTTATCTGCCATGTAATATGCCCCAGCCAATTTTCCCAATAATATGCCAGTCTTATTTGCCATGTAATATTCCCCAGCCAATTTGCCCAATAATATGCCAGTGTTTTTTGCCCCCCTTACCTTTTTCCCTGGTGGCTAGTGGCAGGACTTCCCTGGTGGCTAGTGGCCGGAGGACTTCCCTGGTGGCAGGCAGCATGGTCCCTCCATGCTGCCTGTTCGGCCTCCCGGCGGTTGTGCCGACAGGTCACGTGATCGGCGCGCGTCTGACGTCAGAGCGCCGATCACGTGACTGTCGCCACTTCCGTGTCAGACTGCACAGGGAGCCGAACAGGCAGCACGGAGGTTTCTCTGTGCTGCCTGTTCGGCTCCCCGTGCAGCTTTGCAGGCAGAGCGGAGGTGAGAGGGGATCTTCCGATCCCTTCTCAGTCTCTGCCTGCAAGCGCGTTTTTTTTTTTTAAACACTGGCCCAGCGGCCGTGTTTTAAACAGCTTAGGGCGGCCTGGGGGGCAATTGCCACCCTGCCCCCCGGCCCAGCCCGCCCCTGCTTATTGGGCTGTCTTTGGTCAATACAGTTTTATCAGGAGGCAGACATCTTGTGTCAGAGGAAGCAACGCTTGATATATTTGAGCCAAGATTCTAAATAACATGTCCTCCTCCTGTTAGTGCTATATGGAGCAATACGTTACTTTATTTGTATTCTTTGAATAAATCATTTCTATTTAAAATGCCTACACATGATACAAGCTTTCATGTGAACACAACTTTGTCTGACAATTTTAAATAAAAATACATGAATCTAATTATTTCAGCCATTTCCCTTCAGGCGTTATACAAAGTTAAGAATCGTTGTCTCACTGATATGATACATAGGCACGCAAGTAGCCCTAAAGGTCAACTTCAAAGGTCAACAAAGGTCAACAAGTGGTTTCATTAAAGGAACCAACTGACTGAAATTAATATTGATTAGCATTATACACAGTCCATTAGGTAGCTGATGCTAAATTAAAGGACAATTAAACTTTTTTTTTTTTAACTTTTGCTTACTTATTTTTTTTGTTTGAATACTTCTTTTTCCAGGAAAAAATGTGGTATTCTGCACAACTATTAGGTAGAATACCATGTACATGATGGAAATAGTAAAAGTAACATTTTGTTAATAAATTTAATTTCACACTGATATATACAATAGAGGGACATAGATATAATATTAGATATTAGATAATAATTAAGTACTATTAAGTTATTACTCTACGATTTAATAGGGGAAGGGATGGGAATTTTAATGTTATATATATATATGTATGTTTTTTTTTTTTGTAATAGTCTAATTCATAATCCAAAAATAATTAATTAGTTTATAAATAATACTTATTTGTTAAATATATTTATACTAATAGTTATGCCTGAAATTTTGAAAATTTCTTTAAGAGATAATTCATAGAGATATATGACATTAATATATTGTATGTTTAATGTATTTACTTGTATTTTGAAATATAAATTAAGTTACTGTATTTTTAATATATCTGATTTAATTTGGAATTGTAAAATGACATATATATTATATAATGTTCAAATGTATTTAAAATTTTGAAAAAAAAATATTTATAAAAAAAAAATGAATACTTCTTTTTTTTTTCCACGCCACATAAGGCTTGAATAATGAGCATCTTCATACAATTCTTCCATCAATAATTGCGATTAAACAGTTAGAGCTCTTACCATAGGAACTTTTTTTTTTACAATACAAATTTACAATACAGCATTACATTGTTACAAACATGACATTTATACTTGTGCACTTCCAGGGGGCAGGGATGAGATGAGACCTCAAAAACTACATTCTTCGCATTTTAAAATAGGATATCATGTCAATCAGTACTACTCTCTAATATTGTTATTTACTCTTTGGCCACTTTGGCAATTCAATGGGCTCTCACCCACCCCATACCTTGTTTATTCGGAGCTGGAATAAGACCTGCTCCCTCAGCTGCCACCAGAGGATCGAGCAGGTTCTACCCCAGTTTTCATATATGATATACTGCATATCAGACATGTTAGGCCAGCTGAGATGGAGATAGTGCGCTCTGAGGGCTATGTTCTATTTTTACATTACCTTATTTAACCAGTATTGAAAACTGCTGTCCATGTGACCTTAATTTGATTGCAACCCCACCATATGTGCAGGTAGTCTCCCACCTTACTTTCACAGCAGCAATATATCATTATTTTCCCTGGGGAGAACCTTGCAATCTTGGAGGGCACTGGATACCAAAAATGTACCATTTTAAATTGATTTTCCAGAATAGTAACACAGTGTATTAAGTTGTTCAGCCCTGTTATGGCCTTCAGCCATTCTTCTTGGGCTATTTCTATCCCCAGCATCTTCTTCCACTTTTCCCTAGCTTCAGTATCTCAATCCTACTAATATATGAGCATTTTTCATAACCTGCATTACAGTTGGATATCTAAATATGTTTGTCAGAGCATTAGCTTTTTTCTTGTCACCCTGGGACAAGGATGTATCTAAATAATGGTTTACCCTTAAATATACGAAAATCTCCCTTCTCCTCTCCTTCCAACCTCTCAATGAAAGATCCATCACAATAACCTCACTAGTTTCTAAGTTCAGGGAGTTAATTATCCTATTATTTACCGTATTGCTATTTTTACCCAGGGTTTTCCAAATCATTGCTCCCGGGTAACCTAGCTCTGTTTCTCAATCTTCATCAATATTCATTTTCAGGTTCCGGCATTTGTATTATGTAAATATGTCCATGAATTAGTCTTTTAAAAGAGCCGAGCCCACCTTTATTAATTGGCATGGCTATTTTCCTGACTGGGTTTCTCGTCTAACCAAACAAATTTAACAAAACTAGAGTGAACCAAGTCAAGCCAACGTTTAGGACTCCCAACGGGAGGTGTCTGAAAACATACAGCCACTTGGGCAGGACATACGCCTTTACCACATGTATCCTGCTCACCCAGAAAAACATCATATTCCTCCATCCCTTCCGTGTATAGTTGGTATCTTTCAGTAGAGCCAGTATATTCATTATACACAGTTCATTAGGTAACTGATGCTAAATAAAAGGACAATTCCACTTTTTTTTTTTAAACTTTTGCTTCCTTTATGTCCTGCTTCTCCGGAGAAAACCCAAAGTCTATCTTAATAGCTACAAGTGGGTTTAGTCTCAGCCCTGCTCGTCTGATCAGGGTTATCAATGTCCGGGGGTATAAGCAGATGGGGACCTAATTAAGTGACCCCCCCCCCCTTTGCTGATCCCATGCAAACATGAGGGAATCTCTCTGTTCCAGCTGAGAGAGCCAGTCGCCGACCAGACTGAGCTGCCTGCTTCCCAGGGAAGCATGGCAGCTGCCAGTCCAGGGATAAACTGGCGTGTACTGCCAAAAGTAAATGTCAGTTTATCCTTGAACTATGAGCAACTCATTTCACACTTCAGTTTCTATATTAGAAGCACAAGTGGAAAATAAAGTTTAGCTTCCATCTAATAATACTTTTATAATACTAAACTAAAAGACATGTGAAGGGTCTATTCATTAAAATGTCAATTATGGTCAATTAGCAAGCAAACTGAAAAAATCAGTGCTCCATGGCTCATCTGACTGACCTTTTATATTTTATTAATTTGTATTTTTATTCAATGGATGTATCGAAATGTCTTACAGGTGACATAATGATGAGTAATATACTGCTAGAGGTTCAGAATATTTGGTATAGGTGCACAGCTGTTGTTATGAGGAAAAAGTCAAAAAATACAAAATAAAGTTTGTGCTGTTTTAGATAAAGAATAGGCAGCAAGTGGGTTCTGATCTGCTGTGAAAAGCCATGTTTCATTGTTTAAGATGAGAAAGAGTCCTTTGTGGAACAGTTATTTCTAATTAAAGGGAAACACTCACATTTTAGACTTTCTCATGCTCACTGGTTTGACATAAGTACATATACAATTCGTTATAGAACAGAATCAGAGAATGCGCATGAAACATATAAGTGAGGGAATGCTGAGCCTCAAAATGGAGGAAAAAATGATACAGGCACATACTACGTTGGTAAATTTGTGACACTATTAGTCGTACGAATAACATAAGGCCGCAAGCATTTTCTTTATTGGAACCTGCATTATCACTACTCAATGTATAGCAAAAAAAAGCAGAATGGCGCAAGATAGTGGGTACCTTGAATTTGAAAAATAAACACAAGCAATAATCTTCTCCTGAGGAAACCATGATTGGAGTTCCGGCGAAACGCGTAGAGACACGGGCAGCTGCAGATTTTCCCCCTGACCCTGCCTTCTACCTCTACCACTTCCAGGTTATGGTTCTACCCGAGTCCTGGATGCACCAGTGGGCTTCTTTGCCTTTGTCTGTTTTTATCCTGTAATTTTTGTCCTTAGCAGGGGCCATTATTCACACTATCCCTTTTGTATTGCATATGTTTTGTCGCTATTTATATTTTTCCGAGTCTATTAAAATTTGTGAAGAAATCCCGTCACTTTCAGTGATCATTCCTCACGTTGGTTTGTGAGTGTATTCATTACCACTTATTTATTTTATAATTGCGGTGTTTTACAATATTGCACTATTATTGCTTGTGTTTATTTTTCAAATTCAAGGTACCCACTATCTCGCGCCATTCTGCTTTTTTGCTATACACTGTTTATGGGCATTCTGGAGAGCGCTTCAGAGGGCTGCGTTTGTGTGTAGTATCGCGAGTATTACAATTACACCAATTTTAGCACTTTGTTTATTTGCACAAATCCCTTTGTATTTTTTAGCACTACTCAATAAGATATTTACAAAGCAGAACTTTCACCTGGTTCCCGCTGCACAGGTAACTAAAATGGCCGCTGTGTGGTTCTATTGCTCTGTGGGAAATAGAAGGAATTTCTTGATTTTGTCGACAATGACTGTATAACGTACACACAAGAGCATTTATATGTAAAAAATATGCAGATCTGCTTTTCAGTTTCAATCCCGGAATCTTTAACAAAATGCAGAACCGAAACACTCATTCCCTGGAGTAGCATTTTGTGGTTTATTTACTAAAGCTGTGACATGTGGTAAAATGGCCGTCTTTTTGCCAAGAAAAAATCTCCACGTTGGCTACTTTTCCAGCACGGCTGTTATGATATTATTCATTGCAAATTCAGTTGTCAGTTCAACATTTGCTGAAAAACGTCCTTGATTTTGGAATAACATTCTCCTCTTCAAGGGCCTCGCGCAAAAAAAAAAAAATAATAATAATCTTGCAAAGATAAATTTATAGGGAGTTTTGATATTCTATAACCTCTGTCAAAATTAAATAACATGCAATAAAACCGCCGGCCAATTGAAATTATTCTTGCCATAAAAAGCAATGGAAAGGTGCCATTGTAACACTAAAAAAGTTTAGCCAATAATACAATATAACAAAAACTACTGTAGATTTACTGCCAGCCCTTCGGTGCTCTACAGCAGCTATACATATTCAGGGTAAAAAAAAAAAAAAAAAGTACTAAAAATGCACACACATGTAAGCACACATGTGAGAACTAAAGAAAACAAATATAAAATAATTAATGGCATCCCACAAGTTCCTTAAAAACTGTGTGATGTCGACATGGATTAGGGATGGAGGAAAATTGTTGGTCCAACTAGATGATGAGTGACCCTTCCTTTCCAAGCCAATTATTTCATATTGAAATCTATGCAAAAAATTATTCTTTCACCTAACTCACCTTAAAGAGGGAAGTGCTCATGCCATTGTACAGAGCACTGGTGAGACCTCACTTGGAGTATTGTACGCAATATTGGAGACCGTATCACCAGAAGGATATTGATACTTTGGTGAGAGTTCAGAGAAGGGCTACTAAACTGGTTCATGGGTTGAAGGATAAAACTTACCAGGAAAGGTTAAAGCATCTTAACATGTAGAGCTTGGAGGAAAGACGTAACAGGGGGGATATGATAGAGACATTTAAATACATAAAGGCAATCAACACAGTAAAGGAGTAAAGTATATTTAAAAGAAGAAAAACTACCACAACTAGAGGACATAGTCTTAAATTAGAGGGGCAACGATTTAAAAGTAATATCAGGAAGTATTAGTTTACTGAGAGGGTAGTGGATGTATGGAATAGCCTTCAAGCGGAAGTGGTAGAGGTAAACACAGTCAAGGATTTTAGGCATGCGTGGGATAGACACAAGGCTATCCTAGCTATAAGACCGGGAACAGGGGGGGTATTTAGAAAATTGGGCAGACTAGATGGACCGAATGGTACTTATCTGCCGACATATTCTATAAACCACTTTAGGGTCTACTCAGTCCGCTACGATTTTCTGAAAGAAAAGTTCAGAGTTTCAGATCGCATCGTTGATCCGAATGGCCCTTTAATTTGGGCTACTCGGAGATCACCGACGTGATCCCTAATGAATATCGTCCAGACTTCAATGGGGGGAGTTAAGCTTATTTTGGGGACATTTTAGCAACAGCCAAGAGGACTTCAGCTATTGTGTTATGAGCCAAAGTCCTCCTAAAATCAGAGAAAGATTTGTAAAAAAAAAACTAAAGTAAAATTAAGTTAAAAAAGTTATGTAGCAATAAAATACTTGGACATAAATTAAGTAAATTTAAAATAACATTTTTTTAAACACTTATTATATTAATGTTAGATCTATTCATATAATATATAACCATAATATATTTGTCATTTTTCTATTTATTTTTTTATTAAGAATGTCCATAAACATCTTCTAAAGTGAAATATAAATTAAAAAAAAACAGTCTTGCAGTTATATTCAAGTTATAAGACTTTGAGGAGGATAATGAGGAAGAGATTGAAAATTCAGAAAGTACCCAATTGTTTCCCCCCACCCCCCCCAAAAAAAAAATTAGGAAGTAACATTCTCCTAAAGAAGAATTAGCTATTCTAATGTCAAAGGTAAGTTTTACTATACATTAATTATTACAAGGTGCATGCATTACTAATGTACTAACATCTTGAAGCAGAAGCACAGATAGTGTATGTGATAAATACACCCCCATATGATTTATGAAAGGTAATTGAGATGTTGTCATGTTTACAAAAAAGAACATAGTTAGAAATCCATTATAACTATAGATACATATAAAGTGTAAGTATAAACCCTTAAATGTGTACTGCAACTAAATTATATTGTTATACATGTGTCCTTAATCAGCCAATGGCAGTTTACCATTTGTAGTATCATGAACAACAGTAGCTCTATACCGTTCGTTTAACCAAATGTGCTCTTATGCACTGTTGTCACTACCTTGGAATCTGCTCTCTCTCTCTGGTTTGTATTACATGCTTGCTAAAGGGACAGCCTGGTCCCCAAACTCTCTTTGGTGCAAGATGAAGATCACTGCTTGACTCAAGCCTTCCCCCAGTGATTACTCTGTACGTTTACTGCACTGATTTTATGAACAGTGAGGATTTAAAGATTTGTTTCATTTAGTCATTTCCTGTGCTTCTGGATAAGAATACATTGTGTGGACTGTGGAAAAACATGTTCTTGATCTGATGACACTAGAGAAACAGGATATTCCAATTCATTTGAATGAAATTATTCTCATAAAAAAAGGAAATGACTTTCACTCAGCTAGTGTGGGCAGTCCTGGTCTCTTGCAAACTTCTGTAATTTCACAATTTCACCTAGCTGTAAGGATTTTATAATTTAAGCAATGCAAAATGTAAAACATGCATTTTAAAGAACTTTGAAATCTCATTAAAATGCATTAATATTTGGAAGATGTATTTTTGACACTATACAGTACTTTTAAGTAGTTACTTCCATCATTCAACCAATGTATTTGTTTGGTAACAGTATATACTATCTTATATAATAATTGTAAATGTATTAGTATTACTGTGTATTCTATGTGAAAGCAAGGATTATACTTCTTACTTTACACTCAGTTAATATTTGTAATCTGCCAATCAGTTAATTAATTGGCGAAGACTGATTTCAGTATACATTTACTTTGCATACATTGAAAACATATACATTTATATTACTTTTTGCTTAATTTACTTTTTTATTTCTAGCTCTGTTCCTTTCTATCTCCCTTGTTTGTCTTCTTTTTATTATCTTTCTTAGAATTGTTCTGCGTATTCCATATGTCCTTCTATAGTTGCCAATTTTTTTCATGACTCTTGTCTTGTGATACCAGGAATCCCATCTTTCTCCTTATCCCAAAAAAATCAACTTTTAATGACCACTTCTCCTGACTGCGACCTGTTGCTCTCAGGTTCGCTGGCGCCATTTTGGAACAAAATGGAACAACCACGGCCAGGAAGTTCTAATTTAGAACGTTGTCATTAATATTGTTCTCTTTTTTTATGTGCAGACGCAAATGCACATTCTAACAGAAAAAAAAGGAATCACATTTAATATGTGTAATGTTAGTGATGACTGGTTTTTGTGCAGGTTTCATCAGTATTATAAGACAATAGTTTACCATTTTAGATTGGTATTTATGCGCACACATACTAGATGTCTCTGGCACTGCACCTCCGTTAGTTTGGGATTGCTGGATAATTTATCCTTTTTTTCATGGCAGAGTATCTCTTGTATGCTGTCTTTTGTTTACTGCTCTTTCTTTCTTTTAATTTTCTTAGTATAATAAATTATGCTCTACTACTCTAAAAGGCAATGGTTCTCAGTTTAATGGAATTATAGTGCACTGGTATGAGCCTATTAAAAAAATATATTTTAATAAAGAGGACTATACAAATATGGAATCCTAAGCTGTGTCTGGACTGCCACTCCCACAATTCTAGCCTATCACAATGCTGCCGGTCAGTTCCATCAAAGAGGGTCATGTACTAAACAAGTGCAGTGGGAAAAAAAAGTAGGTAAAACATGAGTAAGGAGCAATTTGCGACTATTTTTAACATTTTGCAACTTTTTTTCCCCGATTTCCGTTTATTTTTATTTGGCGTGCATTTTTCCAGTTGAATAGCGATTGTATTTCACCTGCTAAAGAGTTTTGTGAATATTTTGTGAAAAAGAATTCTTATTTGCGTGTGAAAATTCAAACAGATCAAAAGAGGTAGAAAAAATATTTGCAAAATTGCCTGTTTTCATTCGCAAGTATGTCCGTTTTTATTCGCAATTTGTTCGTATGTACTATTGGAGCGTGAAATGTTTAGTACATTGCAATAGGAGCAAAGTGCAAAAATGATTTGCTTTTTTTTAGTACATGACCCTCTAAATGTCACCTGACATGTGCATGCTTTGACTGTGGCTGACTACAGCAAAGAGGGATTGAACAGGCCGCATGTTTACACAGTAAATGCTAATAGTAAGGCTGCAAATCATTTTCAGAAGGATCGATAGTAAGATCAAACTATTTTAAATCCATGCCATAGAACCCTGGGTATTGCAACTTTGACCTGTTGAGCACATACTGGAAACAAGGCAGAAATGTAATTTTACTGTCTCCTTTCTTATTTAATCTACTGGCAGAGATATTTATCTTTCCCTTTAGTCAACCCCCAAATTAAAAACAGACAAGACTGTCCAAAGGTAACCTTGACTCCAAAGATCCAGCTCCATTCTTACATTTGCTGTGCTCATTCCCTGAGACTGAAACATGCATTGGGAGAATAGAAGGACACATTAGTGAATCACATTGCATGTGCATTTCTAGGAATTTCAGAACTGGCAACATTTGACTTGGTTTCTTCTAAATCTAAATGGAGTTCAATAGCGCACATTCCCGCAGAGATCCCTTTGATAGTATCAATCCTGTGATCAGCAGCAGAAATTAATTGTAGCCGTCAAGTTGTGTGGATATTCCGATAGGAATAGTACATATAGCATGCACATGTTACCTAAAGGATAAGCAATGGTTTTGCTTTACATCTATCTATTGGATAAATACCACATGGATAAAGAATATGGCTATAAAAATTAACAAAGCCATAATTACATCCCACCCCCAGTTCCACGTAACTTACTTTATCTATTTCTCTCCCCCACTTTTCAGCCAACATCTTTAAGTTTTCACTCTTTATCGCTTCCAAAAGCCTACAGCTATGGCCACGAATAGGAACAGTTTCTATAGAACGTAAGTAAAGGTCCATAGAGCATCACTAAATCATGCATCACAATGTCCAGTTATGAAGGACTTATCAGCATTCTCTGTTTATTTTACTTGACCCTCCAATACCATCAGACGGCTTAGTTGTATTGGTGACTTGCAACTTGATGTTCCCAGTCTCCACTAACTTGTTGTGACCTTACCTGGCTATTGGGAGCATCTCTGTTTTGCAGACTCTCTTGACCACACCCTGTTTTTAACCATGATTCCTTCTTGTCTACATTAAATATCAGTTTGCCTTCAACCATGTGAGGGGGTAGTCTAGCGCTTGCACCATTACATAAAATCTTTCAGATCAAGGTGTCCCAACCTTTGCTATAACTAGTGAGGCGAAAAAACTAGACCAATAAGTGAAGTGAAGTGCAAGGCTGGGAAGTGCAATAAGAGAAGTGCAAGGCTGGGAAGTGCAATAAGAGAAGTGCAAGGCTGGGAAGTGCAATAAGAGAAGTGCAAGGCTGGGAAGAGAAGACTGGGAATGTGTATAGTTATACTACAAAATACCGGAACCAGTGGATGAAAATGGTAAACTTACCTACACACTCCCCAGCTACCAAAAAAGAGCAAGCAAACAATGTATGTATCAATAAAGATAGATAGTGCTACATGCAGACAATGTATGTATCAATAAAGATAGATAGTGCTACATGCAGACAATGTATGTATCAATAAAGATAGATAGTGCTACATGCAGACAATGTATGTATCAATAAAGATAGTTCTACATGCAGACATTGTATATATCAATAAAGATAGTTCTACATGCAGACAATGTAAGTATCAATAAAGATAAAGCTACATGCAGACAATGTATATATCAATAAAGATAGTGCTACATGCAGACAAAGTATATATCAATAAAGATAATGCTACATGCAGACAATGTATATGTCAATAAATATAGTTCTACATGCAGACAATGTAAGTATCAATAAAGATAAAGCTACATGCAGACAATGTATATATCAATAAAGATAAAGCTACATGCAGACAATGTATATATCAATAAAGATAGTTCTACATGCAGACAAGTTATGTATCAATAAAGATAGTGCTACATGCAGACAATGTATGAATCAATAAAGATAGTGCTACATGCAGACAATGTATATATCAATAAAGATAATGCTACATGCAGACAAGTTATGTATCAATAAAGATAGTGCTACATGCAGACAATGTATATATCAATAAAGATAGTTCTACATGCAGACAATGTAAGTATCAATAAAGATAAAGCTACATGCAGACAATGTATATATCAATAAAGATAAAGCTACATGCAGACAGTGTATATATCAATAAAGATAGTGCTACATGCAGACAAGTTATGTATCAATAAAGATAGTGCTACATGCAGACAATGTATATATCAATAAAGATAGTGCTACATGCAGACAATGTATGTATTAATAAGGATAGATGGTGCTACATGCAGACAATGTATGTATCAAGAAAGATAGTTCTACATGCAGACAAGTTATGTATCAATAAAGATAAAGCTACATGCAGACAATGCATGTATCAATAAGGATAGATGGTGCTACATGCAGACAATGTATGTATCAATAAGGATAGATAGTGCTACATGCAGACAATATATGTATCAATAAGGATAGATAGTGCTACATGCAGACAATGTATGTATTAATAAAGATAGTGCTACATGCAGACAAAGTATATATCAATAAAGATAGTGCTACATGCAGACAATGTATGAATCAATAAAGATAGTGCTACATACAGACAATGTAAGTATCAATAAAGATAAAGCTACATGCAGACAATGTATATATGAATAAAGATAGTGCTACATGCAGACAAGTTATGTATCAATAAAGATAGTGCTACATGCAGACAAGTTATGTATTAATAAAGATAGTGCTACATGCAGACAATGTATATATCAATAAAGATAGTGCTACATGCAGACAATGTATGTATTAATAAGGATAGATGGTGCTACATGCAGACAATGTATGTATCAAGAAAGATAGTTCTACATGCAGACAAGTTATGTATCAATAAAGATAATGCTACATGCAGACAATGTATGTATCAATAAGGATAGATGGTGCTACATGCAGACAACGTATGTATCAATAAGGATAGATAGTGCTACATGCAGACAATGTATGTATTAATAAAGATAGTGCTACATGCAGACAAAGTATATATCAATAAAGATAGTGCTACATGCAGACAAAGTATATATCAATAAAGATAGTGCTACATGCAGACAATGAATGAATCAATAAAGATAGTGCTACATACAGACAATTTAAGTATCAATAAAGATAAAGCTACATGCAGACAATGTATATATGAATAAAGATAATGCTACATGCAGACAAGTTATGTATCAATAAAGATAGTGCTACATGCAGACAATGTATGTATCAGTAAAGATAGTTCTACATGCAGACATTGTATATATCAATAAAGATAGTTCTACATGCAGACAATGTAAGTATCAATAAAGATAAAGCTACATGCAGACAATGTATATATCAATAAAGATAATGCTACATGCAGACAAGTTATGTATCAATAAAGATAGTGCTACATGCAGACAATGTATGTATCAATAAGGATAGATGGTGCTACATGCAGATAATGTATGTATCAATAAGGATAGATAGTGCTACATGCAGACAATGTATGTCTCAATAAAGAGAGATAGTGCTACATGCAGACAATGTATGTATCAGTAAAAATAGTGCTACATGCAGACAATGTATGTATCAAGAACGATAGTTCTACATGCAGACAATGTATGTATCAATAAGGATAGATAGTGCTACATGCAGACAATGTATGTATCAATAAAGAGAGTGATACATGCAGACAATGTATGTATCAAAAAAAGATAGTGCTACATGCAGACATGAAATGCTAGAAAAAATAAATTAATAAAATCAAAATATAGATAATTGTATAGACACAAAAATCAATATAGAAAGCACGGTATGCTTAGGCAAAATCAAATAATCAGTTGGTTAAAAGGGGTTGAATTAAACACATATAGCAGCAGATAAATAGTTTTGATAACAAGTAAATGCTTATAGCTGCAAATAAAATATGCTGGGATTAATTCACCCATGCTGTATTGATTTTTCTATACAATTATCTATATTTTGATTTTCCTTCTACCTTATTTGCTCGATTATAAGACGACCCTGATTATAAGACGACCCCCCAAACTTTGTATATTCCTTTAGGAAAAAAACTAAAAGCCTCAATATAAGACTACCCTATAGGAAAAAAGTTTAACTTGTATATATTCACATGTAAATTGCTTTTTAATATTTAATAAAAATTATGATATTAAAAAAATGCATTTCTGGTCTTTATTTCCTTTTATGTGCCTATGCTGCCTCTCTCTCCCCCTCCCCCCAGCATTGTCTCTTCCTGCCCCCAAACTTTTCTTTTTCTCTCCACCTCCCTCCTTTTCTTTCTCCCCCTCCCTCTCACCTTGTCTCTCTCTGCCCCCTCCCTCCTTTTCTCTCTCTGCCCCCCTCCCACCTTGTCTTTCTCTTCCCCCTCCCTCCCCTTGTCTCTCTCTGCCCCCCTACCCTTGTCTCTCTCTGCCCCCCTCTTGCCTCTCTCTGCCCTCCTCCCTCCCCTTGTCTCTCTCTGCCCCCCTCCCCTTCTCTCTCTCAGCCCTCCCTCTTGCCTCTCTCTGCACCCTCCCTCCCCTTGTCTCTCTCTGCCCCCTCCCTCCCCTTGTCTCTCTCTCTCAGACATCCTCCGCTGCTGCCCGGCACTTCCGCCTGGACTTTTTTATGATGAAGCCGGAAGGACCCGTCGACATCCCCCTGCTGTTAGCGAGGGGGATCCAGGTCCCCTGCAGCTCTGCTGGGGACCTGGATCCCAGTCTTATCGTCTGACCTCGATTTGAGGTCAGATTATAAAACGACCTTGAATGTAAGACGAGGGTTCTTTTTCAGAGCATTTGCTCTGAAAAAAAAATTGTCTTATATTTAAGCAAATACAGTCATTTATTTTCTTTGGTATTTCATGCCTGGATGTAGCACTATCTTTATTGATACATATATTGCCTGTCTTCTCTTATGTTGGTAGCTGTGTATGTGAATGTATTAGGTTTTGTCTTTTTCATCCACTGGTTACGCTTTGTTATCACCCCACAGATATTAAATGCTCTGACCGGATAAAACAGATGATGATCTTTTTTTATAGTCGGATTTATAGTAAGAACCACAGGTAACCATTACAGAAGAACGGATGTGAACTTTGATTTATTGTAACTGCTGTTAATTGTGTGTATACATTTCACACTTACGCTGCTATTCACGAAAGCGGGAATTGACAAGGGAATTTCAAATGTAATGGCAAAGTAGCCAAGTTTGAAAAATTGTCCAATTCTTCTGAATTGGTGAGTTTTTCCAAGTCGGGTACTTTGGCCTTATGTTTTGAAATTCCTTAAATCAGTCTCCATCACCCAAACATTGTTTATTCTGTGAATTTAGAGAATACACAATTATCAAATTGATGTAATCATTATGTTAATGTATGCATTTTCTTGCCATTCTGCTAAGAGTTATATGTTTTAAGTGTGTCTGTATTGTCTCCTTTTTATGACATCACCTTTGGCTTGATATGCAAATTAACTACTTTTCAGTTGGTATTGATTTGCATATCCAGCCACAAGGCTCATAAACAAGAGACACATGTAAATCAACTTGCTCTTAATTTATGCATTTCAACTAACACAATGTATAGTTCTTTTATAATATTTTGATATTCTCTACAATCATAGAAACATAGAATGTGTCACTGGCAGATAAGAACCATCTAGTCTGCTGAATTTTCGAAATACTTTTATTAGTCCCCAGTTCCTGGTCTCATAGCTAGGATAGCCTTGTGTTTATCCCACGCATGCTTAAAATCCTTCACTGTGTTTACCTCTACCACTTCTGCTGGAAGGCTATTCCATACATCCACTACCCTCTCAGTAAAGTAATACTTCCTGATATTACTTTTAAATCGTTTTCCCTCTAATTTAAGACTATGTCCTCTAGTTGTGGTAGTTTTTCTTTTTTTCATATACTTTCTTCCTTTACTCTGTTGATTCCCTTTATGTATTTAAATGTTTCTATCATATCCCCCCTGTTACGTCTTTTCCTCCAAGCTATACATGTTAAAGTCATGGTATAAATTTGCATTTACAACTAGCATAGCAGATATCCAAATATGTCTAAACATGTAACATTCCCTGGGGTATAATATATATATATTATCCCAGGGAAATATTTCCAAATGGGTTATTTTATTCTGATTTTTGCATTTTGGTTGTGAATCAACCCTGTATATCATTTCTAAGAGTCCTGTACTGTGATATCCATGTGTTGATTTATGTTGCTTTTCTTTCCACTGGAAGGAATAGTTATCACAATACCTTAGTCCTTTGTTAATAACCCTCACGTTTGTTGGAGCCATGATTAATGATGTGAGTATCTCACATGGTGTTAGGTTATGTGATAGTCCTCATTGTAGGGAATTAGGATCTTATCCTATCACTATTTTTTCAGCATTTCCTACAAACAACATCAAGGCTGAGCAAGCATTGTCTGGTATCTACACATGTCTCCTGGGTCTGTACAGTATTCAGGAATAAATGTCCATTTTAGAAATACATTAATAATCATAAAATAATTAATGGTAGAAGAACGAAGTTCTTATGAACACAGATTTAAACATGTCAAGTTTCTGGATTTCCAGGGCAGAATTATCCATAAACTGTATTTAGTTTGGGAACTACAAAAGATATCATATGACAAATAGGTAATGTTATAAGCTAACAATTCATGAAATAGTAGTCTAGAAACTATTAAAAAAAAATAGAGCTTGCAAACGGATATTGAACTAGATAAGGGGATAACCCTGGAGTCAAAGAGTCAAATATAAATGGAGAAAGATCTTGCTATAATATTTGTAAAACTTAACTGTTATTTATATTGGATAAAAAAATATCGCTCCAATAAAAATTGTTTGCACAATTAAGTCACAAACTATTGACACACAACATAACACAGATATAAGTGCCTAAACCAATGTGAGATAATGTGAAGTAAGAAAAATGTAAAAATAGGAAGCCTACCCTAAATGACTAAATTAATAAGGACTTCTGGTTTTTAGATTGTTAAATTAGGAGTGTCACAGCATAATAATGTGAACAGATAAGCATACAGTCGCCTTTTTATTGCTAAACTGTATGCAGATAGGGTTTGTTGCGAAAGAAATGGTTGGAGCAGAGGCGGCTCTGTAATTAGGCAAGTTAGGCGGTCGCCTAAGGCCTCACACTATCGGGGACCTCGCGGCTGCTTTGCTCGCCTAACTGTCTTTGATCTGACAGAGGAGCTTAACACAGCCGTTAAGCTCCCTGTCATACTAACTTTGTCAGGTCAAGAGCGAAAAAAAAATTCCATTCACTTTGTGCGTGATCGCGAGGCTCCGCCCTCACTGTCAGCAAACGGCGCACTTAGGACGAGCCAATGGGCAGCGCAAAACAGAACTTCCAACACATGTAGGGCATAAAAAGTAATTGAAAATGATCTACACATTGTATTAGCAAAACTGCAAGCAAATGCCTAAATTATGAGAAAAATATGTTTTAAATGTCTGTGGAGTCTCCTGTGTATGACATCACCTGTGGCGCGGTATGCAAATTACACATTTCCCACTGAAAAGGCAGTTCATTTGCATACCGTGCTACAGGTGATGTGATAAGCAGCAGTCTCCACAGACACATTTAAAACACATTTTTCTCTTAATTTAGACATTTGTTTGCAGTTTTGCTAATACAATGTGTAGATCATTTTCAATTACTTTTTATGCTCTACATGCTCAGTAAATACAAAGTTCAGGTGATAAAGTCCCTTTAAGTTTTATGATGTGAATAGACGGACATCGTAATGAAGATTTGTTTACTAAGTCTCCCAATACTCTGGCTGAAGTTCGTATTATTACTGATAACCCAGAAATAGAATGGAGACTGGAAAAAAATGGTGTGTCAGGTGATTACAGATGATACAAGTGTTTTAGTTTGATAGGACCTGCTATCTCTGGAGCTGGGGTTTCCTATCTTGTATCGTATTAGCGGCACAGAGCCCTTAAATTAAGTTTCCTTACCAGATGTTTCCAGGATTTTCCAACACACTCTTGAGTTTCTCCTTTGCTGTATTTGAAGGGACAGACAGTATGTATGTGAGTATAAAGATAAACTTAATAGAAAGTATTAAATATCTACACAACATGATCCAAAACCTTTACCACATTCTGCTTCTATGTCAGTGTTTCTGCAAAAACTCATGTGTTTGGCAAAATATACAGTAATTCTTAAACCAAAATAGATCATTGCCATGAATAAAAGTGATAAACAGGTTTGTTAGTACATACAGAATATCAACAGTTCTAAAAAAAATTTTTTTCCTTGCCTTTATTTCCTTCCTCGGCCTCCTTCACTCCATTTCTCCTGCCCTCTTTTCATTATTGCCATTGTACCAACAGCCCCTGATTGTACCCATATAACATGCCACTGCACCCACTGGACTCACAGGACTTGCCAAACCCACAGGACTTGCACCAGAACTCAGGTTGCACCCACAGGAATTGCCCCAACTCCCAGATTTTACTCAGAGGACTTGCACACAGGCTTGTAGCACCCACATTGCACCCATTGGTTTTGCCACAGCACCAAGATTGCACACATAGGACTTGCCCCAGCACCCATTCCACTCACAGAACTTTCCCCAACACCCAGTGCACTAAGAACTTACTCCCAGTACTCACACTGCATCACGGAATTACCCCAAGCACCTACATTGCATTCCAGTAGTGATTGTTTGTGTCATGCTGGAAAGGTAGCTGCCACTCCAATATGACTACACCCTGTTGTGGGTAAGAGCTTTGGAAGTAGTGAATAACCACTTCTGTCACTCTGGTATAGTTGCTAATCTGTCTTTATTGGCAGTCAACAGCATTACAACTTTACTATAATTCTAGTAAATTACATGATATGACGAAAGCCCTTGTTATGGTATTAAAAACCGTATATTATATGTGTGGCTACATTAAATGAGAAAGACAAAAATGACAGCTAAACACAAACACTGCAAAAGTAGAGATGTAGAGTTGGGGTTAGGGTTAGAGTTAAGTAAGTTATAGTTAGGATAAGATTTATAGTTAGGTTTAGGTTTAGTTTTAGATTTAGGGTTAATGTAATTATCAGGTTTGGGGTCCAAAGGTAAAAAACAAAAGAGATGCAAATACCTAGGATCTACACAGGCCAATATAGGAGATAAATATAAGTGTATTTAAATATACTCCACAATAGTGCTAAAAAGTGCTATTTAAGTGCAAAGAACTGCTGCAGTGCAAAATAATAATATAATAGTAGTAGGAGCTCTCTCCCTGTAGGCACGAGTTTCACTGCGCACGGGACTGATGGGACAGAATTCACCTGCTAAAAAGCAGAGGCGAACTCTATTTTGGGTGTATTCAACAGAACTTTTGGTGTTCTTGTATGGTAGTGCAATTAAATAATTTTTTTCCGTTCATCCTTGGAGCGTTGGGAAAAATTGTTAGGGAAAAAAGTGCTTCTTTAGATTAACCCCTCAGTTACAAGACATTTTGACCTTGACTTGGCTGTTTTTACATTTCTGGGGTGATTGTGTTTATCTGTAATTTTCTTCTCTCTCACATACTGTACCCACACAAATTATATGCTGTTTTTATTGTCACAAGACGGGCTTTCATTAGATACTATTATGTTCATCATATCTTATAATTTACTACCAAAAAAATCATAAAATACTATGAAAAAATAAAAACAAACACTTTTTATAAGTTTGATTTAAAATATAATTTACACAAATACAATCATTAAAAAAACCCCATCTAAATAGTTTCTAAATGTTGTCCTGAGTTCAGAAATATGCATGTTTCCATATTTTTCTGCATTTATTTTGCAAGTTATTGGGCACAAACAAAAAATAGTGTTTTTTTGTTTTTTCCTATATTGACTTTTGACCCCAACCTGAACCCTAAATGTAACCCCAACCCTAAATTTAACCCCAACTCTAACCCGTATGCTATCCCTTAATATATTTTAATTTAATTTTAACACTATCCCTTATGCTAAAAAATATTTAATTTTAACCATAACACCTAATCTAGCCCCAATCTTAGTTTTAAGCTAATTAAATCATTTTTTTTTACATTGCAATGTTGCTGACTGCCTCTAGGGGCAGTCAAGCAACATATTCAGAGTGACAGAAATGAATTTTTTTTCACTTACGAAGCTCCGACCACAGAATGGCATAGCCATTTTACGGAGCATGCTGCTCCATGGGACGATCGTGGGTGCCCCAGAGAACACATTTCAGTGCTGGCTTATTGCCTCAACATCGAGGCAATAGACCAGCATCGTTAGAGTGGTTTTCGTGATCGCTGATCGTGAAAAGCGCTTGTTTCACCCGAGGACGTGCCTTACAAGTCCATTGTCGCTAAGGGGTTAAAGCCCTATAGCTTGCAATAAAAAAACAACAAAGACATGTGAACATTTGGTATTTCTAAACTCAGGGCAGATATTAGAAACTATTTTGATTTTTTTTTTAAATTGTTCGTTATATTTAATGATTTTTTTTATAGTAAATTATATGATATGATGAAAATAATGGTATCTTAAGAAAGCACCTCTTATGGCAATAAAAACAGTACATAACAAGTGTGGGTACATTAAAAGAGAAAGCAAAATTACAGCAGAAAACTAACACCACAGAAGTGTAAAAATAGATTTGGTCATTAAGGGGTTAATGAAATAATACAAATAACGTACCTTATGAAGCCCTCTCTGCTCTGTGTAGTTCTAATTTGCCTGTTTAGTGCATAGACGGGTATGCAGCAATTCTGGGATCACTTCAAAATGAAAGAAAGTCTATTTTGAGATAATCACATACACTGTATGGACAAAAGTATTGGGGCACACCAAATAATTATCAGGTGTTTCAACCTGACCCATTGCCACAGGTGTATAAAATCAAGCACTGAGCCATGCAGTCTGCAGTTACACAAAATGTATTACATTACATTAACCTTTATTTATATAGCGCCAACAATTTACGTAGCGCTAGATACAGAGCTTAGAAGGGAACTACATACTAAGTTAGACAAACTAGAACAGACTGGTACATGAGGTAGAGAATCCTGCTCGCAAGCTTACAGTCTAGAGGGAGTGGGGGACATGAGACACGTAAGGGAGGGAAGAGGTCAGAGGGACTGAAGTTGTAGTAACAGCAGTGTGGAGGCAGTAGGTGGGATTGGCCAAAGATGAATTGTGTGTGCTCCAGCTAGGTGGGATCAGCTAGAGGTAAAGTGACCGGTATTTTAGTGTATGAAAAAATGTATGAAAAAAATGGGTCGCACTGAAGTAAATTCAAGCATGGCACTGTGATAGGAGGCCACCTTTGCAATAAGCCAGTTTGTGAAAATATGTCGTACCTTTGGACCCCAAACCTGATATTCAACTGTAAGTGGTATTATGGGAAAGTGGAAATGTTTAGGAACAGCAGCAACTAAGCAATGAAGTGGAAGACCATGCAAAGTCACAGAACGGGGTCACTAAGTGCTAAGGTGCATGGTGTGTAAATGTCGCCAAGCAGCTGCATGCAAGCCTCACATCACCAAGTACAATGCCAAATGGCTTATTGAGTGGTGGAAAGCATACCTCCACTGGACTCTGGAGCAGTGGCAAACGTGTTCTGTGTAGTCTTGGATAATATTACCTGCCTGACTGCACTGTGCCAACTGGAAAGTTTGGTGGAGGAAGGATAATGGGATGGGGCTATTTTTCATGGGTTGGGCTAGGCCCCTTACTTCCAGTGAAGGGAAATCTTAATGCTTCAGCATACCAAGACATTTTATATAATGCTATGCTTCCAGCTTTTTGGTAATAGTTTTCACAAGCCCCTTTTCTGTTTTAGCATGACTGTGCCCCAGTGCATGAAGCAAGATCCATAAAGACATGGTTGGATGAGTTTGGTGTGGAAGAACTTGACTCGCATAGACAGAGCCCTGACCTTAACCACAGCAAACCCATTTGGGATGAACTGGGATGGAGACTGCAAACTAGGGCCTCTGACATCAGTGCCAGATATCACAAAAGTTCTACTGGATGAATGGACAAACATTCCTGCATAAACATTCCAAAATATTGTGGAAAGCCTTTCCAAAAGAGTGCAAGCTGTTGTAGTTTCAAAGGAGGGCGGGGGGGGGGGGGGGGGGGGGTTGTGGACCAACTACAGATTAATGATTAATGTCTATGTTTGTAGAATGCAAATATAGTGTACTGTTAACATATTAGTTTATAAGCTGTTCATCGCTTAAAGTCATATCCTTCATCTTGTGTCAGGTGGCAACATTTGTTTTTTTAGGGATTTTTGCTTTCTTTTGGATCAAAAGCAGAAATGATAGGTAGAAGGGTTGAACTAATATAGAAGCACAAGTGAAATGTAAGTTTGTCCTGTTGAGAGGATGAACGGGGTGTACTTTTGATGGTACACGCCAGTTTATCCTCTGGCCGACAGCTGCCATGCTTCCATAGGAAGGTCGGCGACTGTCTCTCTCTGCTAGCACAGAGTGAAGTGGCCCCCGCTCTGTTTGGCTGTGTGTGTGGTGACGTTTGTCAACCAGGAACTGCTGTGTCTCGCATGTGAGACACAGCAGATAGTATACACACGTGCATCTATTAAGATAGATGTCGTGTTTACTTTCAAAGTGTGGGACATGTTTTGTTTAACCCTTGCTTCCTTGAAGGTAGCAAGGGTTAATCAAGTTGGAATGTCCCTTTCAGTCTTTTTTCATCCTAAATTACTATGTTACTATGTTAAATGAACCTAAATGACATGTATGCCCTGTTAGAGGTAAACAGAGAAAATAAGGCTCTGGCTCTATATAGTGCTTTATTTGTATTTTCTCATTAAAGCATTTCTCTTTCAAATTGATGCAAACGTTCTGTCGTTTAATAAAATTAAATAGCTTAATTTTTAAGCTTTAATCCTTAATATCAACACCAAATTTTCTAATTTGAATTTCATATACCCTCTAGGAATTGAGTGAAAGACAGCATTTCGTTTTAAAGTTTTATTTTTAGATATTTCAATTAATTATACATGCATTTCCTTCCTCTTCTGGGTCAGGAAGCAGTAAGGTGAGAAACTAAAATAACTTATAAATGTGGAATATGAAACTTTTCTGGTATTTTGAAACGAACAGGTGAGAAACATATAAATACAAGGGTCACATTGAAAGTGGAGCAGAAAAATAAGTCAATGAATAATTGACCAATACAAAATATGGACAGGAAACAGAAGGGCCCTTGATATGGAACATTTACTTCCAATTCCTAATTTTACACCTCTAAGGGCCGTTTGATTATCTCCCTGTTCCGGCCATGGTTTGCTAATAATCTCCAGGTGTTTGTGGGGAAAAAAAAATTGCATTTTTTTAATTTGCACATTTGACCCCTCTAATCCCCAATACTATTATAATATGAACTGAGGTATAGAATATGATTTGCCAAATGTGTTTATAAAAAAAAAAGCAAAACTTCCTGTACAGTATTGCAATAAAAGCATTACACTTTATAGAAACATATAATACAAGCAATTAAATGTAATTTCTCACAGGTGGAGAATAGCAATTTTGTTGGAATTCTTGTAGTTTTTGAATTTCAAGCTCCTTTCAGAAAAGTGTTTGTTGGAATGAAACATTCTTGAAATTAAAGCAAATGATGTTGTAATCTAATATATGGTGACATTTATACAAAAAAAATATATATATTCAGGATAGGTAATACCTTAATGTAGCATTCATATTAATCAAAGTAAATCAATCTTAAATAATATTTATTATTATTCGTTCTTGGATGCAATATGTTTTTCTGTTCTTGTTATCTCTGTATCAAAGCAAGCAACCAAAGCTATTAAATAGCAGTGGTTCTAATCACTCAGAGATACATATCACCTGCACACACTTTCTACACATACATATAAACAGACAAATACTAGCAAGACGCTATACATAATCACCTAAGTACCGTGTTTGCTCAAATCTAAGATAACCCCTAATCTTTGGATTTAATTTTAGAAAAAACGTAGTAAATATATTATATTATTGAAAACATTTAGTTCTTGTTTATATTTTCCATTTATTTGCCAATGCATCTCCAGACTTGGCAAAGTGCCCCAGACTTGCCAATGCATCCCCCAACTTGCAAATCTGCCCCCAGACTTGTCTATGCATCTCCAGGTTTGCCACTCTGCCCCAAACTTGCCATAATGCATCCCCAGTCTTGCCAATGCAGCCTCAGACTTAGCAGCGTGCCCCCAGCATTGCCAATGCCCCTCCAGACTTGCCAAACCATTCCTAGACTTGACAGTGCAACTCACAGGACAGCCAGTGCACCTCAAGATACTTTGTGGTATCTAGTGGGGCAGCCGGAGGATGTCTGTGGGTTGTTTGGTGTGCATAGACATCCTCTGATGCTGCCTGATGCTGCTTCTGAAGTGAAACACTGTTAGGTCACTTGACCATCCATTCTAACAAATACATTCATTTCTATTAAATTACTAATATACTGGAATATTTTGCAATATAGTAAACTAGTCCTGCAGTGGTAATATCCATAAACCACAATGAATAATGGCTCCCTTCTAAATAAACAAATGCATTGTATTTTGGAAGAAAGGTCCATTTTCAAATCTGATTTTATAGAGTTGACTACACTTTTGCTTAGAGCATCACCATTGTTGCTCCATCGGGATCAACTCTGTACAGTGCGAGAACAAAAAATTGGACTTTCATAAAAATCACGTTGAATGAATAGAATAATTGTCATCAATGTTGAATGAATAGAATAATTGTCAGAAATCCCTATGCTACAGTAGTGTTAGAGAAAAATGAAAATGTATTGAAAAAAAATAAAGCAAATCCTTGTAATTTATACCATATGGTGATTAATTAGAATAACACTTATAATAAAATAAAAAATAACCACAAACACAGAAAGGCAAATAAATCATTTTCTCAGATAAAGGACAACTGCTGAGAACCCCCCCCCCCCCCCCCCCAAAAAAAGCATGTTTTATTTAAAGATTGTATCAAGTGCAAGCATTTTAAATGGAATTTAATGAAATAGTGTACATAATGTATCTTATTGAGCCCTCTTTGTCCCATATATCCCTGTCAAAGACATGATGTTTAGAATCTTGAGTTTTATCTCCATTCAACTTGGATGTCCCAAGAGTTCTCAACCCATCTAACCTCAGGAGTCATATTTGTCCTTGGTCACTGAGTCATGATCCAAAAAGAATTTAATTTCTGAGACATTATAATTTATTCCACAAAACAAATTTCACTGTATTCCAAAATGTATATATGCTCAGAACATGAAAAGAACAAAAAAAAAGGGTCATTTTCACAAAATGGATGGTGCAGTAAAGAGAAAATGAAATTGTTATTTAGCTAAAAACACAATCAAATAAAAAGTCATTGAAACATACGAAACTAATTAAAAGTAATGGGAAGGCTGGGGATGCTTTTTGTTCCTGCTAAGTGTCTCAAAGTCTGGGGTGATGATAGACAAGGCAACTCTGAGGTTGTGGTAAATGTCCATTCTGTTCCTACATTTTGACTTTAGCTAGAGCAGAGCATAGAAGTCCCTCTCACATAGGTAGGTACATTAAACACTCACTGCCGTGTATATACCACATACAACTTTAAACAAGAAACTCTTCCCTGTTTCCGAAACCTAGAGGGGTTAATGGAAGAGGTATCAGCTACAATATCAAATATCATCCATTCCTTGGCGGACTTCTTAGCTTCAGAAAATTAATGCAACATGCGTCATAACATCATCGTTCCTCCCCCAATCAAAAGTTATACTTTTTGACGAAGCCGAAGTACACATCCAGCTTGCGACTCTATTTTGGGTCAGGACCCACCAGTTGAGAAACACTGGTCTAAACACCATGTCTACCCCTACTAGTGCAACATGGAGCAAAGTGCACTAAACAAGGTATTTTTTTTGGTATTCTTTCATTGCAGAATGTTTAAACAAACCAATTTGCTGCTACAGTTGCCCTTTAAAAATATAGATGGAGAGTAAGTCCAGGGATACCAGAAACGCTATGGCTACAGGTAAGAAACAGCAATCACAAGGGATGGAAACAAAATACATCTCTGAATAACATTTTGCTTTCAGGGGGTAGAAAATGACTTGATAAAACACATGCAACAACATCACAAATGAGTAATCAATTTAGCTACAAAAAAAAAATGAAAAACTGATTGCAACATGAAGAAAAACAAATCCCCAAATAATTTACAAGCATCTAAATGACAGAAAAAAGCTGAAAAGCCCTTGAAAAGTGAGATGATTACTAGATAGAAATATAACACAGATGTATGATACACCTTGTATTCATCAGTACATAAAAAAGAGGAATCAATGGTTGAAGAAGAAAAAAAAAAAAGAAGAAAATACAAGCACGAATTTCCCTAGAATAGATACTGACTAGCAGTAAAAGATGCATGTCAAAAAGTTAAGCAGATAATTCATTTGAAATAAAACAGACGGTACATCATTAAATAAGAGGCAGATGTCTTAACGGAGTCCTATGGTGGAAGGAGAAGATGGAATTCAAGAATGAGAGTTCTAGACCTGCAACATAGAAATTATTGGTATTGAAGAGTTATTGAGGGACAAAAAAACCTAACATTAGTAGCAGTCTCATATTTATGACTAATAGGTTGTTTAACCCCTTCGTGACGTTAGGACGTACTATGCCGTCCTGACTTTAAGTGCCTTAAAGTCGTTAGGACGGCATAGTACGTCCTATACCAAACAGCTCATCGCGGCTCCCCGCGATGAGCTGTTTTCGGATCCCGCTGCAGGCACTTACAGAGGGATCCCACCTGTCAGATGAGGCCACTTTGAGTGGCCTCAGTCTGACAGGGAAATGTAGCCGGTACTCAAAGCGAGCACTGGCTACATTTTACTAAATCGAACTTCCGGGTTCGGGCACGCCTCCGTGACGTCACACGTGACGTCCGGGGGTCTCGCGATTTTTTGGCAGGGACCCACAGGGTCTATTAAGACCCTGATCGGGTCTCTGCCAGAGTGTTCCTGGCTACCGATCACCTTGTGATCAGTGGCCAGGAACAAATCGTGACGTTTTGGTGCTTGCGTCGTTTGGGACGCAAGCACCATTCGTCACAAAGGGGTTAATCAAGTCTCTATTCTTTCTGTGACACTAGAATAGAAAAATTAAAATTGCTGCATCTACAAGCTGTTTTTTTTTTTTTTTAGATCTATTGATTTTATGTATTATGTGCTTATCTGGTAAATCTATTCTTTAGTCTAATGCTTTATTTTAAAAAAGCACTTTATCTGCAGTTTATGCTTGTGTTTGCCAAACCTTGTCTAATTTGGAAAATAGAAAGAACTGCTCCTGCCATATCATACTCGCTGTTTACATTGATAAACCTATCCCAAATGATTTCCTCCTCAACTTGGATGAATCTAAAAATCTCTAACCATATCTCTGCACGATTGGATCCTTTCATCTTATCCAAGCAGAATCCAGTAATCTGGCACTCTACCCAACGTACAGTGTTTAGTGTGCACTGTGTGTACAGGAACTCAGGCTAATAAAATGAGCCCATGAATGAACTGTTATGAGATGTTTTGGGGAGTTTGCCCTTTACTCTTTTCTAAGTAACGTGAGCAAATGTCGCTAAATCAGGCTACATGTAATACCTGGTCCAGACTCTATAACTGACTATGTCCAATCACATCACAGAAGGGTGCATATACATGTGGGGGGCAAGTATAGCTTTAAAATATAAGCTCACACAATGATATTATATAAATATGTGGAGGGCCAATATAAAGAGCTCTCCAGTGACCTGTTCATTAACATAAATGTACAAAGAACAAGAGGTCAATCCCTGAGACTGGAAGAACAAAGATTTCATAGACAGCAAAGGAAGGGATTCTTTACAGTAAGGACAATAAAGTTATGGAACTCACTGCCAAGAGAGGTTGTGCTATCAACCACAATATATGCATTTAAACATGGTCTGGATGTTTTTTTAGAAAAGCAGGACATGCAGGGTTATTAATAATAGAATCAACATTAATAATAGAGCTTCTTGAGCCAAGGGAAAATCGGATTGCCTTTTGGATTCAAGAAAGATTTTTTTCCCCCTAGATGGTAAATTTGAAATAGCTTACTTGGGTTTTTTTTTTTTGCCTTCTTGTGGATCAAAAGCAGAAATGATAGGTAGATGGGATGTACTTGATGGACATAGGTCCACCAGCAGTCGCCTTCTATATATTAAAGGGTCTACTCAATATAGTGTGGTCCATGGATCAAGGTTGGGGTTTGTAGCCCAAATGGGGAGAAATATGCAATTCATCTACTCAATATGGCTGATTCAGCCTGAAACATAATTTTCACAGATTTCAGACTGAATTACGATTAATAAAGGATGAGATCCCACGAAAATGACCCTGAATGCAGCATAAACATCCAAATTGTGGGCATTATGAGTAAATTGCACTAAAATTATATTGGCCCCCTTGGGCAAGCAGAATGCTGCTGGTCCCACCAATTTAAATTAAATTGGCTTCACTGGGCCAGTGTCTGGCCAAAAGACCAAGGCCCCATAAAAAAATAGTATCACACCATCTAGCCAGTGGACTTCAGCAATCTCACAAATTTAATCAATCGCCCTCCATGGTGCCAGCGGCAGCTGGATTGACCTCATCAATACTATAATTAGGCCCCCTCAGAAGTGCAGAAGTATGCTGGCCACTATATAAAATATTGCCCCATGAGTCCAGCAGCCATGCTCTGGCTCCATCAATATTAAATAATATCCGCATGGGACCAGTGACTGTACACTGGGCCCATCATTATTAAATAATGTCCTCATGGTGCCAGCGACTGTCCACTGGTCCCATCAATATTAAATAATGCTCCCATGGGGCCATCAACTGTCCACTGGGCCCATAAATTTTAAATAATGTCCTCATGGTGCCAGTACCTGTGGGGGCATTACTTAATATTGATGTTGACAGCTGTTGGCCCCGTAAGAGTATTATTTAATATTTTATGGGGGGGGGGGGGGATATTTTATATTTAGGGGCTGCTGCTAACCCCATGGGGGACTCATTGTATATATTTAGAGGGTACCTGTTTTTTATGGGGCCAGAGGAATATTGCAATTTTTTTGTTTATTTTGTGAGCAGTTCAGCTATTTTCGCAATAGCCAAAGTCCTCTCAAAAATGAGCCTTTATCCTGCAAACAGAAGTCTATGGGAGAACAGAGGTTACTATATCAATCAGCTAAAATCTGAAAGAGCCAAAATGGCTGATTTTTGTGTCGATTCAGAGTCACTTCAGTGATTCCTAAGTAGCCTGAATTAAGGGGCCATTGGAATCACCAAAGTTATCTGAATTGGGATGGATTTCGGAGCCCTATAGTAATTGCAAAAAACCCCAAAAAAGTTAGAACAAACATGACAAATCCAAATGTAAGCTCTTTTTATTAGCTTTAATATGCATTTAAAAAAGAGGGTAGCTCGTTGCCTATATAGTCCCTTCCATAGGTAGAAAGGGAAATATCACTGTTATGTTAAGAGGAAGAATAGCATTAAGAAATGGTAAGATTTTGAAGTTGCCGATGTAAAACAAATTATATTTCTAATAGTAAGGTTTAGAAGTATGTACAAGATAGTAAATATGTTTTTCAACAAAATATACATTAGCAAAGTTACTGGACCTTTAATAAATATCAACCAGCGTTTCACCTAATTCAAAGTAATGATTCTATTTTAGATATAGGATGTCATATACCCCATATATATAAAATATGCAGTCACAAGGTTTTGCATTTTTTAGGATGGGCACAGAAGGATATTTTGCAGTGATAGCTTTTCAGATGGGATTTGTAAAAATAAGAATTTACAGGATTTCAATTAAAGCAAAGAAAGAACTATGTGACCCTCAGGAGCTTTGAAAAGACTGAAGTATTCATTCAAAAAGCCATCAAAGGCTTTGAGAAGGTTGGAAAAGGTGGTTTCCAAAGACATCCACTGGAAACATCTGTTTGGGTTTGAACAGGTGGGTTATAGCTCTGTGTTGTTACCTGCTGTGATAACCACACAGCATCTTTAGTGTTGCTCCTAGCCTGGTGCTGTTTTGCCTCCACCAGTTTCCTCTTCCGACTCCTATGGTTATTATGCTAATTTGCTTCCTATACAATCTCAACCCGCAATGCCTATGCATACAAGCAATTTCCCTGAATGTGCATGTCCTATGGTTTGTGTTCTGCTCATCAGCCTTTCTACCTAGACACTGATACCTGCTCTTTCCTGTCCAAATCCTAATTGCTGTGCCTTGGTTTTCCCTGGCAACTGCCTTGAAATACAAGACCCATAGAATTTCCATGACCTTGAACACACTATGTGGTCAACACACACCATGGCCCTAACCCAGTGATAAAAGTGGTTGCTCTACGCAGATCATTGGGGATAAGACAGTCCAGGGAATTGGATTCCGATAAGACTTTACATTTTTATATATGACAGATGTACACGTTAATGTTACACGGGCTCCAGTCGGATTGCTCATTCTCCTTCTGGACCATAATATATGTCAAAATATTGAATTAGACGAAATCATACATTTCCGAAGCACTCCCTATTACTCAGGGTTCTAAATAACGTTATCAGACAACGCCTAATGCATTTTCCTTACGACAATTTATAGTTTCATTTCATTTAGAAACATGGCTGTCTGCAATTTTTCTGTTGCCAAAGACATATGCTCTCAGTGGCCAATGACAAATTCTGATAACTAGGACCATTAGGTAACATATTGGCGTAGGTGTCCCTGCTGGGGTAAACCTTTTCTTCTGACATATTCACGGAGAAAAAAAAAAGAAGAGAGAAGCATTTTTTTGTCAAGTAAATGAGGAGACGACAGAGAGGTTACGGGAAGCATTTTCTGAGAAAGACACGATAACGTTAGTCGATTGTGTTTTGAGAGGTTCTTCGTCGGAATGCATTAGGCAAACCAGATTGTCTTTGGCGAGAGTGCAACTGAGGCAGAATAAACTGTACTCAGATGTAACGCCTATTACTGACATTCACGGTGCCTCTTCCACAGAGAACAAGGTGAGCAACGTGTAAGATGAGCAGCATTTTAATGATGTAAATTAAAGTAAAACTGTTTTTTTTTTTAATGCTTATTTGGGACAAGAGCCATTTTACACCTATATTGAAGCTGCGTTTAAATAAAAGTGCACAATTGCTTATTAAATGAATGTATATAAAATAATTGTATGTATAATACTGTGTATTATATATATTTTAAAAAGGGCAACAACAAAAAAATGTTTGTTTGTTTTCTGGGATGCAATAAATTTATCTCCTCTCTCTCTGACATAATATCAAAGTGCGTCAGGGAGAGAGAGGGAAGTGTGACCATCAGTGTTCACGCTACACTGATTGTCATTTATTGCTTTTTTGTATTTATTGAATGTGATCAATGTGATTGATTTTCACAGTAATCACATTTAACCCCTTAGTGACATGACTTTTTTGGCTTGTCCGCCGCTTGGTGACATGGGCTGTTTTAACATTTCTGAGGTGTTTGCGTTGTGCTGTAATTTATTTCTGTCTCATTTAGTGTACCCACACAAACTATATATCGTTTTTATAGTCATAAGAGGGGCTTTCTTTTGATACCTTTATTTTGATCATAGCATATAATTTGATATAAAAGAAATAATAAAATATAAAACAAAGAAAAAAACTAGCGCTTTATCTATGACCAAGCAGCACCAGCCTATGTGTATCTCTGCAAACACACGTGAAAAGTAATGAATAAAAAGCAAAAATTGGTAGGTGCTCTAGGTGACTACCACCAATACAGTGAAATATAAAAGGAAATATAGTAATTGCCTTATAAGATGGTCCTCTCTTATAAATCGATGCTTCTATTTGTCTCAAAATCCATGAAAGACAAAGAAACACAGACCGAACGTTCGGTTTATAGACTTTTTCGGCTTATGGAATACATGTAATCCTATTGCTATTCTATAAACCGAACGTTCGGTTTATAGAATAGCCATAGGATTACATGTATTACATAAGCCGACAGCCTATAAACCGAACGTTCGGTTTATAGGCTGTCGGCATTTAACTATACAGAGTCTCCATTCATAAAATTATGAATGGAGACTTTGTCTCCGTGTAGTAAAATGCCGACAGCCTATAAACCGAACGCTCGGTTTATAGGCTGTCGGCTTATGGAATACATGTATTCCTATTGCTATTCTATAAACCGAACGTTCGGTTTATAGAATAGCAATAGGATTACATGTATTACATAAGCCGACAGCCTATAAACCGAATGTTCGGTTTATAGGCTGTCGGCATTTCACTACACGGAGACAGAGTCTCCATTCATAAATTTATGAATGGAGACTTAGTCTCCGTGTAGTGAAATGCTATTGTATTCTATAAACCAACTCTATTTCGGCTTATAGAATGCAATAGTACTACGAATGGACGAATGAACGAATGATTTTCGTTTATTAACCATTCGTTCATTCGGCTTTCGTTAGCTTAGCATTTTCGTTCTTCGTTTTTCGGACGAATGGACGAAAATGCAATTTTCCGACGAAAATGCATTCGTCCAAAAACGAATGCACATGTCTAGTACATAGTGTGCAACAGAAACCAAGAAATAGAGCATAAAAGCAAAAGGTTGTAAAAACAATAAGTTATAAAAAATTAAATAAATCAAAATCTGCATTAAGACCTTTTGGTAATAGGGTATCTATATCGAACACCCACCTAATTTCAGTTTTACCCATTTCTTTAATATTATCTCCTCCCCTCCAATGTTTGTGTACTTTATCAATTGCCCAGAATTTTATACCTTTCAGGGTTTTTTTGTGTTTTTCTAAAAAAAATTTAGAAAGTGAATGTTGGGTAATACCCTTTCTAATGTTCCTGACATGCTCCGCCATACGCTTTTTTAAAGTTCTGGATGTTCTGCCGATATATATTGAAGCCCACATGGGCACTCGGCAAGATAAATAACACTGGTGGAGGTGCAGGTCAGGAATTGTTTGACAGGGAACTCCCTTTTGTGAGAAAATGAGCTGTGTTTAGTAATAGGATATTTTTGTGGCGTAGAAACCCTACATGCTTCACAGCTCTTGCAGCCATAGAAACCTGCTCTTTGTGTGAGAAAATGTTGTGGATTTTTCTATTTTTTGTTTATCAAAAAACTTTTTGTCAGCTTATTAACTAGCCACAACTGTAAGCAAAACAAAACAAAAGTTCTGTTTAACGCCACCCTTGGTTTTTCAGGTATGAGATTTGTCAATGTCTCATCTTTAAGGAGGGGGTCCCAGTGTTTTTTTTTTTTTTTTTTTATAATTCTTTTGATTTTTTGATGCTTTATTATTATAGTCAAACACCAAAGGCATATTGGGTGTAGCTGCTTTTTCAGGTATAACTTTGGGCTGAAGCAATATATCTCTATCTGTTGATCCTACATTGGCTATGATATCGTCTTTAGCCAGCAGATCATATCCCTCCTCCTCAAATCTGTTCCTGAGGATATGGGCCTGTTGTTGATACATTTCAAGGTCTGTGCAGTTCTTTCTTAGTCTCATACACTGACTTTTTGGGACCCCCTTAAGCCATGGCAAGTGATGACAGCAATTTTAATCAATGAAACTATTTGTACCCACCTTTTTGAAACAAGTTTTTGTCTTTAGATGTTTATTTTCTACATCGGTTTCTAAATCTAGAAATTGTATACTGGTTTTGCTATGGAATGCATTGCATTGGGAACCCATACATGTACAGCATTGTTGTGAAGGGGTTAAATAGAAATGCCTAAACAAAGCTCCATCATTGCTTAAGCAACACTATCAGGGGTCTGATGTATCAGATCTTCATCTGATTCAAAATGTCAACCCCCTTTATGGTGCTATACAAGCAAAGAGGGCATGATAATATTTAACCCCTTAACCCCTTAACACACCTGGATGTATATATACACGTCCTGAAAAGCATGGTCTTTGAGGACCTTGAGGACAGATATATATGTCCTGAGTTTTCATGTAGCGTTGCTCTCCTTAGCTCAACGCTATATGCTAACAGCTATTCTCAGAGGCTGCTTCAGATGCGAAACAGCCACCGAGAGTGCATTCGGACCCCCCCCCCATCCGCGCGCGCCCCTCCCCCCAAGCATACGATCACCGCGAATGTTTTCACAATAAATATTCATTTTCTAATTAATTTAATTAGAAATTAAACCACAACTGTAAGCAAAACAAAACAAAAGTTCTGTTTAACTGAAGATTGAGTCATGCGCATGTGTAGGCATTTTACATTTAATAAAATAATCCAAATAAAGCACATTTCTGTGCCCTTTTTGCTTATATGGCTCTATCAGGGGCAGACATTTGGGATCAGATTTTGCTTCACCTTATATAAGATCCTATACAACATGTCCGCCTCCTGATAGAACTATACACGCACAGAACACTTAAAAACACAGATCTCCAATAAAAGACTTTACAGTAGACGCAAACTAACAATAGATTCCCCTAATCTGTACATTAGAGGGGCTACCCAATATAGCTCCATCTGGCCCAAAATGGAGTTGGATCGGGCAAGTTATACAAATGTCTGCCCATTGATATAGCTATACATAGCAAAGAGGGCTCAAAACTGTACTTTATTTGTACTTACAATGTCTACACTTGATGCAATCTTTCAATTAACTGCAAAACAGCAAACGAAATTGAAAGGTTGAGCATGAGCTTGCCATAGAAAAGGCTTTATCTGAGAAACACCAGATAAAGGCGTCAGAAGGTTCACAAGTAGTCCAGTCAGAACATCAGACTTAATTTCTTAAGAGACATTTATCCCAGGTGATTAATGGAAATAGGCCTAAACTCGGCTCAGCACATGTGCAATCTTCAAATCTCTACTTCTCCATCAACCACATGCTGGTTACCATAATCTAAACACATTGTGACACACGGAATAAGTAGGAACAGGTCCATTGATAGACAAATAAAGTCAATAAGAGATGTCTAAGTGCATCAAGAAGACTGATGGCCTCACTGGATTTGGGGGCTTACTTCAGACTTACTATAAGGAGCACTTGTACAATGAGTTTTTTTTTCAGATGTCTAGTTTTTTAAACAAGACAATTAATAAATATGGAATCTCAGATGTCTAGAAAATTCAACTTCTAAAACCCTCTTTCAGACATATTGGAATGTGTGAGAACAATATAATTTATCCAATCTCTGGAGAGGATCTCACAAGACATTTCCCTAGATAGAAAAAAAAGCATGTTGTATTAAAAGCATATATTTCCCTGGAGAAATATTGATATATTTATGTTGTTCAGTAATAGCTTGTGACTGAGATATGTTTAAACAAATATTGTGCTCCCCTCCCCTGTGCACATGAATCTAGCATGTACCCGTATTAATATAATACTTTTGTTCCTTTGTATTCTTAGATATAACCATGAATTGGAATACTGGTACATAGATGTTACTAACTGATGACTGATTAATGGGAACGTTTTAAATATAAATTAAACCGAATAATCTTCTTTTTATTTGCAAAGTGCTGTTCAATGGGGGTAAATACACAAATGAAATATACACATTAAAAAAACAATCTGATAAAAGGTCAGGAGGCTTACAGACTATTTCCAGATTATTATTTTTTTGCCTCTGCACCAATTACGGTAGACTTTATTTTCCCACTAATTTTCCCACTTTTGATGAAATTATATGCATTTATGTTTATAGTTTTATAGAACAATTGGGCATGTTTAAAATAGAAAAAAAATCCACATAGAATTTCAAATAAGTGGCAAATAAATGCAGGAGATATGAATTAGAATGCATGTAACATGAAATTATTTATAGCAATAAAAGTGTTACGTATGTTGAATATAACATTGCTGCTCATGCACGCGCTGCCATTATCACGCCTTACTTCGGTTGAATTTCACACTCTCCGAACCATGCTTCCTATACTTACACCTCTTACCTCATGCGGTTCTGCTTTCTCCTCGCAACATCTCACATAGCGCTTGTATTCATGCAACAAACGGTGCTATTTGTGCCCTTCTGTATTACACAGCGATCTAGCGTGATGAGCATGGGGTCTGAAATCTGACCCAAGTGAAGGGTGAAGATGGCCAAAAGGTTAAATATCTACACAGTTGTAATTTGATTGTTTTCCTGAATACCAACTAGTATATGTAGCAGGGCTTCATATTTCATTGACAGATATGTTGTTATACAGGTGACAATTGTCCCTTCAGTACCTGTTTTGTATATCCTCCCTCCCCAGAATTATTGGTTGGCTCTTTGGTCTTTATTTTTGTTGAAGCTACAGAGGGTTCTCTATAATAAGATCCATTTTTCATTGCACGTGTGATACTCTGCCTTGCTGGAGATCAGAAAACGTATAGACTGTGTGCTACAAATATACTATGTGGACAAAAGTTTTGGCACACACCTCTTAATTATTGAATTCAGGTGTTTCAATCAGACCCATTGTCACAGGTGTATATAATCAAGGACCTAGACATGCAATTTGTATTTACAAACATTTATGAAAAAAATGGGCCATTCGGAAGAGCTCAGTGAATTCAGTCTTGGTACTGGGATAGGATGCAATCGGTCAGTTTCTTAAATTTCATCCCTGCTAGATATTTCACGGTTAACTGTGAGTGGTATTATTGGAATGTGGAAGTATTTAGGAACAGCAGCAACTCAGCCACGAAGCAGAAGACCACGTAAAGTCACAGAGCGGGGTCACTGAGCGCTGAGGTGCAGGGTGTGTAGAAGTCACCAATGCTCTGCTGATTCCATAGCTGAAGATTCCAAACTTCCACTGACATTAATATCAGCGCAAAGACTGTGCGACGGGAGCTTCATGGAATGGGTTTCCATGGCCAAGCAACTGCATGCAAGCCACACATCTCCAAGTACAATGCCAAGCGTCATAAGGTGTAAAGCACGCCGCCACTGGACTCGGGAGCAGTGGAAATGTGATTCGCGACTCTGGGTTTCGCAGATATCAGGAGAACATTACTTGCCTGACTGCATTGTTCCAGTGAAGATAAATCTTAATACTTCAGCATGCCAAGACATTTTGGACAATGCTATGATTCCAGCATTGGGGGAACAGTTCAGGAATTCCCTTTTCTATTCCAGCATGACTGCACCTCAGTGACACCCCATAAAGACATTGTTGGATGAGTGTGGTGTGGAAGAACTTGACTTGCCCGCACCTCTACCCCAATGAACACCTTTGGGATGACCTGGAACGGAGATTGTGGACCAGGCCTTCTCGTCCAACACCAGTGCCTGACCTCGCAAATGCTCTACTGGATGAATGGGCAAAAATGTCCCACTGAAACACTCCAACATCTTGTGGAAAGCCTTCCCAGAAGAGAGTAAGCTGTTTATGTCACAGAATGTGATATCAGAAATGTCCCTATTGGTATAATGGCCAGGTGTCCCAATACTTTTGTCCATATAGTGTAAAGGAAATGCAGAAATGTCCTGGTTTGATGCCAATAGGACATTAATAATCGTCTTAAGAGCTGCTGGGAACAAAGTTTAACTGCAAAATATATCCATTAGGGCAAATCATACCCTAGCTGATACTCTTTGAAGAAACCTCACACCCAATTTGTATCACTGAAAGCACGTTAAAACAGATGTTTCCAGTGACAACACTTATGGGAAATTTCATCTACCAGCGTAATCATAAGTTCATGAGAAATGTATAGACTGTACATTGATGCACGCATGATAAAAAACATTGACGGGGCTCGATCCACCGTAGTATTGCTCTTACTGTGAATGTAAGGGATAAAAATGATGGAAAATGGTCAATAAATTGTGTTAGCAAAAAAAACCAATGCATGAAATAGGAGAGATGTATGGTTTCAAAGCGCCTGTGGTGTCTCCAGTTTATGCAATAAACAAATGGGACGTGAAGTCTCAACAGTTAATTCCTATAAAACCTAACTTTCAATGTTACTACTGAAGTATAAGGAAATAGGAAATGTGTTGAACACAAGTATTTACAAATAATGAATCGTGTGTGGAAGTGCATTACTGTGAAACACCAGAAGAAAATAAAATTACGAAGTTGGTAATTTGTCAATTATACTGTTCTTTGGATCTCTACTGCTCATATATCTAGGACCAGGATGTACGAATTCATTACTGGTTTGATTACTATATTTTGCAAATTGTGGTCCGTTTGAGCAAGATATTCCCAAAGACTTCTCAAAAACTTGCCCTCTAATATTTTATCGCTGAAAGGCTTGCTCCCAGAGTGTTCCCAATGGCCAGGCGGGACACAGAGGGTATGTCCAAAACGTATGGTGAGTCGGGAACCACAACCCACAATCAACAGGTATTTTGAAGTAAGATGAGAAACTTGCGGCCCTGCGCGTTTCACTGGTATGCCCCAACTTCATCATGTGACCACTCACAAGAGACTTCTTATCTAATACAGTTATAACACTTAGCTAAATACTGTAATTCCCCCTACCTTCATTTAATCGGTCATCCGATCTTCTTCATTAGCGTCAGTTCCAGCTACTAGCCTCGAGCGTTTCAGGCATAATCCAGATGGCATTGTTAGATCTTAGAATGCAGTTCTCTGTCATTTCAAAGTTTGGCCCTTTTCTTGCGAGAATATCAGTCGGCCACATGGTGAAGCCCTACATCATAACGCACACGTTTGCCCCACACCTCTGTAATTAAAGGAGAGATGAACTCTCTCAGTCCCACTCCATGTATCAATGTGTCAAAGCAAAATCTCCATTAAGCTGTTGCAAAAGAATAAAGAGAAGCCAGGCATCAGTAGCACAGAACAGGCATATAAACAAAGTACCACCATTTCTTTTTCTGGAAGTTATTATCAGCAAAGACATGCATAAAGAAGTACAAATAACTAACGTTAATTTCAACTGTGGTGTGGTAAACCTTCATAGAGAGTATTTCTTGCACAAGTCACTCCTCATTACAGAATCATAGTTTAGGTTGAAACACGACTTGCGTCCAACATGTTCAACCCTTTTCCTGATCTTGTTTACCGCTGTTGATCCAGAAGAAGGCAAAAAAGAAAAAAAAAAACCATATTCCAGAAATTTCGAATTCTGCTTTCGATGGTGGAAAAACATTCCTTCTTGACTCCAGATATCAATCAGATTTTTCCTTGGATCAACAAGCCCTAAATAAATATTACTGCCTATACTAACATACATAACCCTCTATGTCCTGCTTCATTAACAAAATAGAATCACCAAACAAATAAATCATATCCAAAATACTGAATTTCTAAACATGTAGGTACGACTGTTACCATTAAGTTAACTCACGATCTACCTATTACAAGCCATTAGGGCATCTGAAGAACTATAAAGACACTGATTAATGCTGAGTTTGATCCAGTAATTAAATTCCCTATGTGCAAATTATAATAAATACACAAAATTAATGAGGGGGCTATTTAATCATTCCCATTTACATGACCTTCACCCTACTTATGATAATGAATAATTAAAATAATACAGTACGATTACATCGTAACCATATAGACAGGAGAAATAAATACATATTATATTAACCACTTTTTTACATTAATGGTTGTTTTCAGTTACAATTAATTTCTGAATCGTTTTTTACACTTCCTGCTTATCAAGAAATCAAAATAGTACTACAACTGTTTTGTGCATAGTAACAAAATAAATCTTGTAAGGGACACTCCTGAATGATTATCTACAGTACATCGACAAATAAAAGTCCTAAAGGAATGAAAACCCATACATATTCTTTCCTATGTGCTAGAAAAGGATTCCAATGTTCCGATACCCCCAGCATTAAACTACGACTTGCTTGATTAACACGTCCACACAAATGTAACAGAACTATAGAGGCACTTTACAATATATTCCATAGTGAGTAGTTATTGTGGGAATATGATGAATATAAATTTTTACAGACCTTCCAGGAAAAAGAAAAAAAAAAAACTATTTTCCAAGTAGACACAACCTTTCAGCAATATATGAAATTCCACCCAGGGGTCTTATAGATTTGACAATATGACATTTATATGTTTTCATGAGAAATTTGTTTTCCCTCTAGAGTAACCAGGAATATCTATAGCTTGCATGTTCTCTGTACCAGGAAAGTCTCATCCTAGAGGATTGGTTCCCAAACCAGTCCTCATGCCCCCGGAACCGCCCTAGCAGTCCAGTATTAAGGGATTTCACAGTTTGTTTTATTTAAAAAAAAAAATCAAGTTTAAAACTTAAACTTGAGGGGTTTTTTTGTTTGTTTTTTAGCATAAGTGGATAATCCTTAAATATTGGACTGTAGGGGGAGGGCCGTGAGGACTGGTTTTTGGATCCACTGACCTAGATTATTACACATTATGGTATATTACAACAAGATTCTGTTCATTTAATTGCTGTAAAAAAAAAACTTCACCTAGATCAATGCATTTATTATGATGTGTTTCATTTGTTCTAAATATCAGGTTAGCAGCTTCTGCTGATCCTCCCAATCAACTCTCCAGCATTGGGCTAGAGCTTGGGAGGAGTTAAAAAAAAAAGAACATGTAAATTGTTCAAAAAGCAATGCAGCAATAACAGTAGATTATTAATATAGGTGCAATGTGTTTCTACATATATCTCACAGGAGCCTGGACAGAATACAAATCTGCAGGTCTCATCCATGATTCTGCTGGTAGGTTTGACAGTTCAGATCTCTTGTTGAATGTGGAAGGCATGCTTAACCACAGGGAACCCATTTTTTGAGGGACATCTATAACATTTCGATGCTGCCTTGTAGAATATAGAATCCACATTTGCTCAGAGTGAAATCATCTAATTATTCAGTGTGTTAATGTATTAATTAAATAGCATTTTACATTCTGCAGGTGAGCAGACAAAGGTTATGTGTCCTGCAAACAACTGTCAGACTTGCTAATTGTAGACATGGTAGAAAAAACTCTATTGGGGCTCTTCACTAAAAGGTGAGTTACGGGTGGGTTGAGGTGAGATGAACATTTTTATGTATACATTGTGCAGAGACAAGAATGGTGAGGTTTGCCTGCTAAGCAAACTCACCAGTTTTGCCCATGCACAATGTATAGTTAAACTGGTGAGATGGATTGTTCATCTCACCTCAGCTCACCTGCAACTTACTTCAACTCACCAGCACTTCACTTTTAGTGACAAGCTCTTTTGCAATATAGTTGTCATTTGCTATAGTTTGTTGCCATTTTTAAAGACCTGAATTTAGTTTTTTTTTGTTTTTTGTTTTTTAACCTGGGGAAGCTGCAAATTAAATAAAACATATCTCGAAAACATACCTATTTCTAATTATTCAACTAACCCATTTTTTTTTCGAATATTTTTCTTATTAAGTAATAAAAGCAATAACAACACCGTGAAGAAAATAGATCAAATTGGTTGTGCAATTACACTTTGAATATAGAATATTCAAACTTAAATCCATTCAATCTATAGATTTTTACAAAAAATAGAGAAGGTAAAAAAAACAAGAACATTAAGGGAACTTAGCCAAGGAAAAGAAGAGAGAAGGAGAGAACATGATATGAAATTGAAAAAAAAAATAACAAACAAAAAAAAAAAACCCACTCATTTTGAGGTTGGGGTGGTACTTAAATGAAGAATTGCTGTGAGAAACTTACTTTGTTTGAGCTGTCAAAATTGATATCCTTTTCTCCCAATCTCATGGGATTGCATTTTATTTATCCAAAAAGTAATACAAACAAGAAAAACTCAGTAGCCTCAAGGGCTGGATTTCACATGAAGTCTTCAGTCTGTTAAATATATTATTATTAATTTACTACGTGTGTTATCTTTAGTTACCATGCTCGGAACTATAGTAGCTACCAAAGAGGGATATTACATCTTAATAAAAGCCTGCCTTTCGACCTACACAAGACAATTTATTAGAGTATGACTCGGCCAAACCTTTCTTCTCAGAATAGTTTTCACCGTTTTTTATCTCAAAAGATTTTTATTCCCCCTTGTTTTATAGATTCTCTGTAAACCCTCCTAAGTGCCCTCACACTTAGCCAACATCTAAGTCAAATCTTACAACCTCTAAACAAGAACACTATTTTTGTTTCCCTCTACACAAACGTGTGTTGCCTTTATCAGAGCTTTTTTTTATTCTTCAGCTGTCGCAAAGGAGCTACTCAAGCTTATGAAGAATAGATTTAGATAATATAAGGAGTGATTGTATTTGTCCCGGAGTGAGTGGTCTGAAAAAAGTGATCTCGCCTTATAATTGAGGCTGCCTTGTAACCAGACTGAAAAGATCTGATTCATGAAGACACGGAGGCTAATATTATGCCCGTGAACTTCCTTGAACTTCCTCTTTCTTTGCTGCTCCCTCAGATAAACATTTCCTGTTACTTATATTACGTTTGTTAGCAGTGTATGTCTATTAAGTGTTTATATTTTATTATATCTTGTAATGACCCTGTTGTAGGGAGTTGCGTTATGTTATTTATTTTTATTTTATTTGTTCCATTTTTTGTCATGCTCTCCTTCCATCTTTAACCTTACCTTTTTGGATGTAACATTAACTTGTATGCCGAATTCGCCTTTTGACACTTTTTCTGTCAGTCTCCTCCTACTGACTTCCCGGGCGCCATTTTGTATTTCCAGTGAGTGTGAGGTTTTTCTTGTGTGTGTGCCATTTTTTTCTCTCCTCCTATTACCATAGTGTTACTACATCCCTTTTGCTACCTAGTCATGTCTGGAGATGGTCCTTCCCCACAGACCCTTGGGGAATCATCCACCGATTATATTAATTCAGAGGCCATCATTGTTCCCAAACTTCTTATCAGTGCCATATTTGTGCCTAGACTGTTTATCACTCCCATCAATGTCCCTAAACAACTAATTATCATTGTCCTTAAACATGTCACTGCCATCTTTGTCCTCAAATAGATTGATAGGGCCAAATCTGTTCACAAACAGTGTATCAGTGCCATGATTGTGACAGCTTATCACAAACTCAGCCACACACATTTAGCCAGGACACACACTCACTCACAGACACACTCCGCAAGCAAACACTCACAGACACAATAAGCCAGCGCACACTCACAGACACAATAAGCCAGCGCACACTCACAGACACAATAATCCAGCACACACTTTATCAAACACACTCGGTGAGCACACACTCACTCAGCACATATTTAGCCAGCCCACAAAACTCAGTCAGCACACACACCCTTACTCACACACTCAGTCATCACAGACACTCACACAGTCAGTCAGCACACACACTCACACACTCAGTCAGCACAGACACTCACACAGACAGTCAGCACACACACTCACACACTCAGTCAGCACAGACACTCACACAGACAGTCAGCACAAACACTCACACACTCAGTCAGCACAGACACTCACACAGTCAGCACAAACACTCACACACTCAGTCAGCACAGACACTCACACAGTCAGCACAAACACTCACACACTCAGCAGATTTTTAAAAAATTTTGTTTTTTTTATGACCAGCATTAGAAGACTGAGACCACTATACCAGGCATCAGAGTGGCGGGTTAAACAGTTTTTCCTTTAGATGTCCCTCTCCCTCCCTGCTTAGTTACCTGGCAGGGCATCTACAGGAGAAGAAGAGGGGTCTCAGTGTCGAGTGGTCTCATAGACCACGTTGTGCTGGCATTTCTGCTGCTGCCGTTTTGGTGACAGTGGGGGAGGAGCAGAGCGGTACTCTTTGTGTGCAAGACCGCACGCAAAGAGAAAAAAAACCACAGAATCGCTGTGAAGACGGCCCCTTAAAGTGCCGGTGCCGATGGCATGGAGGTTAGTGTGATAGGTGACTTATCACTGCCTGCTACACACAACACGCTTAAAGCTACCGTCACCTCAAAAGCAATTAGGCGAGTTAGGCTGCCGCGAGGCCCCCGCAAGCGCGAAACCTTAGGCTACCACCTAACTTGCCTAATTAGGGAGCCGCCTCTGTGCAGTGGTATTCTTTTATTAAGTATTTATTTGCCTACAGTTCATGTGATTAAGCGTAGCCTGCAGTTGTCCTTTCAAGTCTATTAGCAAAGGATAGCCAATTATTTAAAAGATGTATGTACAGTATTCACATTACAGGGAAAGCATAATTAATGAAATCATTGTAAAAGTTAACGACCTACATGAAAGGGTCATATGGTTTGACTCCATTATTTAAAAAAAAAAAAAATCACATTTCAGAAAATGACCTCTTTACTTTCTCAAACAAGGCTGAATGTAATGGAAGCGATGGCTTTAATGAGCTAATTTGTAGTGCCCAAACTAATGTGTAATCTATCAAATTAACTGTCAGCGCTAATTGTTTTATACCCACCAAGCCATATTGAATTCATAGGATTGTATGCTTAAAACCTATAGGGGTTGTAGAGTGAAGACACCAGGGATCGAGACAGGAGGGGAGGGGGGGGGGGGGGGGGGTCTGCGATATATCCAAATAAGGAAGAAAGAGAGGAAACATAAAACATGTTAATGGACATTATAATAATACAATTATAGTAGTTTCACAAAATGCGTTTCAAACATAGTTTGTGCATATCTTAAAGAGATCCAACGTGTTCTGAAACATGATTAGATTTTTCTCATATTGAGAAGCACAAAATATTATTCCATTTTTTTTCCAAACTTATGAAAAACAAAAAACTCTCAATCTGTGGGTAATTCTGTTATTCTGAGTGTCTGTGATCTGCATCCTAATGTTAAAATAAATGTATAAATATTATCTAAAGCATATTTTGAATAATAGATAAGAGACCTGGAGACATGTTTGGAAAAAAATTTTTTTATTTTCAATATATTTCACTATAAAACAAAATCCAAAATAGCATTGAATTGTTTTACAGAGCTCCTGATTCATGGCAACCAGTGGGACAATCCACAATGTGTAAAGACTGTTTAACTCTCAGAGTTGCAGGATCAATTCCTGGCATGGTTAACTCAACCCTTCCTCTATTACATGAGCACAATTAAATTGAGTAATTGTGACAACTCTTGGAATGTTGGGTAAAAGTAATGTCCCCGAGACATACCTGAAATTCCAGAGAATATATTTGTGCACCTTTCCTGGTTAAGTATTTTATTATTATTATTATTATTATCATTATTATAATGAAGAGAACCTGTTTCCTTACCAGCACATCATCCTTAAGTAAAGAAATAGATTACTTTATAATTTAGAAATGTTATCAGTCACATAACAAGTTAGATGCAGAAAATTAACAAACATTATTTTTGCCCTGGCTATAACTAGTACTTATTATATAATATTCTCCATCACTCTAACTGGGTCAGCATTATATTTATGTACAGTAGACATTTTATATGCAGTCTTTGCGTTTCGGAAACATAGAAATAAAAGGAGAATTATTTCGATTTTTCTCTAGATTTTGGAACCACCATAGAAACAAGTATCTTTAATACATTCCGACCCCTCTTATATGTGTATCTCCATTAAAATGCTTCACCAATGGCATCACATAGTGTATGGTCTCTCGGAAAGACTTCCTTTTAACTAGCACATTGTAAAAGACATCAGAAATTCCCAGACTCGATGTTTTTCGAAATATTTTTTATCTTTCATTTTTTGTAACGGTTGTTTATGCTGCTTTTGATATTTAACCTCACCCCTTCACTGTTATTATCATTTTCACTTTACCATGAATTCTAATATTTCCCATATTTTTCCTATCTTTCAGATTATACATCTCATCTGTCTTCTTGGATTATATTTTGATGGTGTTGACCAGGCTTTCATTGGGTTTGATTTTATAAGTCTGGTTACTTGGTGACACCTTAAAGGAATGTAATTATAGCCCACGGTTTTTGTGTGTTTTCTCTTTTGTATTTCCATTCTAAACGTAGTTTTTTACAGAATTATAAACCTTCGCAGACTGGGCTCCTAAAAACAACTGTTTCTTCTTGGGAGGTTAGGTTAATTCCAAGAAATTTGCATTGTTGTAGAGTTATTTCTTTATTGAGTTTCCCATCTGGAGAATTATACTCTGACTCTCTAGGACAATTAGATTGCCATTGAGCATCAACTTGTGTTCAGACAAGAGTATAATTATAAACTAAATAATTCGATTTCCAAGTCACAATATATATCTGTGGGAGGTCTTCTTCTTCACATGTAAAAAAACATAGGACAGCAAGAGCAACATATATGGGCAAAAGACATATTACTGTGTACAGTTAAGTTTTGCCTTGAAATTATAGTTGGTTCATCATAGTTAATTGTATTCCCACTTTAACTTCAATGTTATGTAAATGTGGAAATATGGGGTGCTAGCTAGCCTACTTTATATGAATTGGTGACACACAAAAAAACAAAAAAAAAACAAATATATATATATATATAGTCCAAAAGCCACTCACATCAAACCAGTAATGAAATTCCCACAGAATGTTAAAATCACCTTTCTAAGATAGCATAATTGGAGTTTTGGTTACATTATATATCCATATATTGCTAAGCCAACCACTATGACAAAGTACTCCAATATAAGTGGGTCCTAACACTAAATACGTTTGCTTATATGGGGTTAAATCTCTTTAAATGGGTTGCTTACCAGGGACCAAAGGTCCTTCCTATAATACAACAGAGACACTCCAGCAATTTGTAGGCTTGGCTACAATTATGGAGCACCTGGGAGCGGTGCTAAACCAGAAGCCTGGTTGGAGGCTTGTGTATATATATATATATACACAAAAAAATTCATTATTATCCTTAGAAACTAAGAAAGGGGTCTCACACTGTAAAACCAAATCCAGACTGCCTGGATTTGGAGGTGGTCAGTTTGTATTTGGACATACTTTTTAATTATAATGGGTAAATATATTAAGAAAGACAAGGATGGAGCGCTACAGATACATATTTCCCTCTACATCAGATATTCCCTCAGAGAAAAATGAATAAGGGGACAGAGAATAGTGCTCTCTGTGTATAGACAAAACCAGATCTTGCTGTATATATATATACAGTGGATATAAAAAGTCTACACACCCCTGTTAAAATGTCAGGTTTCTGTGCAGTAAAAATATGAGGAACAGATAAATCATTTCAGAACTTTTTCCACCTTTAATGTGACCTATAAACTGTACAACTTAATTGAAAAACAAACTGAAATCTTTTAGATAGAGGGAAGAAAAAATATAAAAATAAAATAATGTGGTTGCATAAGTGTGCACACCCTCTTATAACTGGGGATGTAGCTGTGTTCAGAATTAAGCAATCACATCCCAAATCATGTTAAATAGGAGTCAGCATACACCCGGCATCATTTAAAGTGCCTCTGATTAACCCTAAATAAAGTTAAGCTGCTCTAGTTGGTCTTTCTTGAAAATTTTTTAGTCGCATCCCACAGCAAAAGCCATGGTCCACAGAGAGCTTCCAAAGCATCAGAGGGATCTCATTGGTAAAAGGTATCAGTCAGGAGAAGGGTACAAAAGAATTTCCAAGGCATTAGATATACCATGGAACACAGTGAAGACAGTCATCATCAAGTGGAGAAAATATGGCACAACAGTGACATTACCAGGAACTGGAGCTCCCTCCAAAATTGATGAAAAAATGAGAAGAAAACTGGTCTGTGGTAGAGTGGCAAGATGAGCCTTATGAAGAAAAACATCCAAGCCAGGCTACATTTTGCAAAAACACATCTGAAGTCTCCCAAAAGCATGTGGGAAAAGGTGTTATGGTCTGATGAAACCAAGGTTGAACTTTTTAGCCATAATTCCAAAAGATATATTTGGCGCAAAAACAACACTGCACATCACCAAAAGAACACCATACCCACAGTGAAGCATGGTGGTGGCAGCATCATGCTTTGGGGCTTTTCTTCAGCTGGAACTGGGGCCTTAGTTAAGATAGAGGGAATTAAGAACAGTTCCAAATACCAGTCAATATTGGCACAAAACCTTCAGGCTTCTGCTAGAAAGCTGAACATGAAGAGGAACTTCATCTTTCAGCATGACAACGACCCAAAGCATACATCCAAATCAACAAAGGAATGGCTTCACCAGAAGAAGATTAAAGTTTTGGAATGGCCCAGCCAGAGCCCAGACCTGAATCTGATTGAAAATCTGTGGGGTGATCTGAAGAGGGCTGTGCACAGGAGATGCCCTCGCAAGCTGACAGATTTGGAGTGTTTTTGCAAAGAAGAGTGGGCAAATCTTGCCAAGTCAAAATGTGCCATGCTGATAGACTCATATCCAAAAAGACTAAGTGCTGTAATAAAATTAAAAGGTGCTTCAACAAAGTATTAGTTTAACTGTGTGCACACTTCTGCAACCACATTATTTTATTTTTATATTTTTTCTTCCCTCTACCTAAAAGATTTCAGTTTGTTTTTCAATTGAGTTGTACAGTTTATAGGTCACATTAAAGGTGGAAAAATTTCTGAAATGATTTATCTTTGTCTCATTTTTTAACAGCACAGAAACCTGACATTTTAACAGGGGTGTGGAGACTTTTTATATCCACTGTATATATAAATACACACTCACGTGGCATGGAGCAGAAGTGTACTGCTCAATAAAACAGCATTCACTGTAAATCCTGCTTGAATAGCAAGTTTGGATTCCCAGACAGCGATTCACTCTCTCATTAGCATAGAATATGGGAAGAGGAAAGCTTCATAGTATAACATTTTTTTTAATATACATAAAAGAAACAAGTACAAACTCTTACATTTCTTCCAGGTGACCTCTCTAACTGAGCGTCCCAAAAACACTTGGAAATAGTAGCAAAGATGAACAAGATGAAAAACAAACAATCACTGGCAGTTGAATCTCGAGCATATGTGTAGATCAGCTGACGTCAGAAGCGCTTCGCCCCGTCCCAGGGCTTCTTCAGTGACTTCCGTTTCAACCGCCAGTGATAATAACATACAATGTGAACCATAAAAGAATATAATCAGTGTGGTAGCCCAAAACTGTATCGTTTTTACAGACAGAAGTTAAAGAACCAATGGAGGACATGTCACCTGATTAGCTGGGAATACACCTTTTAGACATTTGGACATAGTAAAAAAAAAATGACAGACATCTTTATGGGGTTAAGATCCAAACGTCTGTAGTTTTATTTTGAAACCTAACACTAGGTATTTTTTTTCCACCCCATAAAATTCCAGCCTTCTGCCATAGACTCTATTCCTTTGTGTAAAATCATAAGTAATACGTTCTTTAAAATCAAATTTAATTTGGTTTATAGTTTGTGAAAACTGCATGTCAGTGTGAATAATTTGGTGACATGTTCATAAATGAGATCAGTATTGTCGCAGGTGTATTTTTTAACACACAGCTGTGAATAATATATTTATTTTTGCTGAAAAAAAATGAAATACAGTTTTTCACATTTAATATTATTATAAATACATATTTTTTAAATGTATGTTTTCAACTTTGCTTTATTTTTTTTACCATCAGAAAAAAACTAATTTCTGTTTTTATTTTCAAAACTCTAAATTAATGGTGAATTGTCTAAAAATCTTCCTTTAACCCCTTAACGACAGATGACGTGCCAGGCACGTCACGGCAAATCGAGGACTTGCCGACAGGTGACGTGCCTGGCACGTCATGCACTAAACTGAGTAAAGAAAGCGACCAGCGGTCGCTTTCTTTACTCTAACGGTGTTGCTACAATGCCTCTAGGTAGAGGCATTGTGCAACACCCCCCAAATGTGCAGGGGCGCGCTACGATCACTCCACGGAGTGATCGTAGCAGCCATTTAAAAATGGCTGCGCCCGCTGCACACATGTGCTTAGAAAGCGAACGATCGTTCGCTTTCTAAGCATCTCCGGTGTTGTTAAAGTGCCTCGCCAGCGAGGCACTTAACAACACCTTGATGCTCCCCAGAACCGATGGTGGTCGCTCTCCTGAGCGACCCCATCGGTTCAGTAGAAGGGAACGCTGCCTATACAGGCAGCGCTTCCCTTCTAATGGCAAGAGCATCGGAAGTGAAAGTATTTCACTTCCGATGCTCTAGGGGGAGCCAATCGATGCCGGCACAACAGATCTATGTGATCTGTGTGCAGGCATGTATGGTAAGTGCTCTGATGAGCACTTATCATACTGTCAAAGGCAATATTAGCAAATATTGCCTTTGACAAGTATTGATCTGCCTCCCTCACCTTACTAGTTTTAGTAAGGGAGAGAGACAGATCAGATAAAGTAAAAAATAAAAATAAAATAATAAAACAAATATTTAATAAAATTTTAAACACCAAGGGCTTTTATAAAAGCCATTTAACCCCTTCCCTGCCATTGATCGCTGTGTACGCAGTGATCATACACAGCAGCACATTTTTTGCTGTCTGTGCATTTTTTAGGGGTTAATTTTTTTTTACTGTAATTCATTACAGTATAAAAAAAAGCTCTTTTAAGAGAGATTAACCCCTTTCTTGCTGTAGATCACTGCCTAAGCAGAGATCTGACGCAAATGCAGCAATCTTGCTGCAGAAGCATTTTTAATTTTTTAAAAACTTTTTTATTACACCCGTCACGTGTTAATTATACCCGCTAGGGGACTACGTTTAACGTAAATTTTTTTAAAATAAGAGCTATTAACCTCTTCCTTGCCGTATATCACTTCCTAAGCAGCACATATGGTCACTGCCTAAGCAGTGCATATGGTCACTGCCTAAGCAGCATTTTTTTTGTCAGACTCGCTAGGGGTTAATTATACCCACTAGGGGATTACGTGTATTCCTTTTGAAGCTGTCTGAACACGTGTATAGCGATCAGTAACAGCCGATCAGTGGCAAAGGTGGTTTGGTGATTTCTCAGATGAGCATCACCATTCGTCTGGTTCGATCAATATTGGTAAATATTGTTCTGACCCATATGGATCTGCCTCCCTCTCCTCACTTGAGTTTTAGTGAGGGAAAGAGACAGATCTGTATAACATAATTTTTTAATTGTAATAAATTAAATTAAATGTTAAAAAATTGTGAGTCCCAAGGGCTTTTATAAAAGCCATACCCTTTGTATAGTGTAGTGTATTAACCCCTTCCCTGCCACTGATCACTGCACAGCAGAACATTTTTTCTTGTCTGTGCATTTTTAGGGGTTAATTTTTTTGTACAGTACTACAAAGGCTCTTATAAGAGCTATTAACCCCTTCCTTGCTCTACATGTTCAAATTGCAAGTTTGAAAATCAAAAAGCGCACCTCTCAAATGTAGCCTTCTACACCCAACAAAGCTGGCAAAGCTATGCATGGGTGGTATCCCTGTGCTCGGGAGATGTTGCTGAACATATATTGTGGTATTGTTTGTCAGTGACACATACCGAAATATGTGAATTTGTGTCTAAAGTACAATGTATGTGGGGAAAAAATACACAATAAAATGACTACCACAAACTTTGACAAAGGCTGGTGGTAGAATTGGTGCATGGAAAGTGTTAAAATAACACCATTTAAAATAGCCTAGGGTGTCTACTTTTACAAAATATATACTTTTTGGGGTAAAATACACTGTCCTACTTTAAAAAAAAGTCCCAAATGAAAGATGGGCTCAGGCTGGCTACACGTCAATATTCCAAGTTGAAAATGCGCACCTTCACAATGTGGCACTTTTAGCCCCCAAACAACCCAACAAACCTATGCATGGGTGGTATCCCTGTACTCAGGAGATGTTGTTGAACACATATTGGGTTATTGTTTGGCAGTGACACATACCAAAATCTGTGAATTTATGTCTAAAATACAATATTTGTGAAAAAAAAACACACAAAAATTACTACCACAAACTTTGACAAAGGCTGGTGGTAGAATTAGTGCATGGAAAGTGTTAAAATACCACCATTTGAAATAGCGTAGGGTGTCTACTTTTAAAAAATATATGGGTTGATGGGGTAAAATACACTGGCTGGTTTCAAATATGTCCGAAATGGGACATGGGTGCAGGCGGTCTGCATGTCAAAATTTCAATTTGGAAAACCAAAAACTGCACCTACCAAATTTGGCCTTTTACCCCCCAAACAACCCAACAAACCTATGCATGGGTGGTATCCCTGTACTCAAGAGATGTTGCTGAACACTTATTGGGGTGTTATTTGGCAGTGACACATACCAAAATCTGTAAATTCATGTCTGAAGTACAAGGTTTGTGAAAAAAAAACACAAAAAAATTACTACCACAAACTTTGACAAAGGCTGGTGGTAGAATTAGTGCATGGAAAGTGTAAAAATACCACCATTTGAGATAGCCTAGGGTGTCTACTTTTAAAAAATATATGGGTTGATGGGGTAAAATACACTGTCTGGTTTCAAATATGTCCCAAATGGGACATGGGTGCAGGCTGTCTGCATGTAAAAATTTCAAGTTGGAAAACAAAAAACTGCACCTCACAAATTTGGCATTTTAGCCCCCAAACAACCCAACAAACCTATGCATGGGTGGTATCCCTGTACTCAGGAGAAATAGTAGAATCTATTTAGCATGTTTTTTCGTTCGCTATTGTCGATGAGGAGAAGTTGTTTCAAATAAAAACAAAGAAATTTGTGTGTTTTTTTTTTTTTTACCATATTTTATTATTTTTTTTTAATAATATGATAAGATATGATCAAAAATATGGCATCCATAGAAAGCCCTTTTTGTCCCGATAAAAACAATATATAATATGTGTGGGTACAGCAAATGACGAAGAAGAAAATTACTGCTAAACACAAACAGCACAGAAATGTTAAAATAGCCATTGTCCAGAAAGGACAAAAATGTTTCAAAGGCTCTGTCCTTAAGGGGTTAAAAAAATAAATAAAAAAAAATAAGAAATTTACATTATTAAGTACAGAAAAGAAGATGTTTCCACTTGGTTAGTGATTGAAAATGGTTTATGTTCTACTTCTGGGATTCTTAAACCAATGTTCTCTATGACAGATGTATTAACATATATAATATGTGTAGTCATAAAAAATATAAAACAATCATTATCTGCTAAAATTGATTATTTTCTTAATATGTATCTTTCTTGTTACTTCTCAGTACTTGTTTTATTTTTCTTGGAAAATATTGAAAGGTAGTATAATCTTTTTCCCCCCACATTCTTTTGCTATTCCCTATACTCATTATAAAGATATGACCATGAACAGTATAAGTGAACTTTGTACGTAATAAAATAAATACTCTATTACATATGCTGCTTCATGTATACAAGCAATATATTTGTTATATTCTTCTATTCTATTTTTTGCAGTTATATTGTAACCATTTAATATAATATCAAAAGATGTCACACAGTAACAAGCACCAGTAAGTGAGGTTCCATAATGACATTGGGGGAGGGTAAAAAATGTTTGGAAATTTACCCGAAACTAAAAAAACAGATTCCCCCACTATGAGCAATGTATGCAAAAATGGTAGTGTTTTACAATTTTTTACCATTTATTTTATGTCATGCATTTTTGGTTGTTTACATTTTGTTGTGTCAGGTTGGGTTATGTTGAAAAAATATATACTTAACTGTTTCAGAGAGAAAACAAAGGGGTGGGGACACTAATAACCCGCACTGTTCGGGTTCGTACCAAACATTACGGTGTCCGTTCCCCGGACCCAAACCCAGACATTTCACTGTATGTTCGGGTTGGAGTTCGAGGTTCGGCTATAAACCGAAAGTCTTTAAACCGAAAGTCATTCGGTTTATAGACTTTCGGTTTATAGAATAGCAATAGCATTACATGTATTCCATAAACCGAAAGTCTATAAACTGAAAGACATTCGGTTTATAGACTTTCGGTTTATAGACTTTCTGTAAGGTCGGTATTTCTGTCCCACGACGGGTCCCTCGCAGCGTGGCTCTCAACTCCTCTCACCGCCGGAGATCCTCTTCAGCACGCACCCGTCAATGGAGACAGGCGCGTGCACTACGAAATACTCGTTCGCTGCTATCCCGGTCGTCACTATGGCGACGGGCAGAGAGACGTGCGTCGCGTACGTCAAGGGGGCGGAGCTAAGCCCTTTAAATCCATAGCGCGCGCAATTCAAACTTGCTTGCTAAATATACAAGCTATCTCTGCGTGGATTGCTCCTAGCTTTTCCGTAGTTGATTTTTCTGTGATTTTGTGTTACTCTGCTTTACTGGACTTCTGACCTGGCGTGTTTTTTGGATTATCCCTCTGCTTTTGCCCTTATATTTTGGCTCTCACCTGGACTCTGCTGCCCTCTGGAATCCCTGACCCGGCTACGACATTCTGACTATCCCGAACTCTGGAACCCCTGACCCCGGCTTGTACTTCTGACACTGCTTCGATTATGGCTCCCCGACTCGGCTTATCCCTCGACTATTCTCTACGGCTGCAGCACATCCAGACCCGATCTGCGGACGTTCGTGCCTGTGGCCATCAATTGAAATCTGGTTGCCCTGTAGTCCTCGGTATCAGTGGTGCCAGGCAAGAACAGTCTATCTGCTATTGGGGTCCCTACCTCTCCGTACGAACCACGGTACGTTTACCTCTATAATTGTTACAATTCAGCAAGCCAGTTTCATGGACCCCGCAGAAGTCATGGACGCGGTAACTGCCCTATCCCGGCAACTAATGGCCCTGACCCAATCTATGCAGGATCTGCAAGCGGGCCATTCTCACGTCCAACATCAGCTACATGAATTACAAGCCCACCGTCAATACCCTCAGTCCGAAGGGACATCACCAATACCTGCCCCTCATCCGTTGGATTCAGCATCTGCAGCTACTCCAGAACCCAGGGTACCCCTGCCAGAACGCTTCTCTGGAGACAGGAAGAAATACAGGGCTTTCATGACTTCCTGTCAACTCCTATTCTCATTGCAACCCAGGACATACGCTTCGGATTTTGTGAAAGTACGGACTGTCATTTCCCTATTACAGGGGGAACCTCAAACATGGGCGCACCATCTTTTACATTCTCAACACCCATCCCTGGATTCTTGGGCGTCGTTCCGCCAAGAGATGGATGCTCTGTTTGAAGACCCCCTTAGAACTGCTACCGCTCAGTCCTCCCTCCGATCACTTAGACAAGGCAAAAGACCCGTGGAGGAGTATGTCACAGAATTCCGAAGCCTGGCAATCGATAGCACTTGGAACGAACCAGCGCTGTTAGACCAATTCCGCCAAGGGCTATCAGAAACCCTCAAGGATGAGCTTGCGCGCATAGGTATGCCGTCATCTCTTGACAACCTTATCCATACGGTTGTACAATTAGATAGAAGGTTAAGGGAGAGAAGAATGGAGCGTACCTCGTCTCTCACCCCCACTTTTAGACGCCCTGCATCCTTTCCGGAGCCTTCTAGCCCTTCTCCGACCACCAGTACATCTGAAGAACCAATGCAGATAGGACTCGCACGAGGACCCCTTACTGAAGAGGAGAAGAAACATCGTAGGCTCAATAACCTATGTCTCTACTGCGGCAAGCCAGGCCATCTCATTCGTTCCTGTCCTCGGCTACCCCGATCTTCTGGAGGTAAGAGTGTCCAATCTGATACATGTCGCAGTCCAGCCTTGTCTTCTGGTTCCCCTCATTTGTCCATCTCTCTGTTTCTACAGTGGACCCATAACTCCGCCACAGTTCAAGCGATTGTTGATTCCGGGGCAAGCCGTTGCTTTATAGACAGTTCTACGGCGGAACTTCTTCATATCCAAACCCGCAAGAAGGAGAAGACACTACACATCCAGGTGATAGATGGCACTCCCATCAGCTCAGGACCTGTTGCTCTAGAAACCCTTCCTCTACAAGTCTATATTGGCCCGGATCACGTGGAAGTCCTTAAATTCGATGTGGTGACCTCACCTCTATTCCCAGTTATCCTGGGAATGCCTTGGTTGTGTCAACACAACCCTCTAATAGACTGGTCGAAAGGCTCTCTATCCTTTCCTTCTGAGTTCTGCCAACACCATTGTCAGAACACCCCCTCTCCATTACTGACAGCTACTGACCCCGTTTCCAATAAAGCAACCATCAACATTCCTGCTCAGTATTCCGACTACGCCGATGTATTTGACAAGAAGGGGGCTGATAAACTACCCCCAGAACGACCCTATGATTGTCCTATTGATTTATTACCGGGCTCTTCTATCCCGTTCGGTAAAATCTATTCGTTATCAGAACCGGAACTGCTTCATTTAAAGGACTATATCACCGAGAACCTCTCAAAAGGATTTATTCGACCCTCAACCTCCCCGGCCGGAGCTGCTATATTTTTCATCGGAAAGAAAGATGGTGGTCTCCGACCATGTATTGACTATAGAGAAATCAATGACTTCACCATCAAAAATCGGTATCCACTTCCCTTAATTCCTGAACTATTGGATCGGGTCAGAGGAGCCAACATATTCACCAAGATAGATTTACGTGGGGCATACAACCTGGTCAGGATTCGCAAGGGTGATGAGTGGAAGACGGCGTTCCGGACTCGGTATGGGCATTTTGAATATTTGGTAATGCCTTTTGGACTCTGCAATGCCCCAGCAGCGTTTCAGCATTTTTTGAATGATGTGTTCAGAGACATATTGGATATATTCCTTGTGGTATATTTGGATGACATACTCATCTTTTCCAAGAACCTCCAGGAACATCATATGCACGTTCGCAAGGTACTGGACCGTTTACGTACACATCAGCTATACGCTAAACTTGAGAAATGTGCTTTTGACTGTGTCAAGATTGAATTCCTTGGATACATCCTAACACCAGGGAGTATTCAGATGGACCAACGAAAAGTCCACACGGTCTTGAACTGGCCAACACCTACTTGCAAAAAGGCGGTTCAACGATTTATTGGTTTCGCCAATTATTATCGCAAATTCATCAGAGGATTCTCGCAGATCGTTGCTCCCATCACTAAACTGACTAAATTACATATCCCCTTCATTTGGACCTCTGCAGCTCAAGATGCCTTCAATTTGCTCAAGCAACGTTTTACTTCAGCTCCTATATTGGTACAGCCTGAGTCCTCTTCACCGTTTTTTCTGGAAGTGGACGCCTCCGAGGCAGCGGTAGGAGCTGTCTTATCCCAGAGACAAGGAGAAAAAGCTCTCCTCCACCCAGTAGCCTTTTATTCCCATCGTCTCACACCTCCAGAGTCCAATTACGATGTAGGAGACCGAGAATTGCTAGCCATTAAGTATGCCTTGGAGGAATGGAGACATCTGTTGGAGGGAGCATTGCATCCTGTTACCATTTATACTGACCACCGCAATCTCGAATACTTAAAGAAAGCCAAACGTCTTCGCCCCAGACAGGCTCGATGGTCCTTATTCTTCACTAGGTTCAACCTTCACATCACGTTTAGACCTGGCGCTAGAAACACGAAGGCTGACGCCTTATCCCGCCTTTATGATATACAGCCTGTGGAGAACCTCACGCCTGACACGATACTCCCTTCTCACGTATTCCTCACAACTCAGAGTTCTCTGATTAACAAGATACAAACTCATTCACGGTCTACCTTACCTCCTTGTACTATACCTCCTCTCACATTCCAAGGAGGATACTACAAATACCAAGACAAAATCTACGTACCAAAACCGGTTCGTTTAACAGTTCTGCAGCTACTCCATGACTCTCTCCTGGCAGGACATGGTGGAATCACGAAGACCACAGAACTTGTGAAACGCCACTTCTGGTGGCCTAAGTTCATGAAGGACGTCACAAATTATGTCCGTTCTTGCGATGTGTGTGCGCAGAACAAGACCAACAGAACCAAACCTGCGGGCTTGCTACATCCACTACCTGTGCCATCTAGACCATGGTCTGACATTTCCATAGACTTCATCGTGGACCTACCTCCTTCTCAGAAATACAATACCATCATGGTGGTAGTGGACCGCTGTACCAAGATGGCCCATTTTATTCCGATCATTGGGGTTCCCACAGCTGCTACTACCGCTTCCTTGTTTATCACCTCTATTTTTCGCCTCCACGGGCTGCCACAGTCCATCACCTCGGATCGTGGAGTTCAATTCACTTCCCGTTTTTGGAGATCCTTTTGTCATAACCTTCGAATCCAGGTTGCTCTTTCCACAGCATTCCACCCTCAGACTAACGGTCAAACCGAACGGTTGAATCAAATATTGGAACAGTATATACGTTGTTACACCACCTATTTACAAGACGACTGGTTCCAACTGCTCCCAACAGCAGAATTCGCCTACAATAATCATCAACAATCCTCCACTAAGATGTCCCCATTTTTCGCTAACTACGGATACCACCCTATCTCGATTCCAGGTCTAGTTACGGACACTTCAGTACCTGAGGTCAAGGACAGACTCTTGCACATCTCACATCATTTGGTAACCCTACGTAAAAACCTTGAGGTCGCTCAAGATACCCAAAGTCATTACGCTAACCAGAAACGTTCACCCCCGCCAAGGTACCAAATAGGGGATAAAGTGTGGCTCTCTGCTGCTCATATTCGGTTGACATGCCCATCCAGAAAATTGGGTCCCAGATACCTGGGTCCTTACCCTATCCTAAAGATTCTCAGCCCAGTTACGATGCATCTCAAACTCCCCTCCTCACTTCGTGTGCACCCAGTGTTTCATGTGGCTCTCCTTAAACCTCACATTGCCAACCGCTTTACCGGTCGGGTTCCTACACCCCCTGCTCCAGTTGTCGTGGAAAACCATGAGGAATACATGGTACAACGAATATTGGACTCCCGATGGCGGAGAGGACGCATCGAGTATCTGATCCATTGGCGCGGGTACGGTCCAGAGGAACGTTCATGGGAACCTTTGTCGCACATTCATGCTCCGGCTTGTTTACGTGCATACCATCTCCGGTACCCGTCGCGCCCTGCACCGAAACGCGCCCGGAGTCCGTGCCTGGGGAAGGGGCTCTGTAAGGTCGGTATTTCTGTCCCACGACGGGTCCCTCGCAGCGTGGCTCTCAACTCCTCTCACCGCCGGAGATCCTCTTCAGCACGCACCCGTCAATGGAGACAGGCGCGTGCACTACGAAATACTCGTTCGCTGCTATCCCGGTCGTCACTATGGCGACGGGCAGAGAGACGTGCGTCGCGTACGTCAAGGGGGCGGAGCTAAGCCCTTTAAATCCATAGCGCGCGCAATTCAAACTTGCTTGCTGAATATACAAGCTATCTCTGCGTGGATTGCTCCTAGCTTTTCCGTAGTTGATTTTTCTGTGATTTTGTGTTACTCTGCTTTACTGGACTTCTGACCTGGCGTGTTTTTTGGATTATCCCTCTGCTTTTGCCCTTATATTTTGGCTCTCATCTGGACTCTGCTGCCCTCTGGAATCCCTGACCCGGCTACGACATTCTGACTATCCCGAACTCTGGAACCCCTGACCCCGGCTTGTACTTCTGACACTGCTTCGATTCTGGCTCCCCGACTCGGCTTATCCCTCGACTATTCTCTACTGCTGCAGCACATCCAGACCCGATCTGCGGACGTTCGTGCCTGTGGCCATCAATTGAAGTCTGCTTGCCCTGTAGTCCTCGGTATCGGTGGTGCCAGGCAAGAACAGTCTATCTGCTATTGGGGTCCCTACCTCTCCGTACGAACCACGGTACGTTTACCTCTATAATTGTTACACTTTCGGTTTAGGGAATACATGTAATGCTATTGCTATTCTATAAACCGAAATAGAGTCCCCATTCATACGAATAGGTCAATTGACCTATTCGTATGCATGGGGACTCTATTTCGGTTTATAGAATAGCCAATAGCATTACATGTATTCTATAAGCCGAAAGTCTATAAACCGAATTCGGTTTATAGACTTTCGGTTTATAGAATACATGTAATGCTATTGGCTATTCTATAAACCGAAAGTCTGTAAACCGATGACATTTGGTTTATAGACTTTCTTTTTATAGAAAAGACCTATTCTTATGACTGGGACTCTATTTCAGTTTATATAATAGCAATAGCATTACATGTATTACATCTGAGAGTCAAATAGAACCGTCAAATAGTGTGCTTACAGCGAACTTTGAAAAATTCGAATAGTTTTGGGTGCTAAATAGTACATTTGCGTCTTGCGGTGCACTTCATATCTGAGAGTCAAATAGAACCGTCAAATACTGTGTTTGCAGCGCACTTTGAAAGATTCTGTCTACCTCCTCCGCCTCCTCCTCCACCACCTCCTCAACCTATGGGTCACTTAGTATAAACTGAAAGAGAATACCCTGCACTCCAACCCTCTCTCAAATGGATAATTATGTTGATCTTCCTGGCAGCCATGTTTTAGATTTAGATTTATGTTCTTCCAAAGCCAAAATCAAAGATTCCATCTAGTGCTATTTTATGGCTCAGCTGTATTTGTAATTTGTATGTATTTTATGTTATTTTAAGTTATTTGCCTATCCACATTCCTTTTGCAGCCCTCTAGCCCTTTCCATGACTTTTTTAGAGGCATTTTAGTGGCCAAAAGTCCGTGTCCCCATTGACTTCAATGGGGTTCGGGTTCGGGGTCAAGTTCGGGGTCAAGTTCGAGCAGGGACCCGGACATTTTTTCGAACATCCAGGTGTCCGCTCAACTCTAGTACTGAAACCTGATTAGAGATTCCGTGGTGTGGAGTCAAGCTCGTAATTAAAAAGTAACATTTATTCAGTAAGATTAAAACATATTCACAGTAAGTTCATGGTATTTGCCATGCCACAAATAAGTGTGCTAAAAATAAGAAGTGAAAGTAAAAAAATAAAAAATATATGAAAAATAAAGAGAATGGTAATTTAAAATAATCCCTTTCCTCATCATGAGGTAATCAGGGAATCATACAGGGTTTAAATGCCACTTTATCAGTCTTATTTGAACAATTGTATCATTCAATCGTTCTGTTGTGGCTTGTGTCCCTGCTAGTTGTCTGATTGACACTTAGGGACTGTATGGCTTGATGTCCAATTTATATAGGCAGCCATCAGGTTTGATATCCAGTTTAGGTAGTTAGCTGTCATTATTTAACTGGATGCCAAAATACAGTCTCTCTGGGTCTCACCGATATTTTCAGGGGTGTACCTCTGGTCAGGCACCCCCTTACACTCAGTCCAATCGTTTAGACTGACTGGGATAGATAACCTTAGCCCTCCTTGTTGTGTTATAACATATTGTAGAGGCAGGTAAATGACTGTATGTTAAATGTGCAAAAAAGGTATATTGACGGTCTGTGCCCGCAGGCTTAATGGTGCGTAGCCTGCCGTCTTTGGCTACACCGTCTAAGACGGTCCCAATATATAATTTGCGTATTTCACTTCCATTTGGATTTCATAAGTTGACACAAAGTTAAAATGAGGATTTGTTCGATTTCGACCACAATAAATTATAATTCACGAAGAGTGAATTCTTTTACCAGTCCTGTTGTTCTAACATAAAAACTTGTTCTCCATAAAAACACAAAGAACTTCTATACTTACCTACCTGCCTCTGACATGTTTTAGTTTCAACTCAAATTGTTTATAATAGAACATATGCTAAATTTAAAGGCTTTTTTTTTACTAGCAAAATTAACCAAAGATCCATGACCTGAGAACGAGCACATGTGCTGGCTCCGATCAATCATCTCCAATGAAAGCCATGCCTCATAACTTCCAGCAATGTCTACTGTAAATACAATATAGCCGCTGATATTAGCTTGATGTTAAAATTAAGCTGGGGTTTGGAGTCAGCCGCTGGAAAGTGTGGTCACATAGATAAGGAGTTCCTCCACTTGACACATTATTTTGTTCAAAATCTATGGTTTATTCACCCAAAAAGTCAAACAATCACCCAGAAAAACAGGTCAAAGAGATGGGGAAATCATCTAAAAAGGTTGAAAATCCACAACAACTCCATAAAGTGGCCATCAGAACTTTGCTATCACAACCGTCAAGGCCCTAGCCTGCCACTCCCGCACTAGTTGACACAAAACCCAGGGAAAGTTCAGAGCAAACGTCAGAAGATTCTGTTGATGTCTTGAGAATCAAGCACCATACCCACGAAAACTTCTATATTCCAAGTCATACCAATAATCATATGAGAGGGGTACCACAGGTAGAACCAACCTCCCTCTGGCCCTACATTCAGACATTATTCATAAAAAGCAAGACATTCCTGTAGACTGCCTGACTATTGGCCAGTATCATATCCGGAAGCCTCCGGATTGCTGTATTCTTGCTCTGGATTTGCCTCCAATATAAGACGAGACTAATGTGGTACAAGAAATCCTTGGTGAACCTAGAGTGCCATAACTGTTCTTCCAACGATGAGATACTTTTGATTACCTTTAGTTACAATAGGCTTATTTTTCCCCTTGAATACGTTCTTGTTTATTGAAACTTACCACTGTTTTGATTGTGTGTGAGCTCGCTCCTCCAGGTGCCTTGAGTATAGGAACGATGCAGGAAAAACCCACCGGACATAAAACCAAAGACTTCAGTGTAATTTGTGGACTTGGCCAGCTTCATGCTAGGAAAATATGCATATGACCAATGAAATTACTGTATTATTGAGTATTGTTATATCTTTTACAGTCAATAAATAAAAATGTAATTAAAATAAAACAAAAAAACTATGAACTGGACAAGAATCAAAGGAAAGTATCAAGTACCTCTTGCTAGCACTTCGGAATCTGCATTGGTAAAATTATTTCTTTCCCTGCATCATAGACAAGTGTGCTGTATCTGTGAGAAATTGGGTATGGGTCGTATCATGCACCAATAGGAAATGGTAGAAAATGGTACTCAATTACGCCAGGTGCAAGATCCGGGCTCCACCAGCTTCCTAATAATAGAACAATCCACAATGCTCAGCACTTCAGAAAAAAATGGAGGTGTTTCCATAAGTGGCAACGTTTCTATCCTATGGTGTTTCTCAAGTCATGGCTCCCAGAGTCAGCCAATCAGATGCCTCCTATTCACATTTGAAATCCCATGACATGGTAGCTTTCTATCATTGAGGATATGTATTTGCCTAGAAATAACTCAAACTTAAAACCAGACTGTGGGGTAAAACAACGGCCACAGCACTTTATTTAAAATAGCCATTGCATTTACAACCATATACACATACAGGGAGTGCGAGATTATTAGGCAAATGAGTATTTTGACCACATCATCCTCTTCATGCATGTTGTCTTTCTCCAATCTGTATAGGCTCGAAAGCCTACTACCAATTAAGCATATTATGTGATGTGCATCTCTGTAATGAGAAGGGGTGTGGTCTAATGACATCAACACCCTATATCAGGTGTGCATAATTATTAGGCAACTTCCTTTCCTTTGGCAAAATGGGTCAAAAGAAGGACTTGAGAGGCTCAGAAAAGTCAAAAATAGTGAGATATCTTGCAGAGGGATGCAGCACTCTTAAAATTGCAAAGCTTCTGAAGCGTGATCATCGAACAATCAAGCGTTTCATTCAAAATAGTCAACAGGGTCGCAAGAAGCGTGTGGAAAAACCAAGGCGCAAAATAACTGCCCATGAACTGAGAAAAGTCAAGCGTGCAGCTGCCACGATGCCACTTGCCACCAGTTTGGCCATATTTCAGAGCTGCAACATCACTGGAGTGCCCAAAAGCACAAGGTGTGCAATACTCAGAGACATGGCCAAGGTAAGAAAGGCTGAAAGACGACCACCACTGAACAAGACACACAAGCTGAAACGTCAAGACTGGGCCAAGAAATATCTCAAGACTGATTTTTCTAAGGTTTTATGGACTGATGAAATGAGAGTGAGTCTTGATGGGCAAGATGGATGGGCCCGTGGCTGGATTGGTAAAGGGCAGAGAGCTCCAGTCCGACTCAGACGCCAGCAAGGTGGAGGTGGAGTACTGGTTTGGGCTGGTATCATCAAAGATGAGCTTGTGGGGCCTTTTCGGGTTGAGGATGGAGTCAAGCTCAACTCCCAGTCCTACTGCCAGTTCCTGGAAGACACCTTCTTCAAGCAGTGGTACTGGAAGAAGTCTGCATCCTTCAAGAAAAACATGATTTTCATGCAGGACAATGCTCCATCACACGCGTCCAAGTACTCCACAGCATGGCTGGCAAGAAAGGGTATAAAAGAAGAAAATCTAATGACATGGCCTCCTTGTTCACCTGATCTGAACCCCATTGAGAACCTGTGGTCCATCATCAAATGTGAGATTTACAAGGAGGGAAAACAGTACACCTCTCTGAACAGTGTCTGGGAGGCTGTAGTTGCTGCTGCACGCAATGTTGATGGTGAACAGATCAAAACACTGACAGAATCCATGGATGGCAGGCTTTTGAGTGTCCTTGCAAAGAAAGGTGGCTATATTGGTCACTGATTTGTTTTTGTTTTGTTTTTGAATGTCAGAAATGTACATTTGTGAATGTTGAGATGTTATATTGGTTTCACTGGTAAAAATAAATAATTGAAATGGGTATATATTTGTTTTTTGTTAAGTTGCCTAATAATTATGCACAGTAATAGTCACCTGCACACACAGATATCCCCCTAAAATAGCTAAAACTAAAAACAAACTAAAAACTACTTCCAAAAAAATTCAGCTTTGATATTAATGAGTTTTTTGGGTTCATTGAGAACATGGTTGTTGTTCAATAATAAAATTAATCCTCAAAAATACAACTTGCCTAATAATTCTGCACTCCCTGTATATATATATCTACATTCCACATATATGTATATCCATAATTAATACAATGACTAAACATAAACATAAAACATTAAACATTAAACATTCCATATACAAGAAAACCAACCAAGCTTGCAAGAGTATCCAGGTGGCTGCCGAAGTCCATGTTCTGGGCATATCCCAATGCCCCCAATACCTGAGGTTCGAGGTACCACTTTCCCCTCGAACCTCCCACCAGAGTCCCGATTGACTCTCCCCAATCCAAATCTTCCATTAACCATCCTGGATACCCTGCAAGCTTCCGCCGACGCTGTGACATGTAAAAAATAAATAAATAAAGGTTCATCAACAATAAATAAAGGGAGGGTGGGTGGAACAACAGGTAAGGGGGAAAAAACGTTCCTAAAATGGCCCCTAAACTTCCTGTTCCTATCTTTTATACTATCCCAACTCCTCCCACTAATTCCCACTATAGGCTGACATATCCTCTCAGCACCCTGTCATGATTGCCCCTCCCCGACCTTGTCTGGGGCTACACTCCTCTCTGACTGAGCTTTTATTATGGTTTGAGCTCTGCTGAGAGCAAACAATTAGAACTTGTTCCGCAGTTTTTTTCCCCATATTTTGCCGGCTACAGTTTTTTTTAGTAATGGGTGGATTATTATTATTTTTTAAGGATAGCCCCTTTCCCTGGGATGGAAGTTGAGGCATTCAAAGCGTGTTTTTTTTTTTTTTTTACAGGAATAGGCATTTTTAAGATTTGGGTAGGTAAGTTCAATTTAATTTTATTTAATTATGAAAGAAGGGGTTGATATTGTAATTTGTTTTGATTATTCATATCCTGGGGCATATTTGTTGGGGGAGGGTTATTATTTCTGGGTGCTTTAGGAAAGCCCCTAGAATATTTCTGATCAGTGCATGGGGGGCCACTTGAGCAAAATATTACAGGTGGTAGTGGAAAGAGGAGATGAGGTTGGAGGTGAGCCGAAGTCCATTTGAAGAGCGCAGGGGTCATGCAGGGAGTATTGCTTAATAAGGGAGACAATATAGAGGCAATTCTAGAATGCTGGTGGAGAATTATGGGGTTTGTAGTTCTGCAGCAGCTGAAGGGCCGCAGTTGGACACCTAGGCCCTAGTGTATTGAGAATGTTTTCCAGCCTTCATTCACTTTAATTTGTCACTTTAGAAAAAAGGAAATATAGCTGTGAAGTATCTATTACCCTATAGTGCATTAAAATAAACTAGATATTTCATTGTGGACGACATAATAGCTTTGCACTTCCTAGGAAATACTTCTTGAGCAAATTACCATTTATTTATCATTTTTTGTGATCATTTTACATCTGCCATTGTGGTATTTAACCTCCACATTGATTGCTACCCCTCATACTATGTTATATTTATGGGGAGGATTTACTGACTCCACATGACCAAGGTATGATAGATAATACACCCCCCCCCCCCCCCCCCCCCACACACACACACACCAATGAGTTATACAGACTCGGGAGTGGGTAGCAAGTTTGCAGTATTTATTTATATAAAATTGCTGCAACATGAAGTTAACAGCTTAAAATATGGTGGCTGTAAACATAACACAGGTAATAATATACCAATATTATACCAAAATGTTTAGAAAAATAATAACCGGTTATAAATAAAATATACCAACCAAATATGTATATAAACAATATTTATAAAAACGTATCACTCACAATCAATAAGTGCTAGCTGTGCAACTTATTCTAGCCAAACTGGGATAGGACCCCCGAAGGTCTTAAAACCATGTCCTTGCAGCTACTGGAGTTGAGTAGCCATTTCCCATGGGAAGCCCATGCAGATAGCTCCCAACCTGGGTTGGCCATGCTCCAAACGACCAACCCCTGCACTGGCACCAAACATCAGGGACACGCCACTAAAGAAACAAACAAACAGGGATGGCAGGAAGGAAATTGCTACAATTAGATACATTTTGTTTTTGGAGTATGACAATATATGGCCCAAGCCCCTTAGTGACAAGACATTTTGACCTTTTCTTTCCCTTGGTGACAAGGGCTGTTTTTACATTTCTGGGGTGATTGTGTTTAGCTGTAATTTTCTTCTTTCACACATACTGTACCCACACAAATTATATGTTGTTTTTATTATCATATGAAGGGCTTTCATTAGATACCATTATGTTGTTCAAAAGATATCACATAATCATTGTTCTGAATAAATTGATCTTTTGACCCAACCTAAACCTAAATTTAACCCCAACTATAACCCTTTTGCTATACATTAATATATTTTAATTTTAACCCTATCCTATCGTTTATGCTAACCCTAATTTAATTTTAACCCTAACAGCTAATCTAACCCTAATCCTAGTTTTAAGATAATTAAGTCTTTTTTTTTTCATTGCAGTCTTTCATACTACCATTATGTTCATCATATCTTATAATTTACACAAATACAATCATTAAAAAAGACCCATCTTAATAGTTTCTAAATGTTGTCCCAAGTTCAGAAACATGCTTGTTTCCATGTTTTTCTGCATTATTTTTTTTTTTTTTTTGCTACTTATGGGGCAAAAACCAAAAATAGTGTTTTTTGGTTTTTCCCTATTTTGACCTTTTGACCCCAACCCAAACCCTAAATTTAACTTTAACCCCAACTCTAACCCTTATGCTAAGCCTTAATATATTTTAATTTATTTGTAACCCTATCCCTTATGCTAACCATAATTTAACTGTAACCCTAGGGCTTGACAAAGGTAACTGACTTTTAGGAGCCAGCAAAAAAATCTAGGAGCCAGACAACACACACACACACACACACACACATACAGTCAGTCAAACATACACACGCATATACATAGTCAGTTACACACGCATACACATAGTCAGTCACACACGCATACACATAGATACTCTGTCAGTCACAAAGTCACACACACACAATGTCAGACATACAAGTGAATCACAGGCCTAAAGTGCTAGAAACCTGACCAGTGACAGTGGTTGCAATGCCAAGACTGCCATGCATGGTGTCTCTCGGGGGAATGGAAGCCATTTAGGGGTGACATTTCTTATGCAGAGGGAACCACAGCATAGAGGGCTGCTGTTAACCCTTTCAGTCCATGGCACTGTGAGGCATTGGTTTTACTTAGCGAGCCTGCACTCCCTGGCTCATGATGTCACGCACCTGACAGTACTGCTCCTAGCTGGTCAGAGTAGTGGCCAAATAAGGAAGGCAGATGGGCGTGTCACTTCCTCTGGAGCTGCCCACCGGTGCGCTGATTGGCCAGCGGGGGTGTGACTGCAGAAAAGGGGGGAATTTTAAGTCCAGGTTGGTTTATGCCTCAGTCCACGTTGGTCTGTGCACTCGGGCACTACAGCACGGTGTGCGCGGGGACGGAGCAGTAAGTGTGCGCATCCTGTGCACACAATCTGCTCCCTCGCGCACCAGAGAATTACATTTTTTTTTTATTTTTTTATTTAAAGATTCCAGTGACGAGAACACTATGCGGGGCTCATGCTAACCGGGTGCCAGGTCTGATTTCCTAGTCGCCATGGCGACCTGGCGCCCGGGGTTTGTCGAGCCCTGCCCTAGCTGCTATACTAAGCCTAACCCTAGATTTAAGCTAATTAAGTAATTTTTTTTTCATTGCAATGTTGCTGACTGCCTCTAGGGACAGTCAAGCAACATATTCAGAGCATTGGAAGTGAATTTTTTTTTCACTTCCGAAGCTCTGACCTCAAGAGGGCATGCTGCTCCGGCAACATGGTGCCCACGGTCGCTCCGTGGAGCAATTGTGGTTGTCCCAGAGCCGGAATTTCTGAATTGTTGGAATTTTGACATCAAGGCAATAGAGCAGCACCATCAAAGAGGTTTTTGCAATCGTTGATCGCGAAAACCTCCTGTTTCACCACAGAATGTGCCAGGCACGTCCATTGTTGGGAACAGAGTACTTGGCTCGACGTGCCTGACACGTCCATTGTCGCAAAGGGGTTAAGTGAGATGCTGCCCAACCCTTGTCGTGCCCCTATTGGGCACAGATTATGACTGACAGACGACTCTGGACATGATGGAATTCTAGATATTCTTTATTCCAGGCCTGGACTTTCACATAATGCAGCTGAACCTTAAAGGGTTAACATAAACAGTGTTTACAATCTGATTGTAGAAAATAAAAAAATGGTCTATACATGTGGTTATCTGAATCTCAATCATATGTACAGATGAATAAAAACATACATTTTAAACTCTGCTATGGATGCCTAGGGTGTCTCATATACTTGGACTTATGATTCAGCGTGTGTTCACGCGAAACGCGTCAAGTTTTTTCCCTCCGTCTACTGCTGTTATATCCATTACCATTTTTTGCCATTAAAATCATCACGGATTTATCACCAAAGACCCTGGGTGCGGATTCTTCCTTTTTTCTCTATTTCAATTTGTTGGTCTTTAAAACTCTGGGTTAGCGTGGGAAGCCGGCACCTGGATCTCACGCACAGCTGAAACACCCTTGCAGTGCTGGAGAGGCACTGGTCTAGGGCGGTGGAGCCCGGACCCTTCCCCCTTGTCTTAGGGGTTATCTCTGTTTTCTCATATGTATGAGTCCGTACCTTGTGTGTTGATATGCAAATTACACATGAAAGTAGTTCATATGCATATCAAGCCACAAGATGATGTCATAAATCAGAGACACCACAGGTATCCATAACAGTATCCATATTCATGCCAGCATTTGAAGCAATCCAGTAATGCAGGTCAGATGAAGAAAGGAAGACAAACCTGACCCAAGGTTTAAAAAAAAACATGGCTGCCCACCAATAGAGCTATACGGAGCAAAGTGGGCTTAGTAAGGTACTTCATATGTATAATTTCAGTCAAGGCATTTCTATTTAAAATTATACACTTATGTAAGCTTTCAATTAAACATAACTTCATTTTTTCAATTACTGGGGCTTTCAAAATTCCAAGAGCCATACTTTTCTGTATTTGGTAAGCATCAAGTAGATAATTGTTATGTTCTGCTTTGTTCTTGTAACATACAGATATACGTGTCTTGCATAACTTTTTTCATCCGAGCCAAGGAAAACATCACGGGTGTTCAAATTCCCTCTTTTTCTTGAACGGCGGTGACAACCCTGCAATGTCTTATCTGCTTCAGTCTTCCACACCTTTAGTCCAATCACTTTTTATGGAAGTGGTGGCTGGTCTCCGAGTGGCTAGGATCAAGCTTTAATTAAGATCAGGCCAATTGCAGCCATTAGCTCGTGAGTGGTTCGTTTCAGCCTCAACTACTTCAACTTGTTAGACTAATTTACTACAGATGTTAAGAATTACACCTTATTACATGACATCAAAAGACGGGCCCGGTGATCTGGTCTATAGCATTCTATCGTGGAGGTCTCTACTGGCAATGAAGTGATAATCCAATGGGACAACCTATATAATTGATTTAATTGGCATTTTAAATCTTTGCTATGCTTGTCCCTTACAGATTGCTAACAAAAAAATTAAAATAATACTGTGCATTCCAGATAAACTATAGTAATACTGGAGTAGTGACATCAATTTATCAAGAGGATTTTCTGGAAACAGGTTCAGAAGACTTGCATTTTATTACAAGATGCTTTAAAATATGTATATCATACTGATGCTTTATCCAATCCTAGGTAGTTTTTATGTATAACAACCCAGCAATTGATATATATAATACCTGCACTCGACCGGGCTTTGTCAGTGGGCAGAGATAATATGGAAGCCAAATTATGAGCTACACAAACTTTATTTGCAAGTACCAGTGCTAAAACAACAGAAATAATGAATCTCTGCTCATGTTGTTCAATGGTTTGCACAATAGAGGGCCCTACTGGACCTGGCTCTAATCTAGCAGGTAATACTTACTGTTTTTAATGTGCTGGGACAAATAACTTACCTATGAATCTTCTGCATGTCCAGTGCTCACTCTTCTACTCCATTCTGCTGTTTATAAGATTGACACACAGACATAATCCTATTGTGCCATTTATGGTCACTCGACCAGCTCTCTGAAGCAGCAGCTTAACCAAAGGATTTCTCCCAACGTTTTTATTTCAGAACAATGATTATGTGATATTTTTTGAACAATAGCTCATAGAAATTTCATTAAAACAAATTAAACAGTTCGAAATGGCATTTTGCTTTGAAAAATTACTTGGATTTTCATTAACATAAAATTGAATAAAACGAAAGGATATGTTAGCCTTTCGCTTGTCATGACTCATTACAGCTTGGTGTATTGCAAGAATCTTGGAAGCGATTTGGTCTAAATCTATGTTTAATACATGAGCACTAAATGTTTAGACTATTGGTCCTGGCAGTCGGTTCCAGTAAACTAGCCATCGTGTTTTAATCTGAAGGTAATTATAGGTATGAGTTCAATCATCAATCGTAACGGTTAAACAAAGGACTTACTTATGTGGTAGAAGTTTTTTCATCAATGAGAATTTCAAGACAAGGCTTCATCAGAAATTTAAATAAAATAAAAGAGGAAATATTGCGATGTGTAACCTATGATGGAATATTAAAAGAAATGTGGAAAAATGATGTGGTAACGTGGAAAAAAAAGTGTAGACCAAATAAAAGATGTATGTTTTAAGAGTTTAAATTGAAGCATAAGGCCTCCAACATTTTTTCCTTCCAAATGGAAAATCCTGTATAGCAGAATGATGCTATGCAAAATGTAATTATATATTTAAGCAAGTTATATTATCCTTTGCTGTGTTATGCAAATAATAAATTGGGATTTAGTTGTTTTTTTACAACATTGTTAATGATTACGGTTGTGGTAAGGAGTCATGAACAGTTATGAAAAGTTTTGATTTTTGACACAGAAAGTTAAGAGAGTAGATAAATAATTGGAGTTGGGGAGAGAGGGGGCTCAAGAGCAGTGTTCCCCTTTTTGTAGTTGGTTTGCACAGAATCTTATGTTGTCCAATTTTTTTTTACAAAAAGTTATGTGCGCACTGAACACTTCTGAAAATGTAATCCTGATGTTATATATGAACACTTGACAATGGTAGGACAAACCTTCCCCCTTCCCACCCCCCCTCCCCCCATCACAATAAATGCGCAGACAACTTGCTGGCTAAAAGGTTGCAGTTTTATTGATGAAAGTCTCCTGCAACAAAATTATTAAATTGCTAATAACATATAGCTGTGCTATATCAAACTTTAAAACATCCTAAAATTAATGCTCTAAAAATCAGTACTATAATGAGTACAAAATAAATAAATAACCGGGTGTCACCAAATGAATACCTGTAACAAAAAGCGGTAGCGTGCCTCCGTATAACTCCTAGGTCACTAGGATGGGGCCCCCGAGGATCTGACGCAGGCATAATCTGGCTACTGGCGTCCAACTATGCACCTGTTTTGTGCACGATAGACGTTCATTCGTCTGCTGTATGTGCCCGTCCATTAAGACATCTAGGACGGTTCTTCGTGGCCATTTTTTTACACTGACAGTTAAGCGCGGCAGTTTGAGTACTGACTTGTTGGCGGTGAAAGGCAACGCGGATGTTTCAGCGCAGCAATGTAAGCACTGACAGCTCAGAGCTGAACTGTCAATATTTACAATCAGAGTAATAATAATAATTAATAATAAATTAACCCTCCCATAAAAGTTACCCCGAACCCACATACTAACCCCACCCGAACCAGAATATTAACCCCCAAATCCTAATATGAACCCCTGAATCCTAATACTAACACCCCCAAACCCTAATACTAATACCCCTAATACTAACACTATCCTTAAGCCCTAATACTAAAAAAGCTTGAAAGACCACAAAAGGAATGGCTGATAATTACATCTATAGATCTAAGGAGGGGATACGTTATATATATATATATATATATATGTTTTAAGATGCACAGTAGTTTTTATTGCAGCTCTTTACTATATAACTCTCTGAATGTTCGGAATATTTGCTCTATCATAACTCTTTTTTTTCACTGTTTATTAAATGATACTTTATGGTTAGTGACATAACGACATAATTATATATTGTCATTGCTTCATTCCTAAATATAGAATTTAGCAAGTATTTGAAGAATCCACTGACTCAGGATAATGATAGGTTCTGTTTAATCTCTGGGAGATGGTTCCTTCATAATGATATTCTTTTAGCAACATAGAAACATAGAATATGTCGACAGATAAGAACCATTTGGCACATCTAGTCTATTTGGCCCATCTAACCCAATTTTATAAATACTTTTATTAGACCATGGCCCTATCTTATATCTAGGATACCCTTATGCCTATCCCACGCATGCTTAATTTCCTTCTCTGTGTTTATCTCTACAACTTCAACTGGAAGGCTGTTCCATACATCTACCCTCTCAGTAAATTAATGATTCCTGGCATTACTTTTAAATATTTTCCCCTATTATTTAAGACTATGTCCTCTTGTTTTTTATTAAATCATATTGTAATCTTTCTAGCTGTGAAATAAAAACTACTGCTGTTCCAGATAAACATTTTTAACTACTTATATCAGTTTATAGTACTATTGAATGTATGCCAGATTCCCTTATTCTTGAATTCAAACAACTTACTATTTTTCTGTATTTTGCAAAACAAATCCTTTTTGATTTTGATCTGGGATCACATATTTCCTCTTTTAAGCTCCATATACCCTTGTGTGCCCTCCCATATCTGACATCACAACAAGGGCCGGTCAAAGCAGGATTCTGCAGTGTCCTAAACCCCTGCCTCTTGTTCAGCACACAAAGCAAGGGAGATCTGCATTCTTTTTGACAATTGGAAGGAATAATTATGCTCACTCCTCCATTGAATATTCCACCTCAATAAAATGAATGAGGTCAGCTGACTGCCTGAAAATACTGAAGGAGGTCAGCTGACTACCTGAATATACTGAAGGAGGTCAGCTGACTACCTGAATATACATAATGAGGTCAGCTGACTACGTGAATATACATAATGAGGTCAGCTGACTACCTGAATATACTGAAAGAGGTCAGCTGACTGCCTTAATATACTGAAGGAGGTCAGCTGACTACCTGAATATACTGAAGGAGGTCAGCTGACTACCTGAATATACATAATGAGGTCAGCTGAATACCTGAATATACTGAAAGAGGTCAGCTGACTGCCTGAATATACATAATGAGGTCAGCTGAATACCTGAATATACTGAAAGAGGTCAGCTGACTGCCTGAATATACTAAAGGAGGTCAGCTGACTGCCTGAATATACTAAAGGAGGTCAGCTGACTGCCTGAATATACTGAAGGAGGTCAGCTGACTGCCTGAATATACTGAAGGAGGTCAGCTGACTGCCTGAATATACTGAAGGAGGTCAGCTGACTGCCTGAATATACTGAAGGAGGTCAGCTGACTGCCTGAATATACTGAAGGAGGTCAGCTGACTGCCTGAATATACGGAATGAGGTCAGCTGACTGCCTGAATATACGTAATGAGGTCAGCTGACTGCCTGAATATACGGAATGAGGTCAGCTGACTGCCTGAATATACTGAATAAGGTCTGCTGACTGCCTGAATATACTGAATGAGGTCTGCTGACTGCCTGAATATACTGAATGAGGTCAGCTGACTGCCTGAATATACTGAATGAGGTCTGCTGACTGCCTGAATATACTGAATGAGGTCTGCTGACTGCCTGAATATACTGAAGGAGGTTAGCTGACTGCCTGAATATACTGAATAAGGTCAGCTGACTGCCTGAATATACTGAAGGAGGTCAGCTGACTACCTGAATATACTGAATGAGGTCAGCTGACTGCCTGAATATACTGAATGAGGTCAGCTGACTGCCTGAATATACTGAATGAGGTCAGCTGACTACCTGAATATACTGAATGAGTTCAGCTAACTACCTGAATTTATTGAATTAGGTCAGCTGACTACCTGAATATACTGAAGGAGGTCAGCTGACTACCTGAATATGTAGCGGAGATGCAATATTACCCAGGTTATCTCCGCTTATAATCCAAGTGAGACTCAGGAACAAGTAAATAGTAAATCCAAAGGCAGGGTTTCCAGCAGGTCAAATACAGCAATATCCCAACAGCAATCCCAATAACTGGACGACACACAGTTTCAGGAGAATAACTGACAAGCCTTTTACAGCAAGATTGAACTACTTTATTTGACAAACAACACAGACTTATATACACCAAACTGCAATCAGATAACACTTGATTAAACAATAGAAAACTTAAACACATCACCAGTAAAGCAGTATCTAGCCACTTTAATCTGGAGCCAGAAGCAAGGTAGTCAAACTGGGTGGCTGACATAACTAAACAATGGAAGGCTTTAATACACAGAAAATACAGCAGATACACGGATGCAGCTTTATACAGTATTTTTGTAGGGTTGCCTGGAGCCATCCGCTACAGAATATACTGAATGAGATCAGCTGACTACCTGAATATACTGAATGACGTCAGCTGATTGCCTGAATGTACTGAATGATCAGGTTATTCCATTAATGGATCTTTTCTTCCCTGATGGCACGGACATATTCCAAGAGGACAATGCCAGGATGCATCGGGCTCAGATTGTGAAAGAGTGGTTCAGGGAGCATGAGACATGGATTGGCCACCACAGAGCCCAGATCCTAACCCCACTGAGAATCTTTGGAAAGTGCTGGACTTTACAAGGCTTTGCTTTACAAGATCTTGGTGAAAAATTAATGCAACAGTGGGCGGAAATAAATATTGTGACATTGCAGAAGCTTCTCGAAACAATGCCACAGCGAATGCGTGCCGTAATCAAAGCTAAAGGTGGACCTTTTTTTTTTTGGTGGCGACTTTTTTTTTGCCAGGCAGTGTAACTGTGTACTTTAGTGTGTCAACCCTTTTTTTTTTTTTATATGCATTGTTATTCACTTCTCTGTTGGACACTTTTTACATCTATTTTTGTTGTTGTTAGTTAAGTGATCTGCTGGTTTTGAGAGAAGGAGGGTTACTGGGTCAGGAGTCATTGGTTTATTCGGTAATATTAATATTTCCAATTTTTTAGATACTGCGGTCATCAATTTTAAAAAAGAGGATGATATAAGATTAAACAGGAAAAAGGACTTTAAATTGGATGTTTAAATCGAAAGATTGGTTAAATATTATGAGAAATATAAGAAAGAATGTACACTGCCTAAACCTAGTACAAATTCTTAAAATGATATATAGGGGGTATTTAGTTCATCAAAATGAAGGAAAATGTATTCCTCCTGTTTTAGCGTATGTTGAGTAAAAGAGGTATTTGGATGCATGTATGGTGGGAATGTAGTGGGTTGGAAATGTTCTGGGCAATGATCTGAAGGATCTTGGAGAAGCTGAGTCTGAAGAAGGTAAAAAGGAATCCTTATTGCATTTGTCTTGGCTTCAGACGAATGACGGGGAGAAATATTTAACATGTTTTAATAGCAGCCAAGAATGCTCTAGCCAGAAACTGGGAGAAGTCAGGAAATCCTTACATGGTCATATATTAAAAATCAGATAATATTTCAAATAAGGATGGGAGATGTTTTTGCAAACAACAAGAAAAATATCCCAGTGAAAGCATGGAAGAAATGGGTTTAGATCTAGATATAAATATGTTATGGTTCTGATCTATATAATTGGACCCTGACATGATTGGAAAATGTGGCTTCCAGAAACACATTTTCACTTGTAATTTAGCTTATGATTAAGCACCTGGAGCGCAAAACGCGTCAAGCTATTTTGTACATCTGACACCTGCACTGTCGCTGTGGATTTATTCACTTTTCTTTTCAAGATTAAAAACTATTTTCACTCCTGGAGTGCCATTTTTTTTTTTCTGAGTTCTTCCAGCTTCCAGAAACAGTCTACATTGGTAGTGGATTAGTAGTGTGTACTAGCTACATATTTATTTTATTTGTGTATGGTTCTTTGCCTTTTTAGGAGTATATGTCTGTATAGGAATTATAATAGTGAAAAGTGTCATTCTCTGAATTTCTGTATAAGCAAAAAAATACCCTATTTTTTCTGACTTTTATATTCTCTTTGATGACATTCAATAAAGTTTATTATAAAATAAAAGAATCTTGGGTCACATGAAGGAAGAGGGGAACCAAGACAATAATGTAAGATTCTATAAAGCATGTCTGCCCCTCGATAGAGCTATACAAACAAAGAACGACCAATAAGGTTCTTTATTTGCATTCTTTCTTTAAAGCATTTCTATTTAAAAATGGTGAAATCTTCAGAGATAACTTCATGTTGCTGACCCACAGTTTAATGCAAACATCTTGCCAAAAGGATTGTTCTGTCAAATGAGTGTATTACCAAAAACTGCATCAGTCATCCGCTGTTTTATTCCTGCCTTTGCAAATTCCATTGGCTATGCAGAAAATTGTAAATCATTTTCGTTGCCAAAGGAAACTGATTTTTGGCCTGAAGAATTTGGAGCCGTTCATGGCAATTTAAGATATTGCACCAAATTCGTTAAATTTAACGATCTTGATTGTCTACGGTCAACAGAGCGGTTTATTTTTTTTTAATGGGAATTGTTTGTGTAGGCACATTGACACTAGCAGTGATTAGAGAGAAATACATTCCCCCAAAATGTTGAAAGACAGATATTTCCAGTAAATAGATTTACAAGCGGATCGTCTGCACAAAAGACTTGTAGTTGCACATTTTAAAAGCTATATAATCCAATCTCCAATGGGAAATAAACTCCTGTGAGCTTGTAATATCGGGTAAATATCAGATCCATTTAATATAAAACAAATGAGTTAACGAATGTGCATTACCCTTTGAAAAGGTCAAAACTAAATGTATAGAAAGAAATGATTTTATTTTATTAATAAATAATGAATAGAGTGCAAATACTGGGATATAATTTTAAAATTTCTTTCATCCAGATTTGTGTGATGCCTGAATCTCAACCATCTTTTGATAGACAATGCAGGAGCTATTTACTAAAGTGAGATGCAGAGGTGAGGTTAACATTTTGTATCACTGACCTAACTGTACATTGAAAAGAGCCCAATATGGTGATTTTTTTTTTTTACTGCTAGAAAAGCCTAATAGCACTTATATGTTTTAGAATTTTTGCAAATATAAGTAGAGGAGAATGAGATTTGTTCCCTAACTGCCCCCATCATGCAGTCATATACAAATCATTTAACGGACAACTGTCATGTCACAAGCTGTGCCATTTTTACAAAAACTGTTCACAATTTTCAGTTATTTTACCAACTGCTACACATGTAATGGCTACATGGGAGGAGGCGGACTCACATGTAATTTGGGGGGCAGAGCTGAAAGGTGGGACCGCAGGCTGCTTGGGTCGAGAGCCAGAGATCTGACCAAAGCTGTGAGGCAAGATGGCAGCCAAATGGTACAATAACTGAAAATATTGCATGGTTTGGTTTTGGCAAAAATAGTCCAGTTTGTATATTAGTGCTTGTTAATTTATCTCAAACAAAATCTCTCTGGCAAGTAGAGCAGCAGGAAATGCTAGCAGAATGCTTGGTTGCATAGGGAGAGGTATTAGCAGTAGGAAGAGGGAAGTGCTCATGCCATTGTACAGAGCACTGGTAAGACCTCACTTGGAGTATTGTACGCAATTTTTTTTTGAGTACTTTTATTAGTCCCCCATTCCCAGTCTTATAGCTAGGATAGCTTTGTGCCTATCCCACGCATGCTTAAAATCCTTGACTGTGTTTACCTCTACCACTTCTGCTGGAAGGCTATTCCATACATCCACTACCCTCTCAGTAAAGTAATACTTCCTGATATTACGTTTAAATCGTTGCCCCTCTAATTTAAGACTATGTCCTCTAGTTGTGGTAGTTTTTATTCTTTTAAATATACTCTCTTCCTTTACTGTGTTGATTCCCTTTATGTATTTAAATGTTTCTATCATATCCCCCCTGTTACGTCTTTCCTCCAAGCTATATATGTTAAGATGCTTTAACCTTTCCTGGTAAGTTTTATCCTTCAACACATGAACCAGTTTAGTAGCCCTTCTCTGAACTCTCTCCAAAGTATCAATATTCTTCTGGAGATACGGTCTCCAGTACTGCGTACAATACTCCAAGTGAGGTCTTACCAGTGCTCTGTACAATGGCATGAGCACTTCCCTCTTCCTACTGCTAATACCTCTCCCTATGCAACCAAGCATTCTGCTAGCATTTCCTGCTGCTCTACTGCATTGCCTACCTACCTTCAAGTCCTCTGAAATTATTACTCCTAAATCCCTTTCCTCAGATGTTGAGGTTAGGACTGTACCAAATAGTCTATATTCTGCTTTTGGGTTGTTATGCCTAAGGTGCATAATTTTGCACTTGTCCACATTAAATGTTAGTTGCCACTGCTCTGACCATTTTTCTAGTTTAGCTAAATCATTTGCCATTTGGCTTATCCCTCCATGAATATCAACCCTGCTGCAAATCTTTGTATCATCAGCAAAAAGACATACATTGCCAACAAGACCTTCTGCAATATCGCTAATAAAAATATTAAAGAGAATGGGTCCAAGTACAGATCCCTGAGGTACCCCACTAGTAACAAGACCTTGCATCGAATATACCCCATTGACTACAACCCTCTGTTGCCTGTCACTCAGCCATTGTCTAATCCATTCAACAATATTGAAATCCAAACTCAAAGATTTCAGTTTATTGATAAGCCTTCTATGTGCGACAGTGTCAAAAGCCTTACTGAAATCTAGGTAAGCAATGTCTACTGCACCACCCTGATGTATTATTTTAGTCCCCCAATCAAAAAAATCAATAAGATTAGTTTGGCATGATCTCCCTGAAGTAAACCCATGCTGTCTCTGATCTTGAAATCCAAGCGACTTTAGATGTTCAACAATCCTATTCTTTAACAAGGTTTCCATTATTTTCCCCACTACTGAAGTAAGACTTACTGGTCTATAGTTGCCCGCCTCCTCCTTACTACCTTTCTTGTGAATGGGCACAACATTAGCTAATTTCCAATCTTCTGGAACTACTCACGTTAACAATTCCAGTGTCTCTGGAATATGGCTGATGTTGGAAACTATGCCTAAGTGTCATTGTTCACAAAATATTCGCAAACATAACCAACCTTTAGTAGCACAACCAGAAAGGTACACACTAAATAAAAGTACACGGGAGATGTATAAAATAATAAAAAAATAAAATGTTACAAACATTAGCAATTAGCTCCATACTCATGGTTTACCTTATACTATATCCACTATGCTTGTTTAGAACATGACCCCCCAAGTATGGTAATTAATTCAAAATGTCATAGTGAAATCTAATACGAGGTTATGTTTCTAGTAATGTCTCACCTTATTTTCCTTCCTGAATTAATCTTGCTAAGACGGTCCCTTCAGGGAGCCATTAATACCTTCATTACGTTGTTGAAAAGTTTAATAAAAACATAGCAGTGACCAGAGGTAAATGTTTACGGCTAAGTGTGAACCTTACTGGGGAGAAATGGATGGTTTGGGTTGATAAAGGTGATTACTATCCTTGACGCAGGATTAAATGTCATTAAATATGTAGTATTTACTCTAAAGAGAGCTAAACAATTATCTACAAAATGACAGAAAGGAGCAGGATGGGTGAACCAAACATTTCTTATCTGTCAGCGAATATTCATATGTATTAATTCATTTATGTTTTAATTTCCGTATGGTCAGTTTGAGACCACACATATGGTAATGTACCACGTGTGTGAAATTACAGGGCTTTTTAACTAAATATAGTAAGAGCTTTGACATGTCATATAATAATATATGTAATATATATATAATTTAAGGAAAAAAGACCACTTTGACTCATTTTTGCACAGATTAGAGATCACTTTGGTGGTCTCTGAGCAGCCCAAATGTAAGGCCTTCTCAGATCACCAGGGAGGAACTTTTTTGCAGGGCATTGCGTGGATCCACAATGCATAACTGAGACCAGGCGGAGACTGGGCTGGTAGCTGAGACCAGACTGAGACTGGGCTGGTAGCTGAGACCAGACTGAGACTGGGCTGGTAGCTGAGACCAGACTGAGACTGGGCTGGTAGCTGAGACCAGACTGAGACTGGGCTGGTAGCTGAGACCAGACTGAGACTGGGCTGGTAGCTGAGACCAAACTGAGGCTGGGCTGGTAGCTGAGACCAGACTGAGACAGGACCAGTAGCTGAGACCAGACTGAGATAGGACCAGTATCTGAGACCAGACTGAGACAGGACCAGTATCTGAGACCAGAATGAGACAGGACCAGTATCTGAGACCAGACTGAGACAGGACCGGTAGCTGAGACCAGACTGAGAAAGGACTGGTAGCTAAGACCAGATTGAGACAGGACCGGTAGCTGAGGCTGTAATGAGACTGTACTGGTAGCTGAGACCAGACTAAGACAGGACTGGTAGTTGAGACCATACTGAGACCGTACTGGTTGCTGAGGCAGGACTGGTAGCTGAGACCATACTGAGACCGGACTGGTAGCTGAGACTGGACTGAGACAGGACTGGACACAGACAAACAGGACAGATCTGCTGGCAGATAAGGCAGAGAGATCCATAGACAGACAGGACAGATAGGCAGACAGACAGACCTTTAATCCAACCCTTCTCTCCCCACTTATCTACCTCAGATCCATAAATGCAAAGGGGGTGAATGGCTGTGAAGGTGGAGCCCATGACTATGGGCTCTGCACGGAAGATTAAAACACTGAATCTGCCTGTACATGTCTACCTCAGGTTTCTTTATTTCTTCTTGTCTATTGGTTCATTGCCATTTTTATTTTTTGGTAATGGCCCAAGACACTCAATGCAGATTATCATTTTTCAGCAGTTGTAAAGCGTATAGTTTATTTTACTCCCTGTATTCCCACACACAATTATATCCATCAATACACTCACATTCATGTCTAGGTAAAGATATATTTCTCTATATATTTAAAAAAAGAGGACGGGGAATACAATGTAACATTGTTTTGTATGAAATGACATAATTTACACTGGGAGAGTTTCCATTTGTATACTCAGTATTGTCTAGCAGTGTTTTTCTTCTATTAGCAAATGTAATAGGAAAATACTTTGGGTGTTTCTTGTTTTCCAGAATGCAGACAATTACACATCCAAACTTCCTCCTGATACAGTATCTCTTTGACATTTAATAGGTTACAACTTGCTGTGACAGATTAATTAATGTTCTCTTTACAGTATCTTTGGCCGGTTTCCTCTGTAAGATGCAGAAAGTGTAATACACACACATTGGCGTGTAGCAAACACCAGGCATTAGTAACTAAGTTATAAGGATAGAAAAGTTGGAGAATGTTTCCAACTCATCTATTAATGTCTGAGCTTTGCTCTTTCCTTGTCAGTTCACCTGAGCAGGGAATTCAAACTTTAGACCAATATAGCCGAGTTGGAAAAAACGCAACTGCATAGAGTGGACCCTTAAGCTTGACTTGTGGTTTATACATTAAATAAATGTATTATCATGCATGCTAAATGTGTGCATTACAGCAGTGCAGATGTATGACTAAATTGTGTAAAAACATCTCCCCTTTATCCTATTATACAGGAGTAGGAAACCTTGGGCACTATAGATGTTGTGGACTACATTTCCTTTTGATACTTTGCCATCATTACGGCTGTAAGAGCATCATGGGAGATGGAGTCCATGATATCTGGAGTGCCGAAGGTTGCCTTCCACTGATCTAACACTTTAGCCATTTTAATCACTATATTAACCTACATTGGCGTGTTTCCAGGGACACATATTTGTTCCACATGCTGCAGAAAGAGCATGCAAAGTGCAGCCCGGCAGTATGTAGGATGGATATACACACAGACACAATCCAATTAATTAATCAGGGTGGAGATCTCACAGGACCTGCCATGATTACTTAATTGGATTGTGTCTGTGGAACATATATGTGTCTCTGGAAACATGGCCAGTGTTGGCAATTATGCATTGTGTGCCCAGTATATGCTAAGAAACTGTATGCATGTAGGTTTGCCATTTGTTTTACTGGCCACATATGGCATTTGCATGCTGCCTTGCAGTGTGTAGAAGTCATATGAGAAAATAAGGTAATCAGAATGGGATCCACTACTTGATTAGTTAATGTATTTACTCCTGGACACATATAACTTCTATGTAGAAACTTGGTGTCAGGCAGCACTCACCAATGCTACAGGTGCCGAGCTGGGACTCCCAACCAGTCTAAATATACATCAGTCCAAATATATGGTTTAAATCGGTGCTTGGTTTTATTCGGGATCTTTATCAAGCCATCAGGATCTGTCAAAGATCCTTATTAGGGTTGAAATATTGTCATTTGTGGTGAAATAAAAGACCCTTTGTTTACACAGAGGGGTCTAGTCACTGATTGTGAGTTGCAGGTGAGAGGAACATTTAATGTCACAGATTTAGCTATACATTGTGCAGGGACAAACCTGGAGAGTGTGCTTAGTGGGGGAACTCATCATGTTCGTTCCTGTACAATGTATATATAAACTGGTGAGATGGAATGTTCATCTCGCCTCATCTCATGTCATCTCCTCTGCAACTCACCAAGATGATGAGTTAAAGCATAAACTATCTACACACTGCAAAGCATCCTGCAAAAGTTATACGTGTTAAAAAAAAATGTTGGAAATGACACACCTACTTTTTTAATAAGACTCAGCCTTTGTACTGTTATAATCGGTGTAAATCTGGCCGTTACTGTAAGAGAGTGTGAGCAGGACTTTGTCAGAACATACAACCAAAGCCTCTAATTTCTATTATTTTTATACACTGGGTCCGGGCCAAATGCACAGGGTGCAAAACCCCAATTTTTTAAAGTGCCTCTTTAAAAAAAAAAAAAAAGTTTGCTGGCAGAGGCACTGGCTGGGGAGAACAGTGGAGAGAACTGATATGGGGAAGGAGTGGAGACAAATAATGGTGGAGGAGGGAAGAGAGAACTAAAATGGGGAGGAGGGGGAGAGAAATGATGGAGGGGAGAGAGAACTGATATGACGAGGAGGGGAGGGAAAACTATTATGGGGGAAGGTCAGGGGAGAGATAACAGACTTGGGGAGGAGGAGAGACAGAGACAGATATGGGAAGAGAGCGGAAAGAAAGTGGCATGAGGAGGGAGAGGAGACAGACAGACATGAGGGTAGAGAGGTGCGAGCTACAGAGGGTGGTCTGCACAGGGCGCCTGAACACTTAAGGCTAGCCCTGCACTGGGCACCAGCCTTATAAGGATGAGAAGTGTAGAATTTAGTAGCTTTTTTGTAAATGTGAGTTAAGGCTTCTCGAGGGCAGTGCTGACATACTGTAGCGGTGAGTCTCGTTTTTTTGCCTAAAAGTGGTACCCAATTTGCCTATCCTGATTTCTTTTGGTCATATTTAAACAACAACCTTCAGCATTTATTTAAGCAACATCTGTTAGCCTAATCTGTAATATCCTTTGTATGTTTAAAGGTAGCTATTCACTAAAAGGGAGATGCCGGAGAGTGGAGGTAAGTTGACACTGTGCAACTGTGACAACTTGTGATCATCTCCTGGTAGAAGAGACACAGATGGCCAAGGATAATGATTCTCCCATTTCTGAGGAAAGTGAAACAAATATTATTTCAGAGACTAAAAAATGGCTTTATGTCTGTTTATTTAAAAAATATATTGAATTTAAAATTGTACCTAGAGGTCCGAGGATCAATAAAAACCCTTTGATGGGTAAAATTCTTCCATTACTTTTATGCATATTTTAATTAAAAAAACAAAAAGTAACACGTTTTTCTTGGTCACATTAAAATAAGTTAAGGACACACTATCTCCTCATCCAGATCATGCTATTTTTATGGAGGTTGACAATTAGTTGCAAAAAACTATCAAACAACCAGAGGAAAGCACACTAATTAAGGAAAAGAAAAACTCTGTGTGTAAGGCTGTCTGTGTAAGTGGTTAGTGTGTCTGTGTGTGTAAGGCTGTCTGTGTAAGTGGTTAGTGTGTCTGTGTGTGTAAGGCTGTCTGTGTAAGTGGTTAGTGTGTCTGTGTGTGTAAGGGTGTCTGTGTAAGTGGTTAGTGTGTCTGTGTGTGTAAGGGTGTCTGTGTAAGTGGTTAGTGTGTCTGTGTGTGTAAGGCTGTCTGTGTAAGTGGTTAGTGTGTCTGTGTGTGTAAGGCTGTCTGTGTAAGTGGTTAGTGTGTCTGTGTGTGTAAGGCTGTCTGTGTAAGTGGTTAGTGTGTCTGTGTGTGTAAGGCTGTCTGTGTAAGTGGTTAGTGTGTCTCTGTGTGTAAGGCTGTCTGTGTAAGTGGTTAGTGTGTCTGTGTGTGTAAGGCTGTCTGTGTAAATGGTTAGTGTGTCTGTGTGTGTAAGGGTGTCTGTGTAAGTGGTTTGTGTGTCTGTGTGTGTAAGGGTTTCTGTGTAAGTGCTTAGTGTGTCTGTGTAAGTGGTTCGTGTGTCTGTCTGTGTAAGTGGTTAGTGTGTCTGTGTGTGTAAGGGTGTCTGTGTAAGTGGTTAGTGTGTCTGTGTGTGTAAGGCTGTCTGTGCAAGTGGTTAGTGTGTCTGTGTGTGTAAGGGTGTCTGTGTAAGTGGTTTGTGTGTCTGTGTGTGTAAGGGTTTCTGTGTAAGTGCTTAGTGTGTCTGTGTAAGTGGTTCATGTGTCTGTCTGTGTAAGTGGTTAGTGTGTCTGTTTGTGTGTAAGGGTGTCTGGGTAAATATGCAAAACAGTGAAATAATAATGATAGGTGCTGTATAAAAGTGAACAAATGCAGCAAAACACTTGTGTATCTTCCCCAGAACAAACACACAAACAGTGAATACAAAAAATAATAATAAAGTGTTGCGCAATAAAGAATTTATAAAATGATAATACTTATCCAATAAGGAGGTTTTCAAACAAGGTATATGCAAAAAAACAAAAAAGAAAATCCAACTGTGTAGTATAATACAGAAGTATATATAAATAAATAAAATATATCTCCCCAATGAAATTAAACTCACATAATCCAGAGCCCAAATAACTGGCTCTGAGTATGAAAGGAAGGAGGACATCTAGTCCTATTATCCACACTGATGAAAAAGATGGGGTGTAGTGATGATCTATCAGATCCCAATGTCTTCCAGGCGATGTACTCAGGGATGATATGCAGGGGATATATCTCAGGACAGAACACAAAATGGACCAAGCATAGTGAAGTACACAAAATATAATTTAATGGCCCCCTATAACACTGAGGCTTACATAAAAACTGATTAAAAAAGCAAAAGAGTCACCGATCCTCTTCCCGAGCATCTGCGCTGGACTGATAACGGATCCTCAAGCTGTGGAAACCAAGGACAGGTAGCGATGCGGGTGCAGCTTCCGGGTTCGAAATCTCGTGTGAAGTCACTAAAACTGCGACGCTTTTCGCCCTATCAGGCTTCCTCAAGGCAGTGACGTCCACAAGAGACGTTGAAGTTCTTACACAGTCCCCGCGTCTAGTTACCTTGGTGACGCTCAACAAATGTTCTCATATGGTCACATGGATCTCATCCATATTAGCAGGAGAACAAATCCCGATGTGTAAATCCTTCCGTTATAATTGGCAAGAAATTGAAGCGCGGGGGGGGGGGGGGGGGGAGGGGTATTTAAAAAGGACTCCCATACTTATCCATATATAAAATTGATACAGTTAATTCAAAAAAACATACCATAACATTAATAAAATAAAATAGAGAGGGAAATATAAACCAAGACCACAGAAAGGATATATAGGATGCTCCTATACCCATCCACATAAAGAGTAATATTGTATATAGCAGCATTCCATAATATAGACAAGTTTCAACACAACCTAAAACTAACATGTGGACACATATTCAGAACCACACGAAATTGCATGGACACGTGTTCACATTTGTAAACCAGATAGAGGTTTTTATAAAAGGCCATTTTTTGCAATCTCATAAAAGTCCTAAAAAGAAAGAAAAATGGCAAACTTCATAATATTAATCCTACAGACAAATCCCAATACATTACTGTAAACTATATCTCCATGCGTATAACAGTAATCCATAAAGCATTCATATGGCAATAGTCCATAATGGATTTAATCCTGCCAAATAGACAAGAAATAAGAATATTAATATGACTTTATTCAGATGTAAAATCAACAAGTGATTGTAGCAACAGAATGTATTTAAAGTGTATTTAAAGAAAATGTTATAATTCGAAGTCCGCATTGAGGCCTCTAGGTATCAGGGTGTCTAATTCTAATGTTATCATTAACCCCCCCCCCCCCCCCCCCCCCCCGCCAAGATGTTCTGGGTTTGTCTATGGCCAAGATTGGAGTTTTGATGGATCTTTTTGTTGTACGATAGAGAAGTTGTGGGAAACACTGTGGTTTTTGTAGCCGTTCTTTAGATTCCTGACATGTTCTGCACTGCGGGTTTTTAAAGCTCTGGATGTTCTACCTATATAATATATAGCCCACAAGGACCCCAGAACATGTATATAACTCCACTTGACTCACATGTGATGACTTCTTTGATTTTATATGTTTTCTCGGTATGGGGATTTTTAAAATTACACAGAGTTTTACTCTGTGTCTTATTTGTCTCTTTGCAAGCCTGGCATACTCTACATCCATGGAAACAGATAAGTTATCCAAAGAAGTTCTTGCCAGACTGCTTAGTTTTGTTCGTTTTAAAAAAAAACTATTACTTGAAAAGTTTTTTTAGGGATGGGACACCTCTGTAGATAATTCGAGGGTGTGGGCCTAATAAAGATTGCAGGCTAGGATCTTGAAGAAGTATCGGCCAATACTTATTAATACTATTTCGGATATATTTATTGTTTCCACAAGAACTTTGTTTCGGAATATCTGATTTTACTTTTAAAAGCTCTTTTCTATCTAAAAGACTTATATCTTGAATAGCTTGTTTTATTGGGGATATTTCCTAATTTCTGTTCGTAAATTTCTCTTTTAAAACATCTGCTTGTAAGTAAAAATCTTGTATGCTTTATGGATTACTGTTATATGCATGTAGATATAGTTTACAGTAATGTACTGGGATTTGTCTGTAGGATTAATATTATGAAGTTTGCCATTTTTCTTTCTTTTTAGGACTTTTATGAGATTGCAAAAATGGCCTTTTATAAAAACCTTTATCTGGTTTACAAATGTGAACACGTGTCCATGCACAATTTCGTGTGGCTCTGCATATGTGTCCACATTTTACATTTTAGTTTTAGGTGGTGTTGAAACTTGTCTTTATTATGGAATGCTGCTATAAACAATATTACTCTGTATGTGGATGGGTATAGGAGCATCCTATATACCAATTCTGTGGTCTTGTCTTGTATTTTACTCTCTATTTTATTTTATTAATGTTATGGTATGTTGTTTTGAATTAACTGTATCAATTTTATATATGGATAAGTATGGGAGTCCTTTTTAAATACCCCTTTCCCCCCCTTGCTTCAATTTCTTGCCAATTGTAGGTGAAGGATTTACACATCAGGATTTGTTCTCCTGCTAATATGGATGAGATCCATGTGACCATATGAGAACATTTGTTGAGCGTCACGAAGGTAACTAGACGCGGGGACTAGATGTGTAAGAACTTCAACGTCTCGAGTGGACGTCACTGCCTTGAGGAAGCCAGATAGGGCGAAACGCGTCGCAGTTTTAGTGACGTCACACAAGATTTCGAACCCGGAAGCTGCACCCGCATCGCTACCTGTCCTTGGTTTCCACAGCTTGAGGATCCGTTACCAGTCCAGCGCAGACGCTCTGGAAGAGGATTGGTGACTCTTTTGCCTTTTTAATCAGTTTTTATGTAAGCCTCAGTGTTATAGGGGGCCATTAAATTATATTTTGCGTACTTCACTATGCTTGGTCCATTTTGTGTTCTGTCCTGGGATATATCCCCTGCATATCATCCCTGAGTACACCGCCTGGAAGACATTGGGATCTGATAGATCATCACTACACCCCACCTTTTTCATCAGTGTGGATAATAGGACTAGAAGTCCTCCTGCCTTTCATACTCAGAGCCAGTTATTTGGGCTCTGGATTATGTGAGTTTAATTTCATTGGGGGGGACATATTTTATTTATTTATATATATACTTCTGTATTATACAGCACAATTGGATTTTCTTTTTGTTTTTGTTTTTTTGCATATACCTTATTTGAAAACCTCCCACCTATTGGATAAGTATTATTTTATTAATTCTTTATTGCGCAACACTTTGTCACTGTGTATCAGGTGTGAGGGGTGGCAGATGGCTATGTGGGGGGCAGCACTGGCTTTACGGGGAGCAACATTGGCTGTCTGGGGGCAGATGATTGTGTGGGGAGATACACTGGGTCAACTCATGAAGCTCTGCATTCTCTCGGGGAAAATTGTAGCTCTGAGTTTCAGATCCAACTGGATCACCTTGTCACGGTTCTACCCCATTATCCTGGCTTCTGTAAAAAAAAATGTATTCAGATGTTGTGGCTGTTTCCACTTCAGCCTCTAGTGGCTGCTATGTTTGGAGGGTTGAACCAAACAGAACATATACACATCCATGAGAGCATTATTTATAAAGCTAATACAGTAGTGTTGAAAGAATATATACATTGAACAATGCGGACATTAAGATTCTAACATGAGTCCTAATTGTAATGATCTAAACCTCAGCCATCAAAGAAATATCGTCGCTTCGGTAATCATTACATTCTGCATTAGTCAATCCTAAAGGTAATGCTTGGTTGCGATCAGAATTGTTCTTTTAGGAAAATGTATCCTTCGTGTAAAATCTAACCTTGTTGTATGTGTTCCCAAGAGCCTATGTAGAAATATACAAAGGGCATAGTGCCAGCTATCATTAAATTGATTTAATTCACTGCAAAATAGATTGTTCATTTGTCTGGACAGATGGGAACCATTTTGGAATACTGTTTAATGAGATTAACTGGAGTATATTTACTTTTGTTCTATTCAGTATTTGTTTTGACCAGAACATGATCATGTAAAAAAAAAAAAAGCAAAATTGGAAAAAATATAAAATAAAAGTCTGAAAGTGAGTGAGAAATAGGGGTTTCTCCTTCTTATAAAAAGTATTATGTTATTTAAAGTTTGTTTCATGTCTCTGATTTGCACCAGTAAGAATGTACATCTGTGGTAACATGTACATAGGTGTGTCTGTATATGTGTATATACATCACTATGTGCATACATACATGTAGAGATAGACCCATGTATATGTGTAAATGGGACAACATGTGAAGATGATCATTGTATTAACACTGTGCTCTTGCTTTACTCATATCTTCTGATGCTGTGCCCCCTAAACCCCCAGCATCATCTGATGACAAGGCCCCAGGGCCTGCACAGGACACACAAGATCTGGCATGCTCCTCCTCGGGCAGTTGGCGTTGGTGCCAGTGACCTCTTCACCTGTCTGTGATTAGTCAAATATACAATTACACCCTGTTCCAAATTATTATGCAAATTCTATTTAAGTTTCACAAAGATTAAATATTTTGTTTTTCAGTTTAACTCATGGATGGCATTGTGACTCAGGGCTCTTTTGATCACTGAAAACAATCTCGGACACCTGTGATAATTAGATTGCCAGGTGAGCCCAATTTAAGGAAAAAACATTATTAAGCAGAGCACCATTTTCATGCAATATGGGGAAGAAAAAGAGTGAAATAGGTCAATGCCTTGGACGAGGTATGAAAACATTAGATATTTCACGAAAACTTAAGCGTGATCATCGCACTATTAAGAGATTTGTGGCTGATTCAGAGCACAGATGGGTTTGTGCAGATAAACGCACATTGAGGAAGATTTCTGCCAGATCCATACATCGGATCAAGAGAGCAGCTGCTAAAATAACATTACAGAGCAGCAAACAGATATTTGAAGCTGCTGGTGCCTCTGGAGTCCCACGGACATCAAGGTGTAGAGTCCTCCAGAGTCTTGCAACTGTGCATAAACCTTCTATTCGGCCACCACTAACCAATGCTCACAAGCAGAAACGGCTGCATTGGGAAGAAAAATACATGAAGACTAATTTTCAAACAGTCCTGTTCACTGATGAGTGCCGTGCAACCCTGGATGGTCCAGATGGATGGAGTAGTGGATGTTTTGTGCACGGCCACCCTGTTTCAACAAGGCTGAGATGTCAGCAAGGCGGTGGTGGAGTCATGTTTTGGGCCGGAATCATGGGAAGAGAGCTGGTTGGCCCCTTTAGGGTCCCGATGGCGTAAAGATGACCTCTGCAAAGTATGTGGAGTTTCTGACATACCACTTTCTGCCCTGGTACAGAAGGAAGTACTATGCTTTCCATAATAAAATCATCTTCATCTGCATCAATGGCTGCTATGGGGATAAAAGGAGAGAAAGTCATGGTGTGGCCTCCATCCTCCCCTGACCTCAATCCTATTGAAAACCTTTGGAGCATCCTCAAGCAAAAGATCTATGAGGGTGGGAGGAAGTTTACATCCAAACAGCAGCTCTGGGAGGCTATTCTGACATCTTGCAAACAAATTCAAGCAGAAACTGTCCAAAAACTGACAAGTTCAATGGATGCAAGACTTGTGAAGCTGCTATCAAATAAGGGGTCCTATGTTAAAATGTAACGTGACCTGTTAAAATGTTTAAACAGTTAAAATGTTGTTATAAGTTTGATTTAAATCGCTTTTGATTTCAGTAAATATGCTGCAAACACAACAAATGACAATTTTCATTTCTTTACAACCTATAAAGTGTTTTGAAACTTACTGTGCGTAATAATTTGGAAGAGTGCATTGTAAGTTTTAAAAAATACTGTTATCTTTAGGAGGTTTGTTCAATAAAATTTGAATTGTACTCTTAATAGTTGATAACATGAGAATTATGCTGACTGTTATTTACATCAATTATTTAGGTAAATGAGAAACATATCATTTGCATAATAATTTGGAACAGGGTGTATATGTGCGTGTATGTGTGTATAACCAGTAGTAGAATAACATGCAACACATAGGGATACATAAATGAGAAAGAGAATTGCCTGGAATTGTGAATGGAGATCCCGAGTTATGGCCAAAATAGCTGACTTGAAACATTCTCAATATCAGCAGCTGAATGATGATAAGTTGGATACTATGGCCTTAACTAGGGAATTCAGTTTGCAGTGAGTTCAGAATGGGCTTGTGTTATGTAACTGCTAAATGATTCTGTAAATAGCTATGATATCTGCAGTGATAAAGTTAGATTGTAAAAAGATGTTAATTAGTATTAGGAATGTCCGTGTACCATAGGATTCAGAATACCATGAATGTGAAATGTAAGTGAATGTGATGACTACATTATGTATTGCAATGTCCTAAACATCTTCTTTTCCTGCAGATATATTTGTGGGGGAGATAAGCCTCAACCCCAGAATTTGGATCCCAGAGGTCGTGATTGGCCAAGAGTCCCTCCACAACCTACTTCCTTTCCAATGACCGCATTTAATGCTGATGTCCATGGTCTGATTGCTGGTACTCAGTGTGATTTGGCACACATGGACCAGCAACTGACCATGATGGTGGGCAACCAAGAAAGGTTCTATGCCCGCCCATACAATTAAGATGCTTTCTCTGATTTCTAGTCACTTAGCTGTGGTAGTTACAGAGCAGGTGCAGATGAGAATGATGTACCAATAGGAATATGAGGCTAGAGCTGAACACCGCAACCAACTTTTGAGTTGGTAAATTGTACATGCAGTGTGCTTTCTCCGAGTGTACTGCTGCTCCTGTGGCAACTTCTTTCCATCAACATAGGTAGTTGAAGATCAGTCTGGCGAGGGGGACGATGATACTGACATGACTAGTCTGTTGCCCAGTATACCATCCTCCTCCTTGTTTGATGCAGATTTGAGTAAATCACACTGTAGAATCTTGTTAGTAGGCACAGAAACCTTGGTTACTTACCATTCCTATCACCCAGCTGAACTCCTCAACTGACAAGCTCTCTCCCCTCCTCATGGACCCTCCCTGCCCTATGCTTGTAAATAAAATATATTAAAATGTTAATTTCTAATGAAGTAAGCTAGAAGTGTTAATCAGGTAAATCCAAACCACACAAACACTTCCACAGTTCATGGTACCCTTTTTGCAGTGTGGATATACCCCTTTTCTTTCACTGTGGTAACACATTAATGTCTGTGCTGCACATGTGAACACTTTTTTGATGGGGTTTTGGACACGGCCATAGTTCCATACATGTCCAAATGTCATCTTTTGACCAAATATTGTTATAATCGATTTCTGCATCAGAAATTATATTACTGCGTATATGTCCCCACGTCCAAGTAAAAAAAAAAGCACTTTACAAATAATCTCTCTATCTATCTATCTATCTATCTATCTCGTCTATGTTTCCTGACATGCTGGGACAGTCCTGAATGTGACGGGACAGGACCAAAACAACTGTGTCTGCAAATCTGAGATTGTTGGCAGCTATGGTAATACTTTCAAAACATTTCTTCAGAGATATTTGTGTAAAACATTTCTGTTTTACACTAAACACATAGAGAGATAAATTAGACAAACCAACTAATTTGCCATTGCCTCTCACCTTAATATGAACCATTCCACACAATTCTAATTTTCCCTCACAAGAAAGAAAGGTGACTTGACCAATCACATATGTCCATCTCATTCCCTCTGTCTCCTTTTAGATTGTACTGTGATGATTGGCTGTGAATTTCTCTGCCCCCAATTCCCAAACATTGGCCGGCTTTGTGTAGTAATTTGTACAAGTGAGTTAATTTTACGCGGCTTACGGGATACAAATGTGTCCTCCGCCCCGCACGCTGGGACTTGGCTCGGTAACAGCTGAGAAGCTGCAGCTGCCGATGCATTGCTTTGTTCTCAGATCTGCCGTTTACAAGTTTGCTATGTATACATGATTATGTATACGGACATGTCATCTGTGCTTCCCACATGCTATCCATCTTGTGCATATCCTTTGTGTATCATGTAAACATTGTTTAGGATCTTGTTGTTATCTGCAATTTCTATAGCAATGTTGAAATGTCGGCTTTTCTCTTCATAATAACTTAAACAATACCTTCATTCTGTAACTGATACACTACGAATAAGAACACAGATCAGTCTTGTAATCATCCAGCGGGTGTTTTCATTTGATAAAGCTTCCTTTTATTTTTATATTCTATTTCCTTGCCATTTTATCCAGCTGTCTCATCTTCCTTTTAACATTGCGTAGTTTAACTCTTATTTTACCGAGCAAACAGCAATACAGTAGATGATTTTTCCTTTATTCATTTTAATTTTTTTTATTAAGTGTGTGTATATATATATATATATATATATATATATACTTTTTTTTTTTTGCTCCTTAAAAACAAGCCATTTGAAATATTGGTTATTAACTAAAAGTCTGTATATATATTTATATATATATATATATATATATATATATATATATATAAATATATATATATATATATATGCAGAGTTTTAGCTAATAACAAATATTTCAAATGACTTGTCCCATACCAGTGGGGTGGTAGTCAGTTCTGCGGGTGGGGTCACAGTTGTTCCCCCTGCCATCCTCCCGGATGTCACCTCCACCCTCTGCATCGCATGCTGAGCCTGACCTGCTACCCGTGGAGCTGGTCGCCCTGCCTGATCATTAGGTCATGACAGCCGATCCCATGAGGACAGTGGCACCTGCGGCACATGGGGCTATGTACATGTGCTGGTCTGGTCCATTGAGTTTACATATTAAACAGGATGTTTGGGATCTTATATGGAAAAGGGAATTTTCGGAAATGTATTCAGAAGTTCCTCCCCCGGAGAAGGAGCTGAAGGACATTGAAAAGGAGAAGGAAAAAAACTGTTACCATAAAATCCCTAAGACCTTTGGGAATTGGATTTGGGCTTTTTCTATTTTGGCCATCATTATCAGGGAAAAGGCACCCGAAAAGTGTTCTGCTTTGTTTTGTTATCAGGACATGCTTGTAGGGTGTACTGGGGCTTATGGTGGTGGCGGTATGATGAGCAGTTCTGCCAGTGGCTGGCGGTCCGGCCGGACTGGGATCAGATTGACATAGGGCTGTGGCTTTCCATAATGAGCCTGTGTTCTGACAAATTTCTCGAGCGAATTCAACTGCACAGGCGCAGTAGAATTCACTCACGGCGCATGCGCACAAAATTAGAGCTGATCATTCAGCTTTAACTTTGCTAGGGCAACACCTGCGCGAGGGACGCACACCACCTCCCACCCCCCCCCCCCCCTTCCAGCCCCCTTCTGATCAGCTGCGGTAAGGGAAGAGCGCATGCGCACTTCGCTCAATCTATTTGTCAGCCGTTTTGGCACTTGCACTTCGCTCGAGAAAGCTAATACCCCATGAGGACAGACGGACTAATACACTGTGGAGCAGGGAATTGTACAATGACACAAGTGTTTCTGCTCCACACACAGTGTATGAGTCCGTCTGTTCAATAGGTGTTTGGCGGCTGCCACTGACTCGTAGGTCCCTGTGGCAAGCTCAGGTGGTATCGAACAGCAACCTCCATCTGTATACTAATGTGGCAGGCTCGGTGGAATTTGGGGCGACCCTGGGGGAGCATCGGTGTGCGGCTCAGTGGCCAGAGGGTTATGCTGCTGGGCTGACTCTCGCTTTCCTGGAGCTCTTGTCTTGTGGGTGTTGTCATGGCCATTAACAACCTGACCACATCTTCCCTTCCTGTCATAGGCCTCCTGCACAAGCTGGTGCTGCAATGCCTTATGTATAACATAACTTGCAGGGTGGAGCATATTCCAGGGGTTGTTAACATAATGGCAGATGTATTCTCTCATTTTCAGTGGGATGTGTTCTGGGCGGCAGCCCCTAGGGCAGACCCAGAAGGGTTTCCTTGCCCACCGGAGCTCTGGAGCCTTGGGTTGGATGAGTAGTTCACTGGATTGGGCACTCCATGTCTCAGGCCACATGGGCTCAATATGGTAAGACCTGGAGCGACTGGCTGGGTCTCGAGCAGTCCCAAGGCAATTTTAGAGACAGTGCAGAAAGGCTTCAAGGTTTTTTCCCCTAATGTGGTGTCCACGAAATTTGTGGGCCTCAGTTTTTGGTTTAAATAGTCAGGGCTCCGGGACTTGGCAAACAACTTCCTAGTTTGCCAGTCACTGTGTGGTTGGAAAAGGGGGTTCTGATTGGTTGACATGCGGTCATCTGTGCCCGGGGCCTTGCGCTTGGGCATTTTCCAGACTCTGCCACCACTTTGTTTCTCGAAGTTTGAATCCGCCATTTTCCGCCTAGCTTTTACTTTCGCATTTTTGGGGGCCCTGAGGATTGGGGAGCTGGTATGTAAAAAGAACAAATAGTGCTCTCTGATTGAATTATCATTCTTGGTGGACATTTACTGGACAGACAATTAACCAATGTTCTGCAGCTCGTCAAAGACTGTGACACTTTACCTGATGACTTACTGGATGTGTTATTATTATATGGTTTGTTGGCATTTAGGCAATTTGTTGGGCTGTCATACTTAACAACTTTTGAAAGGTAGGTCAATTGAATGACCACATCACTTGCCTATTTGATATGCCTATAAATAAATGTAATACGAAAATTACAAGAAATGAATTTCTCTTTTGAATGCCATCGCATTTTCCGGGTTTCTTTTGTGATTTAATAATTTTCCGTTGAGGACTGATATGGACTTGTGCACCAATAGTTACTTTTTTTTTGTTCAGTTTTGGATTATCAATCCTTGGCAAAAACAATACAAAACTGTTTAGCTCAAAATAGTGGCCACCTGAATAAAGGTCACATTGCCCACAAACTTGTTATACTTGTGTGGTTAAGTAGAGTCCATTACTGTGTCAATACACTTACATACAGTGCAGCATAGTGATAACCTGGGTTAAATCAGTGTGTTCCAGCAGTCCACACAAACTTAATGCTATCACTAGTAGAGTCACCACCTAAATAGTATTTCACTTAATTAAGGCCAATATTAAGCCTTCTTGTGAATAACAGTAGGCAACCCTAATCACTAGCATTCTAAGAGTGAAAATAAAAAGGAATGAAAGGAAATAAATGCCTTATCTACAACAGATACTCTTATAGATGTAAGTAGTGAATGAAGTGCCTCTGGACACAGAAGGGGTGAGGTGCAGGTGAGTTGTGGTGAGGTGAGGTGAGTTGAGGTGAGATTTACATTTCCTATCACCAATTTAGCTATTATATTGTGCAGGGACAATCCTGGTGAGTTTTCTTAGCAGGGTAAATTCACCAGGTTTGTTCCAGCACAATGTTTAGCTAAAATGATGAGATGGAATGTTCATCTCACCACAACTCATCTCACCTCAGCTCACTTGCAACTCACCTGTTGGTGAATAGACCCCAGAGAGAACAGCATAGTTTCTTATGAACAATTTCAAAGTCCCTATGCAATAGCAATTCATTCTCTCTTATATATTTTTACTTGAGGTTCTACCACGTTTCCAAGCTTCTGAGTTCTTCACAGCCACGGGTGCTGTATAAATGGTGTCCAGAGAATCTTCCTAATTGTCACTATGACAATAGCGGTTCATTTTCCCATTTTTTTTAATGTTAACTTGAGGTATTTACAAAGTTTCTAGGTTTGACCAAGCTACTGTGAACTTCACACCCGTCCACCAAAGGTACTCTCTACATGGTGTGCAGAGAATCCTCTATATTATAGGAGTGTCTCTGTTAGTATAAAGAAGACAGGCTTTTGATTCCTTCTAATACAGTTTAGGAGATTAAGTGCCATAATTACAAAACCTATAGCGTTAGATATCACCAAGATTGGAGTACTTCCTTTGAGGATTAGGTCAGTGTAACTAGATCTGTAGAATTTGTAAAATGGGGTCAACTCATACATCCGAGTTTGATAAAATGAGTACCATTCAATTGGGTAATAGTAGCAGAGAATATCTGAACTTACCCTTCCTGATAACAGTTTGTTATTATTATTGTGCCTCTGTGGTTTATTCTTGTCCCGGTGACCACTTCCCTCAATTCAATCAGAATTCCTGTACCATTCTAACACAAATTGTGCACTAGGGCGTTTGCTGTCTGTGAATCTTTAGTGCATGTGTTTTCAGTGTGCCGGCTTTTACGAGATTTTCCTTTAATGAATACACTGCTGTTCATTGCCATCGTGCGTACCAATGCTGTAACGACGAGACTTTGATCTCTAACCCCTTATAGAAGCTCTCTTTCCTCCCCAGGAGCTGAATGCTTATTTAAATGGCATGAGGCTGCTTTTTATCTGCATGTGTGGGAATTATAAAGATCACAATCTAGGGAACACACCGTGACCCGACATTCACACTTATCATAACAAGTTTAACTTGAAAATGCCAACACTCTGAAGTGTTGGAACTGCAGAAGGACTGTACGTTGGTGATGGATCGCATGTTGCCTTTGATATTGTCTAAACACTAAACAGTTTTGCTGAAATATTGGATTTTAGTAGGCAACCATGGGAAACATAAAATGTATTGTTAACTGATTAAAAAAGAGTCAATAAACATTTCATTCCATAAACAAATCAAATTATTATGACTAATAATAAACACATTATTAAACTACAAAGATATCTTGAATCTCAGTTTTACGCTGCTTCTACTCTGATACGCAAACAAAAAAGATTATAGCTGATTCTACAGAATGGGATCTGTGTCTGCCATACAGACTGTCCGGGTTCTACACTGACCTTCTGACTCATGTATTTAAAAGTCATCATTTATGGTCTTACATACCTCCTGCCTCCTCTTAATTTGCTTGTATTTTTTCCCCTCTGTTTGGTGTCAGGTGGGCTCATTATCTTTTGCTCACACCCAGGTTAAATAGCTGCAGTTGATTACAAACCGTGCTTTAGCATTGAAGTTGGATGCCTGACTTCTGAGAGCTGCTGCTTCTGTTCCTGATTCTCTGCTTAAAGCTCATTTGAAGTTTAATCCTGTCCAAGAACTAGGAATCTGAACCTGGGCGGCTCAACCAGCCCATTGCATGATTTTCAGCATCTCCTGAGACCCTTTGGCTCCAGCAGGATTTCTTCAGCTTAGTTGCTTCCTTATAGTCACTCCTGCTCATTCCTCACCCTGTCTAGGGTGTTCCTCCTGCTTAGCTACCCTGCTCAGTCCTCTCCCACTCCAGGGCGTTCCTGCTTAGTCACCCTCTCAAGGGTGTTCCTACTTAGTCACCCTCTGAAGGGTGTTCCTACTTAGTCATCCTTTCTCGGGTGTTCCTACTTAGTCATCCTTTCTCGGGTGTTCCTACTTAGTCATCCTTTCTCGGGTGTTCCTGCTTAGTCACCCTCTATTGGGTGTTCCTGCTTAGTTATCTTTACCTGAGGCCTCACCCCTTGTATATCTCTCTCTACCCCTACCTCTGCTTTGTCTACAGTCTGTTCTATAGCTCTTTGTTCATACTGCAGTTCCTGATCAAACAATTTTCCTATCCTGCAGTTCTACTCAAGTTCCCTTTTGCCTCTGCTTCAGTCCTTATTCCATTCCCTATCTCTTTGTTTCTATTTTCAGTTCTCACCCTGCACAATAAATAACATGCAACCAGACACCTCCACTATCCCTGCACTGAAACTGCTACCTGACCTGGTAAAGGCCCTGACACAGACAATTCAAACTAGGCCTGGTGGGCATACAGGCATGACCACTGGCACCCATGGGTTGAGTGCTGAGGAATGTCACCCGGAAAAATCAGGGTTAGTAAGCTCAGATTCAGAAACTGGCATCAAGAAGTGGAAAAACGGTCTTGTTCTCTGGGGTGTGCTGTATGATTCTCCAATGTTATTAATCTCCTACAGGTGTTTATACTATGTCAGTGTCACTAATGTAACATCTGTAGAATGTGTACAACCTTCAGCATTACAGGTTCAATTAACAATGAGGTCGACTCATGGGTAATAAGTAGTTCTACAAGCTATTGAGTCATAAGGTGTACTTTTTTTTTCCAAAAATGGCTTCTCCATTTCGGTATAATTTTTGTTTAAATAAATCATGAGACGTGTAATATGTCATGTGTTATTGTTCATCTGAAGTTGCATTTACCTAATTGTAAGACCTGCTAAGGAACAGATGATTGTTAATATGCCCTGATATGTAAAACCATGGTGGGTGTACTTCCTTTTTCCCATGACTGTATAATAAAGGAAACTGCGAAAATGAACCGCAATAAAAAGAGTTATATTAATAGCAATAATAACAAAGTGTTAGCTGGTAAGGGTACTTGCAGATGTTCTCTGGTACATTTTACCTTAGAGGTGTTATGTCTGGGGATTGTGGGTACTTAATGCATAATGAAGGTGCTAAATTATTTTTAATTTCTTTAGGGGAAGAGACATAATTGGCTTGAAATATGCTTGAGTCCATTAGAATGTAGCCTCAACCAATGTAATTAAATGGGATTTGGTTTGCAGATCTAACCCAGTTAAAGACCCTTATCATAGCTACAAGTATCCCAGATTGGCCACCAGATTCTAAGTACCTCTCCTCAATGCATGAAAGAGACTTTTGTAACTGTGCCTAAGGATAAAATTCAGCCTTTTTCACCAATGCCTTTCACACCGTGCAGAAAAGAGAAGTGAACTTAAATTATAATCTTCAATTCCCTTAAGTAATTCCCAACATAGGATGCATGTCTTTCCGTAGGCTGCTTTTGACCTACTGACTGCTAGGGCATTTGGAAGCTTAGCACATTACACTGGTTAAATATACCATGATATCCCACCAACACCACCAGGTTTTAATAAATAACACTCCTTTACTTCTTTTAGTTTCAGGATGCATGCACTATAAAACACAAGGAAAGCATCCGGTCCATGACTTTACTCAGCCCTTCATCCTTTTAAGTTCAGTAAAATGAGTACCATTAATTTGGGTAATAGTAACATACTTAAAAACCAGAGAATAGCTGAAGGCTCCTTTCCTGACTAGACACATTGCTATCATTTAGTGAAAAGGCCAGAAATGGTATATTACAGCCAAAATGAATACCTTCTAGTCATCGCTAATGTTAACAGGATGGGATCTGCAAATGGGGTTAGGCATGTTACTCAGGAGCCACCTCAGAGGCTCCTGAGTGTCGGAAGAGGGCCAAGGGAGAGACCACAGCTAAGCGGACAGGGGCACATGCATGAGTGTGGGTATGAATGTTCATGATTGGTGGATATGGATATGTGGTTGTGTTTACGGATGTATGATAGGTGTGCGGATATCTTATCTCAGTTGCCATTCGATATCCGAGTCAGCTTCCTAAGGTTAACCTCCCACTCACCCTTCTTTAATGTGTTGTTCCCTGTCACAGTAGGTTGGTGGTATGTCCTTGCCAATAAGGTTGGGGAGGCAATACCAGTAAGAGATGATGTGGACAAAGATTGGGTCTCAACCTCCCCAGACTCTTATACGATAAACTGAGAAGATACCCGATTGGACGAGCTAGATGCCGGCTAGTGGTAAGCATTATAAGGAAAATAAATTTGGTGGACGAGGGGGAAGGTGAGGTGCCTTATGGGGGAATTTTAATGGGCATGTGATCAGTTACATTGACAAGGACCTTTTCTGGTATTTCAAGTTATATACTGTATGGCACTATGTGTTATGTCATGTTTTATTTATGTGTCATTATATTGACCTAAAGTTTTAGATATATTAATAAAATATTTATAGAATTTTACAAATAAAGGTTTTGGATGTGCTATGCAGTATTTATGATCTGTTATAATAAATGCTGTGGCCTGTTTCATCCAACATTTGTTGTCCGTTTTCACTGGGGGGGTTTTGGGGGTAGAAGGTATCTGTTTTCTGCATCCACATTCCCATTATGTACATACATGGCACCCATGCCTTAGGTTCGCTATCACTATTGTAGATCATTCTGATTGCAAGCCGATTTCTCCTTAATGGTTCATGTATTTTCACCTGAAGTAGTCCTGGGTGTTTCAATCATTAAATTGCCGGTTAAAAATGAGTTGTCGATATAAGTTAAAAAAATTGCCCCCAAACACCTGGTCAGTGCCAGATTTTCTCCCAAACAGCTTAGCAGTACCATAGTTGCCCCCAAACTGCTAGTCCATGCCACCTTTGCCCCAAACAGCTTGTCAGTGTCATTTGTGTCCCGAAGCAGTTTGCTGGTTCAACATTTACCCCCAAACTGCTTTACAGTGCAATGTTTGTCCCAAATAGCTTATCTGTGCCATGTTTGTCCCCAAAAAGCTTGTCAGTCCCATTTTTGCCCCCACACTGCTTGTTAGTGCAATGTGTACACCAGAACAGCTGGCCAGTGCTTTCTTTGCCCCAAAACAGCTTATCAGTGGCATCTTTGTCCCACATTACTTACCTGCAGAACTGGACAGCAGGAGAAGTGGTGTGTCTCTTTCGCTCCTTGATGTGTGATCATGGACAGTGATCCAGCATGCATGTGATGTAATTGTCTGCATGCTAGATCTGTCTACCAGCACTGATAAAATGTGTCTGTGGTGTCTACTGTTTGTAACTTCACCTTTGGCTCTGAATGCAAATGACACATAACATAAACATTATATAGGTTATTTTCTGCATTCACAGCAGCAGTGTTTAGATGGTGCATTAAACAACAGCATGATACTGCAGGATTTTCATTGCATTAAATAATGTTTTTTTTTTTTATGTGTCTGTGTTGTCTCTTGCTTATGACATCATCTGTGGGTTGATATGCAAATTAACTATACTGAATGAAAAATGTGTATTTGCATATCAGTGCACAAAATGATGCCATAAACAGGATATGCCCCAGGCACATTTGGAAAATAAACTATTCTCTTTTCCCAATTTCTTACTATTCTGTATAGATCATTTTTCATTCACGCTATATACAATATTTAGGGGACTGTGTCCCTTTAACTCCTTAACGAAGACATGACATACACGTATGTCATTTGCCTTTAAGGCCACCTCTGGTGATCAGCAATCACCTCCGTCGATCAGACGGTGTTGCCATGATGCCTCCAGGAGGAGGCATCGGCCACACTGCAAAAATTCACTCAGGCCCACATACAATTGCTTTCAGGAGGGGAAGTATGTGTTTCACCGGAAGAGCAGCACCAAAATGATGCTGCCCTATTGTGGGCAAGATCTTTGGAAGCGGCGAATCACCAATTCCGTCTCTCTGTTGTAGTTGATAGACTGCCCCTTGTGGGAGTCTGCAATATTACAACAAGAAAAAAAATCAATAGTTAGTGTTAAAATCTAGATGGCTTTAGGTCATCATGAGGGGGTTGGTCTCATCATGATGGTCAGGCTTAGAGTAAAGTTAGGGTATGACTAGAGTTAGAGTAAGAGTTAGAATTAGGGTTAAGTTTAGGATTAGGGCTCAGCTGATCATCAGGGTTGGGGTCAGAAGGTTATGGTAGGGAAAAATTGTTAGGGGAAAAAATGCTACTTCAGGTTATTGCTTTATAACATGCAACAAACAACAGAAAAACACACACACATGGAATATTTTTAAACTCAGGAAAAATATTAGAAACCATTTAGACAAGGTCTATTTTTACCGATTGTAATTGTGTAAAAGATTTTTCAGGTCAAATTTAGAATTTGTTTTCTTTTTTTTAAATTGTTCATATTTAATAATCATCAATTTTTTTTTATAGTAAATTAGAAGATATGATGTAAATTATGTTATCCTAAGAAAGCCCCACTTATGGCGATAAAAACTGTGCATAACATGTGTGGTACAATAAACGAGAAAAATAACAATTACAGCCAAATACAAAAACTGGGGGTCAAGACATGAACAAATGAGAGAGCGGCAATCAACTTCGCCGTAGAACATGTAGCAAAATGGGTACAATCATTATTCATTGTGCAAGTTCATAAAGCTGTTAACTGCACGGGAAAATTAGCTCCTCCCCTACCTATGTCTACGTCCAATCGCATGTGTATGTTTATACATCTCATGTGGCTCTAATAGTATCTGGTTGAGTGCATCGGTAGAAAAATGTACTAAAATTAAGGCCCTGTACATTTTATCTATGTGAGGCCCTTCGTTTTCTATTTCTAAGAAAAACAAGAATGAGACCACCCCCTCTCAAGATGACCTAAAGCCATCTGGTAACCATAAGAGAAAATGCATCTCAGTGCTTTTCAGCTAGTGGTATGGCATTTATGTAAGAGGCATACAATCTGTAGCCGGGCTGTGAGTTAGTCAGTTTCCTTAGAAGCTGGTAATGTTAAATTATAAATACACAGAGACATAAATAAATGAAAAAGTCGATAAAGTAAAACAGCGCTTGGCAAAGGCCCTGGTGTTCCTGATCCAATCTGTCCATAATATTATTTTGACTGTGGGCTAATCGGTTGGATTGTCTCATGTACAGGTGTGTATGGTCCACAATTTTTAGTCTACGACAGCGGAAGGGATTTTTTTACAGTAAGGACAATAAAGGTATGGAATTCACTGCCCGAAGAAGTGGTTCCAGCAAATACTTCTGATGCCTTTAAAAGGGGCCTGGTTCATTTTTTTTAATGAGCCGGTTAGTATAGGCATTGATAATAATTTAGTGCTTGTTGATCCAAGGAGGAATCTGATTTGGAGTCAAGAAGGGATTTTTTTTTCCCCACTGAAAGCAGAATTCAATATTGCTGAAAGGGTTTTTTATTTGCCTTCTTTTGGGTCAACAGACATTTCCATGGGATAGGAAAAGGGTTGAGCGTAATGGACGCAAGTCTTTTTTCAACCTAAACTGCTATGTAACTATGTAATATATAGTACTAGAATCAGCATTAAAATTGTCTGGGACCTTTACTTCAATTTTCCAGGTATCCGAATTAATTTTCCCCTCTATCGTTTACATTTTTCTGCTCATCTGAGAATGTAATAGAAAAAGATGTGTATATTTGTTAAATAATTAATCTTTGCATTTTGTTCAAGAAACTCAGTCTTCTCTAAGGTGAGGACACATGCCTGGGCAGACTAGATGGACCGAATGTTTCTTATCTGCCACACATTCTTACACATTCTATGTTTCTATGCCAAGGTGCACAGAAAGCCAACACATTTACCTTTTATTTTACATTTTTACCCAGTATATAAAGAGATTGTCATCAGAAAATAACATCCTAACGAGCAAACTCTTTGGCCAAGGATCCATACAGCTAGCATAATTCATGGATTGAACCAATATAGTTGAACAATGGAACATAGCAGTATTCTTTCACTCAATTTTTGGGGATTTCATTGATCTCATATTTTTTCTCATACATAACTTTTTTTGACCTAAAAAAATAAATTTATTTTGTCAACCAGAGTATTATTCTGAAAATGATCAGACTTTGGAGAATTTAGGTGAGTTATATTTTTCAAAGCCGTGTCCATAGCATTGGTATTTCGGAGTTCAGAAGAAAAAAAATGCTATACTTCTAATTGTATATATATACTGTTACATGGCTTATTTTCTTTTCAAGGCATACCACCTAATCTTAAGTTTTCAACAAACCTTTTTCAGAGCCCCCTTTCCGAGATAAAAATCTTTTTGTTAATGTAAAGTGAAGTACAAAAAAGAGTAACTATTTTTAAAACTATATAAAGGTTATCGCAAGCTGAATTTTTTTTTTTTTTTTTTTACATTTTAGAAGGAGACAAGGTGTCTAATAAAATCGTCCAAAACAACATTAAATGAAAATAAAATACAGTACTAAAATTTACACGTTACATAGACTTGGCTAGGGGGGAATAAAGGAGACATAAGTAGATAAAAGGGTTTGGAAAGCTCTGAAAAATGTAGAAAAACTCATTCAAGTGCCAGTGTCTTGTATTGGTATAAGAAAAAAGGAAATTCATGAACAAAATGATATAAATCTGTCCGTGGAGAAGACTCATTTAAGGTAATGGTTGAATATTTTTTGACGAAAATAGGTCAATCAAGATTTGTAAATACAAATCCAAATGTGTTTTTTTTTTTTTGTTTTACTTCCATGTGTTTCTCTTGCATGAAAAAAGGGCTTCAATGTGTTCATTACATTTCATTACTATATATATATATATATATATATATCAACAATTTACACATCGCTTTGGTACAGGGCATAATAAGGAAGTTACAAACAAAATTAGACCGACATATTCAGACTAAAAACTGAGGGAGAGGGCCCTGCGCGCCAGCTTACAATATAGAGGGAATGGGGAATGTGAGAAACATAAGGTGAGTGAAGAGGGAGGTAGAAAGAGTGCAGGAGTAAAAAAAAAATAGAAACTTTTGTGGAGCTGTGATAACTTAGTGAGCCATCTCAGGGGTAACAAAATGGGTTATCTTGGTGGGTTCATTGCTTACAGACTCCAGCCACATACCAATTAAAATCTTTGGAGACTGCAGGTGAGTAAAGTGAATTAAGTGGTCAACATATTGCAAATTATTGTGTAGTGAATTGATTGAGAGGCCAAGTCACATCATCTGATGAACAAATCACATTCCTATTATATCCATCAGTTTGCTATTCCACTATGAACCAATAACTCCATTTGGATAATTGGATAGGTGATACGTGTTGTACAATGGGGTCAGTACAGTGTAGACGAGTGTTGGTGAACCTTTTTTTAACATGAGTGCCAAGTCTTCTTCAAGAAGCCAAGATAAAACTCTCTATGTGCCTTCTCATTTCATGCATCAATATAGGCCACCCTGCTCATCCTTGTTCTCCATCCCTTTCTATAGTTTCTCTTGCACCGATGAGTTCAGGTAAAAATGTGCACTAAAGTGGCTAATATCCGCAAATGTCAAAACGTTTTCTGGGTCCTCCATTATTGATGGTGATACTGTAGACACACAGATGTGCTATCGCTGGTGTCGGACATGTTCTCCTTCATAACACATTCTTCTCATCACTATTCTCTGTCTTGTGTGTTCTGCAGTCCAGTTGTACGTAAAACATACAACTGAAACAAGACAAAAATCAATGTCATCAACACATTCCTTGACAGTTTTTCGTAATTGTTCCAAAAAGGTTCCAGTCATTCCAATTTATGCTGTGCATTTATTTTGTGCTTTTATATCTTCGGTTAAATCACGAATATAAAAAAAAAAAAGACTACGATAGAGTGTGTATTATGTAACTATATCTGCAAAATAACTCGTAGATTTCAAGATTTATTTTGCATCTTATCTATAATTGGTACAATATACAGCTTACATTACTCTACAAAGTCATTGACACAAGCTTTATAGCGACTGAGGTCAGGCAATCAGAACAGGAAACCAGGTGTTTGCGGATCCAGTGGAGAGTAAGCAACATCAAAGAGATACGGCACTAGTTATGCAGGAAAAAGCCAAGACCAAAGAATGCTTGCCTTATCTCCTTTAATCCCCACTGACAATATAAAGGGGTCAATGAATGCAATGTATAACTCACTTTATCAGTAATAGAGAACTGCATAACCCCACAACTTCATGATTCCCAGTGTGTTATTTATGGTAGCCCTTCTTCAAGGTGGTATGAACACGAGAGAGAGTTAGGGAAAAGCATTCTTCGGTATGCTGAGTATTTCTTTTATGTCCTCGCCAGATCAGACCAAAATTAAAAAGCAAAACTGTTTCTCTTACAATATATTAATGTTACAAAATCACAGATGCCAAAGTATTATAGGAATCTGGCAACGAGGGAATGAAAATAGACATCAACAAGAAGTAATCTTGCAGAGAATCTTGCTTTACTTTCTTTAATGTTTCTATTATACATCATCAGTGATCTTGGTCCAAGACGTCACACTTGAACATAAAGTAGTAGTAGTGTATATAAAACTATAATGTGTAAATACTTCAAGATGCTTAGGCAGAACTATAGCTTTAAGAAAACGTAAGTTGTCAGCACAACTTTGGTTTAATACGTGGCTCTACCAAACAGTTACTATTATATGTAGGTAAGCACACTGTGTACAGAGAGGGGAACAGATCACGCTCAATAATGTCAATGGTGTATAGTAGTGTGTACATTATACATGTCATAATTATTAGACTTTGAATGCATATTGAGTGTAAGAAATAAAATCTGTTACAATTATTTTGACAACTATTTTCAAGGAATGATCGGGAGTAAAACTTGGACTGAACCTATAAGTTCATCATAGTCATCATATCAAGGACCATACCAATCAATACATTTAATTCAGAGAGCGCTGGCTGCATTATTAGTGTAAACAGAAGACAACAGATTTTCCAGGTTAGAATGTTCACCTAACTATTTCCAAATTAGTCCAGGAATACAGCAAGTAGTACTGGCTAAGAATGTCTATTGCTTGGCCATGCCTGTATTACACTAATCTTCTTATACACCTACAGGTTCCGTAACTCTCCCAGGAACACTTCCAATAATACTAAATCAAATACTATAATAAAAAAACCACCCAAACACCAACAGCTTGAAATACAGTGGTCATTTACAGATAACATCACTTCAACACCTGCTCTTAAACACACACATAATAAAGAGTCACAAAGCTGTTTTTCCCCATTTCTGCGTCAAATATAGAAGTGCAAGTAAAAGACGAGGATAAACTATTTAAGGTGACCACCAAATCTCCGTTCTCTGACTTCCAGCCATCATACTTTCTCAGGAAGTATGTAGGCTGAGACTGTCACCAACTATGTCTACATGTTGATGGCATGTAAAACCATGGGTCACCAAGAGACTGCCAGACTTCGTCGACCTCCATGAAACATGACCGGCTAGCCCCTGTTCTGATTGGGTGCTCTGCCTCAGCTGAGTGTAACAGAGAGGAGCACCGCCATTAACGTAAGTGCAAGGAAAAGATTTATGGTATTGATCCCATCACAGAGCAGGTGTGCCTGGACCGTCTGCGGCCACGATGGAGGCTGATTGGGTCGGACTGGGGGGATCGTGACAGAAAGATCCTTCTCAACATAGAAATAATAACAATTTATAAGATATAACACCAAAGTGTTATCTATAAGTAATAATTGCATAAAAATCATGCTGAATGGTTAATGCATAAACGCTGAATTTATTAACAACAAGAATAGTACCTTGCCTTCATTATTATATCAATATGTACCCTCGCGCATAGAAAGCAGATATTTGAACAATCACTTCGTATTATAGTTTAATTGGAAAAAGTCCAAATTTGTGGTCTTTTAAGCAACAACAGATTCCCAAATAAGTCCTGCCACAAGGCTGTTAAATTGTAGGCTTACATTTTTTTTTTTACCATTCTCCTCTTTCTTCCAGTAATACCCATGAAATGCCAAGTTTAGATTCCTAAACTTTTATAAGTAAGAAGACGCACAAGGGACTGGGTAAATAATTGATGTTATTACTGAGGGCACAAACAACACAGTGATATTAGAGGGTTGTAAACAATTACAACATGAATAACACAATGACAACATAGCTAATTAAAAAGTTTAGTGATGTCAGGTTGTGACATCATCATGATGCACTGTGCCACAAGTTCTTATCAGTGTTAAAGTAGAATATCAACAGTTCTTTGAGATTGCCTTGGCATCTTCCTCTTTACTCCGTAATGCCAGACTGTTTTTGGAATGTTGTACGTTAATGACCGTGGTTGTTTTAACACTTATGCTGTGTTTTATTTGGCTGTAATTTTCTTCTATGTCATTTTTTGTCCCCACACAAATTCTATATTGTTTTGGGGGGGGTTTTCAGGACAAGAAGAGCTTTCTTTTGATGCCATTATTTTGATCATATCATTTATTGTTTTATAGAAGATATTGTAAAATATGGTGAAATATGTAAAAAAAAACAAAAAAAAACAATTTATTTGTAAAATATTTTACTAAAGTAAACAAGTTGATAAAAAAAAACCCTGCTAAATTGATACTATCAGGGGCATATCACTCGGTGGCATGATGTATCTTGTGTATTTCGGGGATTTGTGTGCTGAGAACAGTCAGCACACAAACCCAGGAAATACACGAGTTACATCCGAGGGGCTGACGGCAGCTACGAATTTGGCAGCAGAGTCAATCACTCTGTTGCCAATTCGACCAGCACTTAAAGTATACAAATTGTTAGTGAGTGACTCTGTTTGGAGGACACAAACCCCAGAATTACGCAGCGCGGCTGATCCGTGCTAGATGTGTAGCGCACACCTAGCACATATAGAGCATCCATGCCTGTCTTATTTTATGATATTATAGGGTAATAGGGCAATTTCAGCGGCCATGGGGGACGGAGACGGGGTGCACCAGTTGCAAAGTGAAGGTCCGCCCACACCTTGTGTAACAGCGAGGTGTGTGCTTCACTTGGGAGCAGCGGGCGGTACCTTCTCTATGTGCTATACACACATCGAGCTCAGACAGTGCTGCTCGCACTCCTCTCCTTATGCATTGTTTAAAAATGAAAGTGGAGCAAAAAAAAGTGGAACAATCAGCAAGGACAATCTATCAGTTTCCTTGTTGATTTCTCCACATTCTTTTAAAAAAAAAGCCCCCCATTTCTTGCTGACTGCTGTAAAACAAAAGCAAACCAGCCACAAAAAATATATCTATCTTTATCCAAAATATTTCTGTATTTAGCAATTTTACGTATTTTTAGTTACTTGTTTATCGTTTCCTAGCCATTCAATGCCGATGAACGCAATGGTTTGCTAAAATTAGTGACAGCCAACTCAGCTAAAAGGACGCGGCCACTGGCATCCCACAGAATACTTTGTAGGCCAATAATGACCATGTCAGATTATTTCCCACAGTTGTTCAGCATTCTGTGGGGAATCTTGTTTGCTCAGTGTGGCGAGAAGGTTTGGTTTTGGCACAGCACAGTGCATGCTGGGGGTCTATAAGCCCTGTTATCACTGTCGTCTCAGTGTTCTTGTTTTTGGGATCCATGTACTTTTTTGTAACCACAATGCTGTGAAATTTTTTGTCACATGTTGATCCCAAATTCGACAACATATTTGTATCAAAGTTAATAAACATTTGTATTTTTTTTTTTAAATCATTATATTATTTGAAGCAAACTTGATGTTTACAGTTAAAATGATGTATCAGAGCAATGATTATTTTTTTTTATAATTTGGATGATGCCAACAGGTACTGAACATGTGCCATTATAAACTATAAAATGCAGTATTAATTTATACATACAGAGTTTCATCAAGAACATTGTATAGGGGATTTTTTTTCTATTTTTAAAATGTCTTTATGAAGTATTGTACCAGGATCAAACTACGGAAGGCCAGAGAGGCCACATTTTTTTTTAGATTTTTCTGACCTGTTTTTATTGAGAAACAAACTTGTTTTCTCAAGATAACAACTTATTTCTGGACAAAAGGGCCTTCCAGTGGAAGTGGTAGATGTAAACACAGTGAAGGAGATTAAGCATGCGTGGGATAGTCATACGGCTATCCTAGATATAAGATAAGGCCAAGGACTAATACAAGTGTCTAGAAAATTGGGCAGATTACATGGGCCAAATATATCTGCTAGTGAAATATTTTATGTTTCTATGAATGTAAGTACACTGGTTGAGTGATCTTGTGAAGAATAAATATAATTTAAGAAAACATTTTCAATTCAAATAACATGGTTTAAAAGGAACATATGTGTCCCCTGATTCTTTTTTTTTTTTACAAACCAAAGTAACATTGGTAATTTATAAACATTAATGTTTCTCCAAAATGAAAGAGAGAAATTGGGAACATTATACAATGTGGAGAAAATATTATGTCTTTTTTTAGAGATACAAGTGGGATTAAACTGAGCGCTGCCTCTAAGCTGAGACTGCGCATATTCGTATGAGTCTGATATGGGTTTGTCAAGCTCTGCTAGTGCTGCGATAGACCCTGGTTTTTGATTTCCGTGAACAGAAGGTACCTCTGTTTGTGACATTCAAAAATGAGTATAAGCCAGAGGAGGCCTGTCAACTTTTGGTAAAGTGAGCATTTATTGAGCATACTGCTCTGTTTTCTGCTTCTTTTTACTTTTTTTTTTTATGTGTATGTCATCTGATGGTATTGCTTGTCTGTCGGGATGAGGAACCACTGGTTGGCTTTAAGATATGTCTGTCTGTTTGGTTCAAGTGTGAAAGACAAGCTACAAAAATATAGGGTCAAGAGACAGCTGCCTGTCTGGATGGGACTCGGTGACATCTATCCCTTGCCTATAAGAAGAGAGAAAGTTGACCACCTTGAAGACCTGCACTATAATGCCAGCCCTGCAGCAAGTGCACCATTATTTTATTGTTCAGATTAGGTGAAAGCTATGATAAAACATGTGAAGAATACACCAAGGACATATGAAACTACATATAGAGCTTATATGTAAAGAGAAAATTCTGGAGCAAAGTGGTAAAAGTGGAACAATCAGGAGGAATCAGCCAACCTGAGGGCAGATGGCTTACCAGACAAATTCCCAGTATCCTGGTGGGCTAGTCCAGATCCTGTTTCAGAGGCCACTATATAAGAATGCATCATACACTGCCAAGAGTAGCATCTTCATGGTGATCATCCATCAATAAACCTGCAACAATTGATGTAGTCCTTTAATTTCAGCACTACCCAGGCTGGTCAGGCCACATGTACATCTCTTGTTAACACCATCCTCAGCAATTTGATATACTCGAGGTATCTTCTGGGATTTCCTAAGGTTTGCTGGTGTTGGAAATGCTGAGACTAAGGAAGGACCAAGGTCAGTTGGTCCAGAAAAAACCTGCTTCCCAAAAAAAGTAGCAACAAGTTAGCAACAGGTTTTTCTTAAAAATACTAACAAGCAGTGAAGCAGGCACGGAAAAAAAGAAAGTGCAAATATAAAAACAGAGTTACCCTCTGTTCACGGAATTCAAAAACCAGGTTCCCTCTCTGCACTAGCAGAGCCTGGCAGGCCCCGATCAGACTCACACAAATGAGCTCTGGCTCCGCTGAGAGGCAGAACTCAGAGTAAGCCCACTTGTATCTCTAAAAATACTCATCAGGTTTACCTAATACAAGTGGGAAAAGCTTTTTAACTAAGTGTGGCAATTTATTTAAAAAAAACACCTTCAGTGCCACTTTAAATATACACAGGAACATGTAATAAATATTTCACAAATGCAACATTTTAAGACAGCAAAAATGAGTGTATAAACATAAAGTGATGGCCTTAAAGAGTGAATACCAGGGAAATAATAAAAAACATGCTTGCCTATACATCCTACTCACATATTAAATAAAACATCTCTCACAAGTACAGATTATGGTTGCCTAGTCTGTTCAAACTATGATTAAGCCTAGCCACAATGTGAGAGTACACCACATAAGACAGGCCTTGACATATCATTTCTCCATATTATATAATGTTCCCATTTCTCTCTTTCATTTTGGAGAGACATTCATGTTTAGAAATTACTAATGTTACTTTGGTTTGTAAAATAGAATTGAAAGAACCAGGGGACAAATCTGTTCCTTATAAAACAAGTTATTTGAATTGAAAACATTATCTCAAATTATATTTATTCTTCACAAGCTCGCTCAACCAGTGTACTTACATTCATAGAAACATAGAATATGTCACTGGCAGATAAGAATTTGGCCCATGTAATCTGCCCAATTTTCTAAACACTTTTATTAGTCCTTGGCCTTATCTTATACCTAGGATAGCCATATGACTAATGTATTTAAATGTGTCAATCGTACAAATCTAGTGCTAGTTTTTTGGTTTCCAGGGCTTCTCTGTAGTTGCCTAAATTTGGTATGAGAAATCTCATCTAATTGGGTTCATTCCAAGAAAGGAATTGAGTCTGCTTAAAATTGTTGAGGTATTTTACAGGAGCACTGGGTCCTCCAGGGTAACTCGACAGAACCCCACTTCCACTCACAAAGCCATCCAGACTTCCATATCATGGAGTGAAATGAATAAAGTGGACAACACTGGCACTGGTGAATAACTCATTGCACAATGATTGTATCTTCTTGCGGAGTGACATTACATCTCTGTATGTATCGGTATAGAATTTTAAGGTCTGGGTGTATCCCCCCACGACAGAAATCTACTCACACTTTCTAGTTCCACTGAATCCCTGACTCTAGTGTTATCGAGAATATAAATAGTGATTTCAATCTTCCGTGATACCCCCCCCCTTTGTTGTTAGTCGATACACTTAAGTATTCCCAAACTGAAGGAGAGCAGAGGGAAAAAGAGAACAGGGAAAATAGTGTAGTACTGAACGGGCTCTGAAGATTCTGCGGGAACTGTTAATGCTTCCTGGTTAGTTTACGATTCGCCTCTCGGCACGCCCTCCAAGTAGACGCGTTTCGCCAGTGAATTGGCCAGTGAGTTGTCACAGCTTTTCTTTCTATTGGTTGTTGCTGTACTGTACTGTTATTACCACCGTTTACCACTTTTTCACTCATCTTATGGGTCTCCTGCCCCTCACTTCCTCTAGATTGTAAGCTTGCAAACAGAGCATCTCTACCGTGTGTATCAGTCTCTCTCTGTACCTCTAACATAGTATGTATATAGTAGTCTTTTATGCTCTGTATTAAGTGCTAAATACATTGTTGGCAATGCATACAAAATCTAATGCAATATTATGTATATTACATAAATTATTAGGCAACTGTGCCATCTCACTGCTATAATACAGAATTTTTTTTTTTTTTCTGTCTACAACTTTGAGTAAGAATAAAGTCAATGTAGTATATGTGCTCTATAAATTCAATTAGCAGAATTGCAAGCAAATGCATAACTCAAGAGAAAAATGTTACATAGATGTTTAGGTTGAAAACAGACGCGTCCATCAAGTTCAACCCTTTTCCCATCCCGTGTTTAGCGCTGTTGATCCAAAAGAAGGCAAATAAAAACCCCTTCAGCAATTTCTAATTCTGCTTTCAGTGGGAGAAAAGAAATTCCTTCTTGACTCCAAGTGGCAATCAGATTTCTCCTTGGATCAACAAGCGTTAAATAAACATTTATGCCTATACTAACATGCATCGCCCTCTATGTTCTGCTCATTTTTAAATACGTTTTAAATATGTCTCCGGTGTCATCTGTGGTCTGATATGCAAATTATTCATTTCCCATCATAGCAGGTAATTTGCATAGAAGACACAATTAAAAACACGATCTGCCTTATTTTTGGGGCATTTGCATGCAGTTTTGCAATGTATGGATTATTTTTGATTATTTTCTATAGTCTCTATATTTACAGTCCCAACAATGTTTACAGAAGTTTACAAGGTTGATCTTTCATAGATTATTAATCATCATGCTTTTGCTTTATTATTTCTCAAATTTAAACACAGAATAGAGTTTCTATGGGTTAATACACAATGGGGGGCACGTACTCAACAAGTGCAGTGGGGAAAAAAGTAGGTAAAACATGAGTAAGGAGCAATATGCGAATATTTGTAACATTTTGTGCTTTTTTTTCCAGATTTGCTCCTCTTCCGTTTATTTTTATGTAGCGTGTATTTTTCCGGTTACGCTAATATATTGCGATTATATTTGCACACGCTAAAGACTTTTTTCCGAATATTTTGTGAAAAATAATTCTTATTATATATTATAATTACACCAGCTTTTAGCGAGCGCTTATAAAAAAGGTAGAAAAAATATTCGCAAACTTGCCTTTTTTTAATTCACAATTATGCCTGTTTTTATTCACAGTTTGCTCGTGTTAAGTATTTTAGTATTTAATACATTGCAAAAGGAGCAAAGGACATACATAGTCTTGCACTTAAAATATATTTGAGATTTTTTTAGTACATGCCCCTCATTGTATCTCCTCACTGATTAATAACATAACACCATCTACTCCATGTGTAAGGAGTGCCTTTACCCAGGCTTTTGAGATATAGCATGCTCACCCAAGTGTGACATCTTCAAAGTAAATCATCACAATTTTAAGGAAGCCACTTCCTTTCGGTCCTTTGATGTAGTTGATGGACTTGTTAATGGGCACAGACAGGAGAGACTGGAGAGTAGTCATGTTCACCGAGGGCTAAGCAAGTTGCATAATGGCCGCTCATTGCGATACTTTGAGTTTCAAACATGTTTTGTGTAAAACTATCAGCCATGGGATCTAGAGCATATCTCAAGGTTACAGAGAGTTCACCAGGTTGAGTAAATGAAATCTGCCATGAGGTCATGCTTTTGACATTATTTGCTGAAGTTTTTCATTTCAGAAACGCAGAGACCAAAGTAATTACATCCATCTGTTCTACCGAACTTTCAGTGATGGCCATATGGAAGCCTCTGCTTCTAACACAGCCTTACGGTAATTGCTCGGCTTTCCCAACTGACCAAGATGGAGGTAATACCCTGTTGGAATCCCGCTGAAAGCTGTTTCTCTGACGTAGGAGTAGTGTTAACCTCCGTCCTTTGTAGGTCTCTTGTCTGGAACATTCCATTATACCCATTCAATATGAAAAGAGTGATTATCAATATGGTGTATGTGAAAATGTTGTAAATAGTTTTGTAACACTCTATAATATTTCATAAACTATTTTACGTACTCACAAGTCCCGTTTCAATAACCGGTAACCCCTCTTTCGTGAATAAGGCAATATGTTTTAAACCTGGTTCTGAATGAATGTCCAAATGCTAATTAGAACGCTAGGAGAAAGCGTTGATCCATAATTGTATTCAGTGGTGTACTTTGCCTGAGGCAAATGTACAGACAAATGGGAGTTAGGGAGAGACAGACAAGCAGTGCTAGGGAGAGAGACAGACAAACAGGGTTAGGGAACTAGAAATACAATGGTTTAGGAGAGAGACAGACAAGTGGGTTTAGGGGAAACCGTCAGAAAAGCAGGGTTAGGGAGAGTGACAGACAAGGGTTTAGGGAGAGAGACAGACATAGGGAGTTGGAGAGAAAGACTGACATGGGGGTTGGGGCAAAAGACAGATGTCATGGGGAGATTTACAGGAAAACAGGAGAGACAGGGGGATGGGGATTAGAGATAAACAAAAAAGGTTTTGGGTAGAGAAACATACAAAGGAGGGATGGGACAGAGAGACAGACAAGGGAGTTATAGGCGGCACTACGTCTATGTCTCTGGCACGCTGCTAATTAATGTGAGCAATGTGGCACCATAGGGTATATTCACTAAAAGTCGTGTTTGTTAAAAAGGTGGTAGAGTTGGAAGGTCGAGTTTGAATTGACCTCCCAACTCCACCTTCTTAAGCTTTTCACCTTGAACCCTCTCAACAAAGTCCAAGTCAACCTCTCAACCTCCATAGAAGGCATGGGAAATTGCTATTCGCTAAAAGTTAAGTGAGGTTGGTCTTACTATAAAAAAAAAAAAAATATCACAGTGTTCAACTTGCTACCTCTAAGAGTGGTAGGCCGCCACATTTAATAAAAAAAATGTGGTATGCAGTAAATTAATGGGCATTCAGGTTGAGAATGGCTTATTCAGAGATCATGGATACTCACCTTCCTGGCACACCAGTTGTGAAGTTCCTTTTGTTCACCCTCCCAGGCTTAATACATTTTAAGCCAGAGATCATGGGAATTGTTGTTCCCAGAGCGCTGAGACGGGAAGGTGGTACAACTGTGGCGTTGATGGATCATTTAGGCAGCACCAGCCAGCTCCACTGCTGTAAATTATCTACATTTCCTAAATACAATTTGAGCAAATTGTTGGGATACTCAACCTGTGCCGAATTGGCCCACAGTCACCTAATTGTAACTGGGACCAGGTAATTGGCCTGGGGGATTCCCTATATGTCAAGTGCCCCCTGAAATCAGCCCATAATAACTGAAGCTGGGGCATCCCCAAAGGTCCTCGGCACCCCTTATGCAAATAATAATATTTATATCTACCTACTCCCCTACCTTTAAGTGTCCCAGGTAGGGGGATGAAATCTCATCAGTAAAAAAAAAAAACACTCAAGGGTGGGCAGTGAAAATAACACTTGTGGGGGTAAAAATCACCTAATAAATGTCCAGAGACAATCATCGATGCCCTTGTTTCTTCATCTTCAAATAAATAAATGTGTCCAACTTTCACAGAGGATGAAAGAAAAATGAAATATCAGCCAACCAGAGGCCATGCTGTTACAACTCCAGTCACTGGCTGATTTTGAAACTGGTTTGCACATGGGCAGCCCCAGCCCTATGGATTAGAGCCCCAACCCCATAGGTAATATTCATAAATAGGGAGCCTGGGGCATCCTGGCAAGCCTTTAGCCCTATTACTAAGGTCTTGGCCCTGGCATTTCTTAGGGGGCTGGGAGCATCTTGCTCAGCCCAGGTTAAAATTAGAGGGGCAGTTCATTGTTAGTTTTGTTTTGGGTAATGGGGTAATGATTTTTTTGAATGCCTTTTATTTTAACAAGGAGTGGGTATTGAATGTACCCCAATGGGGGAAGAAATGACCAGTTTCTTTTTACCAGGTTCCAGTTGGTCGAACTGGACTCACAAGTGTCCTTTCTTCCCTCATTGACGATAATGGGAGTCGAGATTAAGGGAACTGGACTCCATGTCTATGGCACTCTGTATTAAAGAGCGTGTCATGTGATAGGACACTACTGGAGTGCCAAAATATGTTGGCATTGTATTTAACACCTGGATACTCAGAATTTAATAAAATAATAACAATAATAATCATGATTAACTAAACCTCACCATTATAGAAAATACTTAAAATCAGATCTGAAAAATGTGCTTGTGACATAGAGTAATAATATTAGCTAGCATAACAGCAACTATGATAAAATAGCAACGATGACAGTAATAATAATAATTGCATTTCATTATTACTATTATCATAGCTATTATAATCAGAATTGTATGTATAGCATGTATTACTATTATTATTATGTAATTTGAATTTGCCATTATTTATTATGACTACTAGCACTACTATGTTTTTCAAATAATATGAATCATTTGTGATTTTGATTTTCTTCCTAGGAGACTCAAAGTGCTTTATAAATGCATACAAACCAAGTCAAGCCATGCATTCCTGTAGGTCAGATGTGCTGACAAGGTCTAGTAACCCAATTTTGTGTTTAGAAACATAGAAACATAACCAGATAACCGGAAACATGGACCAGAAAAGACACATTTGGTCCATCTAGTTTCTGGACACAGTCAGAACCATAGGCTCACTTACCAAAGTGAAAAAGAGGAACAAGATGAATATTATCTAGTTTGCAGGTACCCAGCCAATAATCAACACAAGGATGGGCAATGGATTGAGATTTAATCCCAAGACAGTCATATAGGTGACAGTTTAGCTGCTCAGGAGTGCCTACTGACCAAATATGTTTATGGACCACACAAAGGTCCTACAAACCATATTTTCTCTTATTCCTTGATATAATAGACCACAAATAGGCACAGTGTCAGTGGCAAGGTACAGCAAGGGTCCTGTAAATATCCACCATGAAAAATGCCGAGAACCTTGTGAGTTCTGCTCTAGCCCGCGATACGGCGGAAAGGAAGGTTTTCTTATGCTTCTCCAAGAGCAGTTTCATTCATCGGATCGTTATTATGTAACATAGTACTGAGAATGTAAAATCAGATGGAGAAGTGGAAAAAAAAAAGGGACAAGCAAAATAAATGAAACTGGTGCCATGATTTTTGAGTGATTAATAGAGTTTATATTTTACAATCACAGAGGTAGTCTCAGAAAGGGGCAACGTGAATAACTGGATCTGGTCCAGGTTTGTATGTCTGGTGAAAATACAAGGCCCCTACTATATATTATTATGACTATAACTGCTGGCAGAGAGCTCATTACAACGGTACATTGCATTATGGGGTAGATTCTATGCCGTTCGTTAAGGCCGGCAAAAGTTAAAGTTTTAAAAATGGAATACTGTACAATTTAAAGGCAATGGGGACCGCCAAATTAGTGATTGCTAACAATTAGTGGCGCCGTTAACCAAGTACCCACGTTAAAATTTTTTCTAAATAACAGAACCGTTAAAATGAAGAGAACACATAGGAATGCAAGCAAGTGAACTGCCTCTGCTTAGCTCTTAGCCAATCAGGAGTCATAGACATGCTCCCAACACACCCAAAATGCGCTACATATGCCCAGGAAACTCTCACACATTGCCCATCATTGGAACTTTCTCAGGACACCACGCAGAGCTCAGGAGCAGGAGGGTATTGTTAGTGAGAGATACAGAAATAGGGGAGTGACAGCTCACCCTTTGGGGTGAGGAAAGTAGGGTTGGGAGGGAGGAAGGAAGATATTGAGGAGAGGTAGCAATCAGAGAAGAAGAAGGGGGAGGAGGCCAGGGAGGCAGGGACGGCTTGCTGGGTTGGGAAGAGAAGTACATGGTGGAGAGGGCAGTTAGATATGGGATAGGGAAGGACCATCCACCAGTAGGCCAGCTCAGGGACTAATCCATACCAGAGCCACTGCACATGGCACTTCTGGGGAGGAATGTTTTGTGGAGGGCAGCAGTAGTGGGGAGGCAGCTAAAGAGTGGAATGATGAGAGGCAGCTGTCCTACAGATTTACATAGGAGGAGACCTGTAAACTGGTGAATCTTATTGTGCAGCACAGCAAGGTGTTGGGTGGGAGGCATTTTGACATGATAATGGCAGAGAAACGGTGACGGTTCTGTCAGATGATCGAAAATTATCCTCAAATGTCGAGGGGGGGGGGGGGATTGCCTACATGCACCTCATTATTGCATTTCTCTGTATTATGATTTTAGAAAAGCTTTTCTGTGCCTTCAAAGTTAACTAACAATTTATCAGCCAACATCAATCACCCACCAATACCCATATATACATAAGGAGGGTAAAACAGGGAACAGACTGAGGATACTGCCATTTCACCCTTGAAACGGGCTACTCATGTCGGAAGGACTTCCATGTCGGAAGGACTTTTGCTATTGTAAATGTTATATATGTATATATGTTAATGCATGTGCATATGTATACATATATGTTTTATTCATTACAGGATGCGGTGATTGATGTGGTAATTGTACAGTTTATGTTTAATAGCATCTTTTTAACATCAATTCAAATCATTAATTTGTATTAATTAAATATGCTATTATGGCATGTAAAAAGCAATTGCCATGGGGATTTACATTTATTTTTAGTGTTTTTATTATATTAGGGATTATATTAGGGTAAAGGTATTATAATAATATATGTCACATTGAAAAAAAAATGCATTTATATACGTTAGAAAAAAGGCATCTCAGATGGGATATGATAACATTATATAAATATTTGCAGGGCCAATATAAAGAGCTCTCCAGTGACCTGCTCATTAACAGAAATGTACAAAGAACAAGAGGTCACCCCCTGAGACTGGAAGAGCAAAGATTTCATAGACAGCAAAGGAAGGGATTCTTTACGGTTAGGACAATAAAGTTATGGAACTCACTGCCAAGAGAGGTGGTGCTATCAACCACAATAGATGCATTTAAAAATGGTCTGGATGTTTTTTTTTTTAGAAATGTAGAACATACAGGACTATTAATAATGGAATAAGCATTAATAATAGAGCTTATTGATCCAAGGAGAAATCTGATTGCCCTTTTGGAGTCAAGAAGGAATTTTTCCACCTAGGAGGCAAAATTAAAAATAGCTTCCTTAGGGGTTTTTGCCTTCTTTTGGATCAAAAGCTGGAATGATAGGTGGAAGTGTTGAACCTGATGGACTTTTTTCAACATATGTTACTATGTTACACTGGTTTTAACATTTTCATTATCATTCCCATTCACGCATACCTTCCTCTCTCCCAGCTTACATGACTGCCAAACCAACACACCAGTAGGAATAACCGACAGTCCTCGGACCTTCTCAATGGAGCAGCTGCAGCTTCACACAATGGTTTCAACCAAGTCTTTGTTTTTAGGATTTTTTGTTTTTTCAGATGCACCATTTAAAAATGAGATATAATACACACAAACACACACACACACACACACATATATATATATATATATATATATATATATATATATATATATATATATATATATACTCAAACAGCCTCAAAGACATGTAACAATAAAATGTATGTAATTAGTTGATATAAAACACTGTCATCCAATTTTTGAAATGTTTATTACATGTATACAAAATGGTAAGACTATCAATAATAAAATAAAAAAAAAAAAAATAAAAATATATATATATATATATATATATATATACACACACACACACACATACACATAGTGTATACATAAAAATATATATATAAACACACACACACATACACATAGTGTATACATAAAAATATATATATACACACACACACACATACACATAGTGTATACATAAAAAATGAGATTTAGTCCCTCTATAAGAATAAACACTCTTTAGTGATCATTAGTAATAATAACACACCATTTACACTGTTTTCAGAGACTAAAGTACATGACATATTTGTCAGTTCCCTTTTCTTGCCACTATTCCTGTCTCTAACCACACCCCCCCTCCTTAGCCCTAGACCTGACCCCACTATAGCTGTCATAAGGTCATCTTATGAATTCTTATGAGACCCAGCAATAAAAAGTCTTGTAACAACAAAGGCTCCGTTATGTGCTGCTACAATTCATATCTTAAAACATTGGGAGAAAGGACTTGCCTGATGGTGAAGTCTAGTTCAGTTTACTTCCATGTAGAGTGATAAGAAATATCTGAGTGTTTGAAAACTCCATTGACAACAGATGTTAATACGGGTATTTTATGACATTTATAGAAAGAACTATAAGAGGAACATTAAAGAGTGGATCTAATAAAAGTTTAAAATATAATTTCATTGCAGATAATGTTTTCCCCTTAAAATGTAATCCGTTGCTTTTGGCTGGTGAAGAAAGTAGTGAAAGTCAATGTACACTTTTATTATGTGTAATACATTATTACTATATTTTTAAATGTAAGAAATAAATATTCTTAATTTATGTTTATGCTGAAACCAATGTGATAATTTGTTACACACTTGATCAGGAAGGCTGTTGTGAATAGATAGATAGACTAACCCAACTCTAGTAAACACACAGGGCCGATCCAAGGGTCATGGACTCTTGGGTGCAGGGTTTTTTGGGGGTGCCCCGTGTGGGTGTGGCTAAACCACTAATTGCTCCCCTTTGTACATGTCTGTCCCATTTCAAATGGGAGGGGACGGGCGACGACAACAGAACAAACTTTATTTTGAAGGACCAACACAAACTTTCCTTTTAAATAAAGATAAATATGTGGAAATAATATTGTTGATTGCTTTTATTTATTTCTGCAGTATACTATCATTTCTATGAAGCTCAGTCAGTAACAGAGTGAGTTTTAACTAACGTTCCCATATTGCCCAACCAGCCAAAGTATCCCATTAGCCTGACTGAGCATCATTGGAAGATAAGTACACAGTCTCTCTCCACCATACCCTCATGTCTATATCTCTCTCCCTATACCCTCATGTCTATCTCTCTCCCCATACCCTCATGTCTATCTCTCTCCCCATACCCTCATGTCTATATCTCTCTCCCTATACCCTTATGTCTATCTCTCTCTCCATACCCTCATCTTTGTGTCTCTCTCTCTACCCATATCCTCATGCTTGTCTCTCTCCCCATACCCTCATGCCTGTCTCTCTTCCCATACCTCCATCTCTCTCTCCCCCATACCCTCATGTCTATCTCTCTCCCCATACCCTCATGTCTATCTCTCTCCCCATACCCTCATGTCTATCTCTCTCTCCATACCCTCATCGTTGTGTCTCTCTCTACCCTCATGCTTGTCTCTCTCCCCATACCCTCATGCCTGTCTCTCTTCCCATACCTCCATGTCTCTCTCCCCCATAGCCTCATGTCCATCTTCCTCATACCCTCATGTCTGTCTCTCTCCTCCATAGTGAATGAAGAAAGTAGGGCTGACACTCAAAATTCCATTATAAAGTAAGAGATTTAATGGCAGAAAATCAAATCATAAAATTACACACAGTGACAAAAAAGTAATAAGAGGTGAAGTAATGCACTTGACACGTTTTGCATGTTACCATTCTTAGTCACTTAGCGCTCTTTGGAGCGCTGGGTGTCACATGACATCTCATGCCTTAACAGTTTATGTGCTGTGCAGGGAGCCCATCGCCAGCGACACGCTCTCCCCTGTGCCAGCATCGGGGGTCACATGATCTTCCGACATTTAAACTCTACAGAGTTGCAGAGCGGACAAAGAGAGCTAGAGCTGGGGATGAGTCCAGAGTGCAAATCTGGGTGCTGGGTTCTAAGTGAAAATCTAGGTGCTGGGGTGACTCCTAATGCAAATCTTGGTGCTGGGTGAGTCCTGTGAGTGCAAATCTGGTGCTGGGTTCTAAGTGGAAATATAGGTGCTGGGGTTAATCCTAATGCAAATCTTGATGCTGGGTGAGTCCTAGTGCATATCTAGGTGCTGGGGTGAATCGTAGTGCAACTCTGTATGCTGGAGTGAATCCTGAGTGCAAATTTGGGTATTAGGGCTGAGTCCTGAGTGCAAATTTTGGTGCTGGGGCCAGGCGCATATCGTTTTGAGTGTCAGGGGTGCGCCGGACTGGCAGCACACTTGCATGAAATACATCCGAGGGGTTGCTGGTTGAATTGGCAACAGAGTGATTGACTTTTTATAACATACATAAAAAGTTGAATTAAATGAATGCGAAAATGTGTAAAATGTACACTGTGGCCCTAGTACTGGCCCAAAGACATATGTACATAGTTGCCAAACCATCTCGAATTTGCCGGGACAGTCACATTTATTGGGGTCCTCTGCCATCAGCTATGAGTCTGTTCCAACTAACAGGAACAGGACAGAACCCTAATAAATGTAGTCAGGCCAGGCAAATTCGTATCTGTTTGGCAACTATGCACATATGACTTGTGTCTTTAGCCAATGATGCGGTTATTGTTTTAACAGGGATTCTTTTTATGGAATGATAAGCAATGAAAAGGGTTCTCACAGAGTTAATTTATATCCACAAAGCCAAAAAAAAGAGTATTAGTCTAAATTTGTTCATGTATTTGTGTTTACTATAGTCATCGCAGTAGCTTATTCCCCACTGTATTACGTACAGTTCCATTCAGGAACATGTGACATTTTTGAACCTTTAATTTATTCTTTATTTTCGCCGGATGGAAGCTGGAAAATTCAGTGTTATTGCTAGAAAAAGGCACATTTCACCAACTAACTTACAAGTTTATCCCTCCTGTTATGTTAGCTGGCTTGTGACAGACCACATGAGAAACATTCTCAAATGAAATCACAATTCTAATTTCTTGCCAAGACCACGTTGTATGGATATAAGGAGGCCATTTTGAATTAATTCCCATATAGTTCGTTCAATATAATTTAGGTCATTTTTTTTTGTGTGTGCTGAATTTGAGGAAACACACCCAAAATGAACCAAAGGAAGAATCTAATAATTCAATAGCTGAACTAAATGAACATCAACAAAAATATGGGCAAAAAGTATTGGGACACACCTCTTAATTATTGAATTCAGGTATTTTAATCAGACCCATTGCCACAGGTGTATAAAATCTAGTACCCAGCGATGCAGGCTGCAATTACAAATGTTTGTGAAAATCGGTGAATTCAAGCGTGGCACTGTGGTAGGATTCCTCCTTTGCAATACTTCAGTTTGTGAAATTGCATCCCTGCTAGATATTTTACAGTCAACTAGGTGGCATTATTGGTATTATAGTAGGTGGTATTATTGAAAAATAGAATCATTTAGGAACAGCTGCACCTTAGCTACAGGGCAGAAGACCACGGAAAGTCATGGAGCGGGGTCACTGAGTGATGTGGTGCAAAAATGGCAAATACTCTGCTGATTTCAAAGCTGAAGATCCCAAACTTCCACTGGCATTAATATCAGCACAATAACTGTGTGGCGGGAGCTTCATGGAATGGGTTTCTATGGCCAAGCAACTGCATGCAAGCTACACATCACCAAGTACAATGCCAAGCATCAGAACAAGCTGTGTGGACTCTGGAGCAAAGGAAACGTGATCTGTGGAGTGACTAATCATGCTTTACTGTTTGGCAGTCTGATGGGTGAGTCTGGGTTTGGTGGATGCCAGGAGAACTTTACCTACATGACTGTAAGAGATTATTTAACAAGCCAATAGCTGGAGAAACATAAGAAAAACAGAGCAAGGACCAGGTTTAACAGAAGAAAAACCCAGACATGGACCGCAAGACAACGCAATGGAGAAAGAGAACTGATCCAGAAGGATAAAGCCTTCAAACTGTACCATAAAAAGTCCAACATTTTGAACTTAACCCATTCTTACTTGAATAGTAAATTTTTGGAATCATTTTTTTAATTTTTTTATTTTTTTTATTAATGATGCTTTAGCTTTAATAAACTATTAAGTGGATGTTCATTTTTAAAATGCTATTATTCAATGTCACAGATATAAAACAAAAAAAACCTTTTATAGAAACATTTTGAATTGGAGAATGTTTTTCCAACTTGGCTACTTTGGCCTTGAGTCTGAAATTCCCTTCTCAATTCCCTGCATTGATCTATTTTGTGGATACATCTCTATCAGTGTCACTGACATGGTGGGGAAATATATTCTTGCTGTGGACATATCGTATCATTGGTAATTTCACACCAGGTATCTCCAGAGTGTAGTAGAAGTTGGAGATAAAAAGCAGTGATTGAATGGATCCCAGAGAATAGTAACAGACCTTTACAAGCATTAGAAAGCAACGTAGTGTTTGTTTTTTTTTTCTTACTTTTTGAAGGTGACGAGATTTGGTTTTAAACAAACTGATCACATCTGTTGCTTTTTTTTTTCACAAACCTCTGTTTAAAATGTCTCTGGTTTTGGAGTAAACTACAGATGTCACCCAGAGTGCAGAAACCGTACTCGCCAGCGAAAAAGGATGTTTTCAATTAACTAGATCTAGTGTTTTTTGGTTTAGTATACCTTGTTTGCCTACAAGGTATCCTGCAAGGCTGTAACAGTATGAGAAACAAATGTATTACCGTATTTTCTCGATTATAAGACGACCCTGATTATAAGACGACCCCCCCAAACTTTGGATATTCCTTTAGGAAAAAAACTAAAAGCCTGAATATAAGACTACCTTATAGGAAAAAAGTTCAACTTGTATATATTCACATGTAAATTGCTTTTTTAATAAAAAAATTATATCAAAAAATGCATTTCTTGTTTTTATTTCCTTTTATGTGCCAATGCTGCCTCTCTCTTTCCCTTTCCCCCAGCTTTGTCTCTCCCCCCCTCACTCCCCCCCTAAATGTGTTGTCTCTCTCTCCCCCTCCCTTTGACTCCCCCCTCGCCTCTGTCTCTTCCCCCCTTGTTTCTCTCTGCCCCACTCCCCTTGTTACTCTGTGACCCCCTCCCTCCCCTTGTCTCTCTCTTCCCCCCTCCCTCCCCTTGTCTCTGTCTCCCTCCCCCTCCCCTTGTTTCTCTATGCCCCCTCCCCCTGTCTCTCTGCCCCCCCTCCCCCTGTCTCTCTGCCCCCCTCCCTCCCCTTGTTGCTCTGTCTCTTCCCCCCTCCCTCCCCTTGTTGCTCTGCCCCTCCCTCCCCCTGTCTCTGTCTCTTCACCCCTCCCTAACCTTGTTGCTCTGTCTCTTCCCCCCTCCCTCCCCTTGTTGCTCTGCCCCCCCCTGTCTCTCTGCCCCCTCCCTTCCCCTGTCTCTCTGCCCCCTCCCTCCCCCTCACCTGTAACTCAATCCCTGGTGGCTAGTGGGGGCAGCCGGGGGATGTCTGCACGATACGTGCAGACATCCTCCATGCTGCCAGACACGGCAGTCTATTATGACGGACAGCTGGTCCGTCATAATAGACTGCCGTGTCAGGCAGCATGAAGGATGTCTGCATGTATAGTGCAGACATCCCCCAGCTGCCCGATTCTCCCTGGTGGCTAGCGGGGCAGCCGAGGATGTCTGCGCGATGAGTGCAGACCTCCCCTGCTGCCGCCCCCCGGCACGACCGCCAGGACTTTTATGACAAAGCCGGAAGTACCTGGCTTCTTCATAGAAGTCCCGGCGGTCGTGCCGGGCGGCAGCAGCAGGGGGAGTCTGCGCTCATCGCGCAGACATCCCCTGCTGTTAGAGAGGGGGATCCAGGTCCCCTGCAGGTCTGCTGGGGACCTGGATCCCTGTTTTATAATCTGACCTCAATTTGAGGTCAGATTATAAAACGACCTTGATTATTAAACGAGGGGGATTTTTCAGATTTTTTTTTCTGAAAAAAACCTTGTCGTATAATCGAGCAAATACTGTAAAACAAAAATGGATTTCTTTTAACTAAACCGGTTTATTCAGCTATGTAACGAGATTTAAGGAGAATGGCGTCAAAAGAAATGGAGGGAGATTTAAAGGTCTACTTGATAAGGAGAGAACTGCAGGGAATTGAGATTTGGGAATTTCAAACTTTAGGCCAATGTAGCCGAGTTGGGAAAACAAAGGCCCCATTCAGCTGCGTTGGGGAATTTTGGAAATTCCCTTGTACATTCCTTGCAATTCTCTCCTTAATGAGTAGACCCTATATTAACGATGGAAACAGGAAAGCATGAATGTTTCACAGCATTTTATTACAATTGCAATTTACGAGCACTTATGTTGAAAAAGAGACATGGGACAAATATTAACATATAAGTAAGCAAGAACAGAGTTTGCAGAAATAATTAAATACAAAGCAAGGACCAGTATACATGGGAATGGATAATGTTGTTGTTTAACCCCTCAACCCCCAATGTCAAACATGTATGTTGCCATTTAAGGTGTATAGATGACCCGTTTAAGTCACTTTGTCTTAATGATGGGAGGGATGGGATTCCGGTGATCGTAACCCCCGGGAGAAGGAAGTTATGGACCCCACACTGTCAGCAAGAATCAGACTTTGTCGCACGATCATCTAATTGGACGATTCCAATCGGACGATTGCGTCATGCTGGTAAATGAAGTCACAATACCTTATAGGAAACGATAGCGCGATCTGTGACAGAAAAGAGTGCTGGAGAGACATTGGGGTTTATTCACTAAAACGTAAACAGTGGTGAACTGACAAGTGAACTGCACCAAAAATATAATCCTCAGACATTAATAGGATCAATGATGCTCTATTTTTTCAGCTGTGAACGCCTGTTTGTGTCAGTTGACTTGTCAGTTCTCCCAGAGGTTTTAGTGGACACCTCATAGGTGATAAATACCATGTTGCATTTTCTGTGCACTTTCAAGTGTAACACTTGTGGCCAGCACAAAGGTCCAAATATATAACATATATACCTCCAAAAAGAATAGTTTGGTGTTACATTTTATCTAGAGCTCACAAAGTAGCTAAGCATTTTTACTGTGCATGTAGAGCAGGGATCCTCAAACTACGGCCGTCACAACTGTGTTTCCCTCCTCCGTGCAGGAGGGGAACACTGCGCAAGACGTCCGGCCGGGGACACAGCAGCTGGAGGTAAGTGATGGGGAAGCGGAGGAGGAGGGAGGTATAACGAGCATCTGACTGGCATAATATTCCTGGGCATCTGACTGGCATAATATTCCTGTGCATCTGACTGGCATAATATTCCTGGGCATCTGACTGGCATACTATTCCTGGGCTCTGACTGGCATAATATTCCTGGGCATCTGACTGGCATAATATTCCTGGGCATCTGACTGGCATAATATTCCTGGGCATCTGAATGGCATAATATTCCTGGGCATCTGACTGGCATAATATTCCTGGGCATCTGACTGGTATAATATTCCTGGGCATCTGACTGGCATAATATTCCTGGGCATCTGACTGGCACACTATTCCCATTGAAATACTGGTAAGTTTGTTGATTTAACTTTACTTCATTTTAAATATTGTATTTGTTATTATTTTGTTTCTTCACTTCAAAATAAGATATATGCAGTGTGCATAGGAATTTGTTCATTTGTTTTTACTATAGTCCGGCCCTCCAACGGTCTGAGGGACAGTGAACTGGCCCCCTGTTTAAAAAGTTTGAGGACCCCTGATGTAGAGCATGCACAATGATTGAAAATGATTTATTCATTGTATAAGCAAAATTGCAAACAAATGCCTAAAAATGGGTTTAAACGTGCCTGTGGAGTCTCCTGCTTATGACATCACTTGTGGCACGGTATGCAAATGAACTGCTTTTCAATGGGAAATGTGTAATTTGCATACCGTGCCACAGGTGATGTCATAAACAGGAGACTCCACAGACTCATTTTTAACACATGTTCTCCTAATTTAGGCATTTTGGCTACAATTTTGATAATACAATATATAGATCATTTTCAATCATTTTTTTTTCACAGTAAAAACAATGGAGATTCAGTCCCTTTAACAAAGTACATTGTGAGCTTGGAAGCAGGGCACTCTATCTCATGGATCAGCCTGTCTCTGTTTCTAACGTTCTATGTAGTTCCTTTCTGTACCTTGTACCAAGAGCTACGTAAATTGTTTGCACTATATAAACGACAATGTAATGGCATTTGTAAGAAATTCATGTTGACTATATAAACACACGTGTATTGGAACTTGATCCCTATCTTCTGAGAGATCTGATAGCTCTCACTGTTTTACTTATTCTGGGAACGACACAGGTTTCTAGAGGCGTACCGCAGCCTACACCCTGGTCCAGTCTTCCATGGCTTTAGAGTAGCGCTCAAGGATTATATGACATCATTGCTTTCTTGATTTTTAATTGGAACTCTTCGGAGAGTTAGAGACCACGATGGTGCTTTGCGGAATAGAGGTGTGTCTCGATGACAGAGCAGTCCAGCTGCATGTTCAAGGTATGCACCAGCAACATTAGTTTTATGTCCAGGAAAATAAATACTATTTCTCTACTCATCATTATTACATCTGACACCAATGGGTCTATTCACTAAGATTCGAGTTTTAGCTCGAGGAGGTCGACTTTGGAGATCGACTTTAATTTTTTGAGACTAAGTCAAATGGGGAAAAAAATGTGAACCTCAGGTGGCGAATTTGACTTAGTCTCAAAATGAAAGTTTTGCTGAATAAACACCTCCACTAAACCTATTTGAGTGCTGGGTCCATTACTTGCTTCTTCTACATTTGGTGATTTGGGTGGCATCCCGGGACCTCGGCACCTCATCTAAATTACCTAGAGTGTGGATCCGAATCTAATTTTTGTTTCTTCCTCAAAATGAAAGTTGACCTCCAAAGTCGACCCTTTGGAGCTAAAACTCGAATTTTTGTGAATAGACCCACAAGTGTATAAACACAATTGAAATCAGAGGGCATTTTTTTTGTATAGGAGCTCCTCCTCATAGGACATCCGGTGGGAATCCTTCACCTCCCCCAGCATCCTCCAAACTTCTGTGCACACTGTTGGCTCTGGTGAGATTCTCTCTCACCTGGTGTTTGATATTGAAATATCTATGGACCCAGCATGAAGGTGTAGGATGTAAAGGTGACAAGCAAACAGTCAAAGATCACATTTGTTTCAATTCTTTAACAGCTTTTAGCATTAGCGTCAATAGGACCAACTGTTCTATTGACCATTGGTCCCCCATGCAGGAGTTTGGTTCCTACTTCTCTCCTCACCCTCCCCTCAATAGCTATCATGCTGAATTTTGTTTCTATTAAAATTGATGTATTTATATGTCTGGTATAAGTCTGCTGGTCAATTGAAATAAAAAGGGACGCACAACACATAGAAATAACAGTGTAGAACCAAAACAAATATTTTCTTAAAGTTATTATTTTATTTTTTTTAAACAATCTTAGAGGAAAACATTGAAGGTTAAGTAATACCACAAAGCCATATCATGCTCAGTCCAGCTCCAGTAATGTTTGGCAATAACTTCATATATTACTGTGGGGTTTGGTGCCTCTATGTAGCACTTTCAAGGTGGCAAGGAAAGCTGATGGGAACTCTTTAGTCTGTATTTATTTCAGCAATACAGGGTTCTGACTTTGGTTAGATCTTGTCTTTGTTTACATACACTGGCCCTTTAACAAACATGACAAACCAAAAATAAACAACAAACAAAAATCTCTCCCATATTTGGAGAACTTTCCCAATTACTAGCTTTGATGTGTCCTCAGCTAGTCTACAACACTTAAAAACATATTATTGATTAAACAAACAAAAAAGTAAAGGAAATGTACAGCCTCCAAGCCTTGGGGGGCATAAAAAAAATGCTGCACTCACAACCGCACAGACCCCAGAGCTGGTGTTCTGACATGTTAGAACACTGGAGGTCCAATGGTGCCGGGTGGATCAATTGACCCAGGTGTGGGTAACATGTAAAGTGGGTGGAGTAAGTGCAAAATACAAAACAATTTATTTTTCCTATCTGTTGACCTTCATATCAAGGAATGATAAAGACAGGACATCCCTTATCAATGGTTTAATAAACATAGCTATCATGCATGTCACTGTGTACTGAAATCCAATTACACAGGTGTTAGAAACTTTCTTTAAAAAGTGTGCAAATTACATTTAAGTAGATGAGTTATCATAATTGGCCACTTTATGTGTGGGGAAACCCTTGTTACAACTCAGTGAAGTTCAAAGAATATCACAACCTTTGCTTGAAGGCAAATTGGTGCAAATTTGGGAAGGGGGGGGGGGGACGGACTTCTACACCATATGTTCAAGATCAATGTTAAACTTACCTTCAATCTTTTGTAGGACACTTGGTGCCTTCCTTACATATTTAAATATATACAATATATATATATATATATATATATATATATATATATATATATATATATATATATATATATATAAAATTATATATGTGTGTGTACGTATTTTGTTATCAAGAGGAATACTATATATATATATATAATGTTTTTTTATGGTGTCAGACACACCATGCTTTGATGAAGAATGGATGAGAATCATATCTGTTCCCATTTACTATAGGTCATGTTCCCATTTTGGGAAGGGGAGGGGGACGGACTTCTACACCATATGTTCAAGATCAATGTTAAACTTACCTTCAATCTTTTGTAGGACACTTGGTGCCTTCCTTACATATTTAAATATATACACAATATATATATATCTATCTATATATATATATATATATATATATATATATATATATATATATAATTATATATGTGTGTGTACATGTTTTGTTATCAAGAGGAATACTATATATATATATATATATATAATGTTTTTTTATGGTGTCAGACACACCATGCTTTTGATGAAGAATGGATGAGGAGAGAATGTTCATGCACCATCCAAATCATATCTGTTCCCATTTACTATAGGTCATGTTCCCATGACCAATATTAAATGTGAAAGGAAATTAGTGATGGTGAGGGTCACATTTGTCATGTGCGGCTGGTGGAATAAAAAGGTCCTGAACTTACACTACATGAAAATGTGGGGGCAATTCACTAATTAGTGAGCTGAAAGAAAAGTGCATCTCGCCAGTTTAGCTATACATTGTGCAGTGACAAACTTGGTGAGTGTGATTTTCCCGGGGGGGGGGGGGGGGTATTTATTTTAAATGGAATGGGGGTCCGGAGGCACCCAAAGGCAGCCCTGTAAAACAAATAAGAAATTGATACTATTGTTAATGTCCTAAGCCCTCCATGATGATCAGTGTTGAGAAACATTTTTGGGGCCGAGCGGCAGGTAAATTATATTTATGGGTATCAATACTGATACATGTACATGTTTATACACACTTACATACATCACACAGCTTGACATTTACAGACATGAAGTTGTGAGCTTCCTCTGCGTGACACCGGTGCTCCACCCACATGTTGTCACGCTCCTCCCCCTGCAGCTGTCGGCTTGCTGCCCGCAGGGATATCAGGGCTGGCGCTCCTCCCACCTATGATTTCATGCTTCTCCCACCGTAGCCGTCAACATGCCACTCGCAAATTCCCAAGATCTCAATTCAACTGAGCATCTGTGGGATGTTCTGGACAAACAAGTCCGATCCATGGAGGCCCCATCTCGCACAAGACTACAGGACTTAAAAGATCTGCTGCTAACGTCTTGGTGCCAGATACCACAGCCCACCTTCAGAGGTCTGCCATGCCTCGGCAGGTCTGGGCTGTTTTGTCATCAAAGGGGGACCTACAAAATATTAGGCAGGTGGTCATAATCTTATGATTGATTGGTGTATGTTTAAGTCAACAAGGCAAAGTAGGCTTTTTAAACAAATGAGGGAAAATGCTCCAGTTTATATATGCTAAAAAAGTATTTACTAAAGTAAAAGGGGCACAGTCTCTATTGTATGCAGAAAACCATCTGGAGGTTTCTTCCAATGGACTTAAGCCCTTTGTGACGCAAGGTGCTTGCGTCCCAAACGACGCAAGCACCAAAACGTCACGATTGGTTCCTGGCCACCGATCACAAGGTGATTGGTAGCCAGGAACACTCTGGCAGAGACCCGATCAGGGTCTTAATTGACCCCGTGGGTCCCTGCAAAAAAATCGCAAGACCTCCGGACGTCACGTGTGTCATGGAGGCGTGCCCGAACCCAGAAGTTTCGGGCAAGGCGCGATTTGGAGAAATGTAGCCGGTGCTCGCATTGAGCACCGGCTACATTTTCCCTGTCAGACTGAGGTCACTCAAAGTGGCCTCATCTGACAGGTGGTATCCCGCTGCAAGTACCTGCAGCGACATCCGAAAACAGCTCATCGCAGGGAGCAGTTTAAGACAGGACATACTGTGCCGTCCTAACGAATTTAAGGCACTTAAAGTCAGGACGGCATAGTACGTCCTAACGTCATTAAGGGGTTAATACCCCTTATCCAGTATTTTTACTCTACAATGTGTATGAGTTTAATTTAACTATGGAAATATCTGTAGCTCAGAAACTCAATTATTGAATTCAAATTAGGAATATGTTTTTGTATTTACATAAATCCTTGTAATTTTTACATCACTACTATCAAAAACGGCAAACTTTATTGTGTTATTGCTTTTATACGTTGCTTTATTTTTATTTAATTAAAAACAAAATATTTTTTGCTTTCACAATGTCGTAATACTAATAATCACACATGTCTTATTTAATGACCACCTTGAAATGTACATTTGGGGATATGGTATGTAAATTAATCTCATCCAGTTGTGCATCCAGAAACGTTTTGTGAAACCTTTGGGAAAACAACTTAAAGTTTCTTTATGTAAAGAAAAAAAAAAAAATATATAACACAGATTGTTTTTACTGCACAAGGTAACACCAGCTCAGTCCCTGAAATGAGTATTACACACTCATAAAAACAAGTACAGCTACAATTATATACATTAGTGGCTAAGTGAGGAGCCACTTGAAGACAAGCTTTCTGGGCCACTAGTTAGTCCCCTTCCTCGGGCACAATACAGGGGTCTAGGACAGTTAATTGCTGCCATTTCACCGCTGACACTAGAGTTCGGCTGTTTCTTCGCAGCAGTGTAAGTGCTGACAATGAAAGTGGCCTCATATGAAAGGAGGCATCCCACTGCAAGTTCCTACAGCGGCATCCGAGCACGTGTGCGGCCGCGATGAGCTGTTAAGTTCAGGATGTTCTATGCCGTCCTTGTGTCTTTTGGGCATTGGAAATTAGGACCTCATAGAATGTCCTAGCATCAGGAAGATGCTAACATACATTATGGGTCCACAGCATGTATGTAATACAATAAATGTACTTAAAGTGAACCACTACCCTTGTTTCACTTATCTTAAACGGTAGGATGGACCTCTTCCGAGTGTGTATCGGTTTTTGCACAAGGAGAAACACGGTGCAGTACTGTACTGTAGCAAAGTCTCAGTAGGGATGTAGCTGCTTCATTAAAGGAACAGACTAGTCCCCAAACTCACTTTGGTGCAAGTGTTTATATAGGGCACAGGCATTTTTCCAGTGTAATTTGATGCATACATTCTGCATAAATCCCATTTTTATTATTTAAATAGAAATCGAGGGTGAGTATATACAAATACATAAAATTACATAAAAGCATTTATCTCATAGATGATATTAACTCGTTAACTGTGATTGAGCTTGAATAAAAGAGAGAAAAAGTCACATAAAACCGAATGTGGTGTGGTATAATATTCAAATGTTGGAATATATATCCTCTTATAAGAAATGAACTCACATTTTGAAGACCCATTTCAGACCAGACGCAGAGTGTTTGCGTGGTAATCAGGAGATTCAGTATCGAGTATGGAGTATAATGAACAGGAACTGCATAGGTAAGCAAGGGAGAAAAACAGCAGGCTTTAGAATGCATATACCAATTTAATGTGCAAGATGAAATCTGCTTACATTTGGGATCAGTCCTGCTATTTAGGCCAACGATTTTCTGTTTGCGAAGAGTCCCCACTATTTTGTTCGTAATCAGTGTTTAGGCTCCACCTCCTCTCTTCTGCGTGATGATTTCAACGCGTTTTGGCTGTATCCGTATTCCTCTGGAGGCTTGGCTCAAGCCCTCCCCCAGGCTTACTACAGGTGCAGCAACATTGAGTATATAGACACTGAGAATATAAAGTTTTGTTTAATTTAGTCACTTCTTGTGCTGCTGGAATACAATGCATTGTGTTGAATCTAAGTAATCTTGCTCTTGTACATGTAGGATCTCTTAACAGTACAACACATTGTCTGATGACATCCCTAGAGAGACAGGAAATTAAATTAATTTGAATAAAATTATTCTCATTGGTCCCTGGGCAGTCCTGGTTTCTTGCAAACTGCTGTAATTTCACAGTTTTATTTTGCTTCTAGTTTCATCAGTAGTTTTTATTTTAAGCAATGCAAAATGTAAAACATGCATTTTTAAGTACTTTGAAAGCACCTTAATATGCATTAACATTTAGAAGATGCATTTTGCCCACCAGACAGTCCCTTTAACCCCTTCGTGACGTTAGGACGTACTATGCCGTCCGTATTTTAACCCCTTAGTGACAAGACATTTTCACCTTGACTTTCCCTTGGTGACAATGGCTGTTTTGACATTTCTGCGGTATTTGTGTTTAGCTGCAATGTTCTTCTGTCTCAGATACTGTACCCACACAAATTATATGTGGTTTTTTATCGTCATAAGAAGGGCTTTCATTAGATACCATTATGTTCATCATATCTTATAATTTACTACAAAAAAAATCATAAAATATGATGAAACTTTAAAAAAAAAAAACACTTTTTCTAACTTTGACCTAAAATATAATTTAGACAAATACAATAATTAAAAAAAGACCCCATCTAAATAGTTTCTAAATGTTGTCCCGAGTTCAGAAATATGCATGTTTCCATATTTTTCGGTATTTTTTTGCGAGTTATGTTTTTTCCTATATTGACCTTTAGATCCCAACCCGAACCCAAAATTTAACCTTAACACTAAATTTAACCCCAACTCTAACCCTTATGCTATCCCTTAATATATTTTCATTTTAATTTAATTTTAACCTTGTCCCTTATGCTAAAAATTATTTAATTTTAACCCTATAGGCTAATCTATTTTTTTGTTAATTAAATATTTATTTTAAATTTTTTCCATTGCTATGCTACTTAACTACCCCTAGGGGCAGTCAAGTAGTATATTCAGAGCGACGGAAGGGAAGTTACTTTCACTTCCGAAACTCAGACCGCCAGAGGGCAAAGCCATATTGACGGAGCATGCTGCTCCGTCAATATAACTCCCACAATCGCTCCGTGGGGGCCCCAGAAAAGAAATTTCGGTGCTGGCTTTTGCCTCGACATCGAGGCAATAGACCAGCACCATTAATGCGGTTTTCGCAGCGTTCCCGGCAGGACGTGCCTGACACGTCCTTTGTCGCGAAGGTGTTAAGTGCCTAAAAGTCGGGTCTCTGCCATAGTGTTCCTGGCTACTGATCACATTGTGATTGGTGGCCAGGAACAAATCGTGACGTTTTGGTGCTTGCGTCGTTTGGGATGCAAGCACCAAGCGTCAAGAGGGGGTTAAGTGTGAATAAAGGTGTTTGTTATTTTGCCGAGTGAGCAGCACACAAATAAGCACTAATTAAAATTGTAGCACCAACCACCTGTTTCTATATTACACAGTGAATGTTAACCCTGCACTTTCAATGCCGACATTAGGTCTTTAAGGCATGGAACTACATAGCAGGATGGAATGTCCTACGGTTCTTAAGAGGTTAATGTGTCTGAGGTGTCTCCTCTCAAACCACTGGGGATGTCATAAAAAGGAAACACCCAAAACATATTTAAAACATATATATCTTTTATGTTATGCATTTGCATGCAATTCTGCCAACACAATGTATAGATCATTTTTCATCACTTTTTATTCTCACATTCTCAGTATCAGAATTGCTTAGGTTGACAGACTCCCCTACACTGGTTAAACATACTTGAAATCCAGATAATTGTTTAACATATCATTTCTGGTTAAAATCTTTGTTATTATTACATGGGACTCTTTCAATATTGAATAATGCATGTCAGGGCATAAGGTGTGAAATGTCAGCCATTACTCACGTCACTTTGAATACATTGAGCGATAAAGTTGTAAAATTGACACAATCGCCATGGAGACAAATACAATGCTTCTGATTATGGCTAAACTTTTCGAACTTTGCCCCACATTTGACTTTTATGAATAATCACTATAAAAACCCATTGTGGTAAAGTAGAGATACTTGTATCATGTAATATAGACTCTTTGGAGTTACATGATACCAGAATTTAACAGAAGAGTTGGCTACATTGATTATATTGCTAAGATATTGAAATTCAATAGGAAAGTAGGGGGCTTTGAAGGCGACATCATATCTACAGTTTGAGTAATTCGTCTCTGTTTATCATTAGGCATCAGAATGTTTTATCATCTTCCTGGGAATAGAGCAGAATATAATTTACAAGGATGGAAAAATTTTCTAGAATGGAGGTTAATTTGATTAGACTCTGTGCTTACCAGCCAAGAGATTGATTCATATATAGATGGGGGGATCGTCCAAATGATTCAGATTTTTCAGCAGAGTTGCGCAAAGATTCTAAACTGCGGTCTGAATTAGATCCTATCAAAAAAACGTGAGTTTCAGTGATTATTAGCTGTGATTTGGGGTTTTGTGAAAAAACTTTATGAAGGGCTTGAAGTATACTGTATTGAAAGTTTTGCCACAACGGTCCATGTAGCACAGTTTGCTTACGAAAGGAATTAAAAGGGGCAGCAAGGTCCACATTTATATGGATGATGGATATTTATTTTGTTTAAAAGGCATTTCTAATATGCTGCTTGCATGATAGATTGTATCATAGGTACGATTGGCCTATAATTACATTTTCTTCTAGTACATAACATACATGTCCTTGTTTCTGTATTTCAGTACTCCTGCATAATGCCCTCCTTAATGCCCTGCATGGATTGTATTGCACAATAAAGTTTTTGAAAGCAGAAGTGCATATTATATATCAGGATGCTCTTCGATATCCTGTTTCTGTTGATTTAAAAATGGTTACTCAGACTCCATAAAATGTGTGTGTGTGTGTGGGGGGGGGTGGGGGGGGTGTTGGAAACACGGGGAAGTGTCTCCCAATTGAGTTAAATGTATTTAGCTTCAAAAATATTGGTAATTTGGAAACTCCTTTTATCATCATATTAGGAGTTTAGCCAGGGGCGGATCCAGAGTCTGATCTCGGGAGGGGCACATGTCCGTCTGTCTTTTCCTCTCTCCCTTGTCCATCTGTCTTATCCTCTCTCCCATGTCTGTCTGTCTTATCCTCTCTCCCATGTCCGTCTGTCTTTTCCTCTCTCTTATGTCCTTCTGTCACGCTCCTCGTCTCCCTTCCCATGTCTGTCGCACTCCTCTCACTCCCCGTGTCCCTCTGTCTCTCTTCCTTCCATGCCCGTTTCTCTCCTCTTCCTTCCCATGTCCGTCTATGTATCCTCTTCTTTCCCATGTCCATCTGTCTCTTCTCTCATTTCCCATCTCTATGTCTCTCCCTCCTCTACCATCCCATTTATGTCTCTCTCTTCTCCCTTCCTATTTATGTCTCTCTCCTCTCCCTTCCCATGTCTGTTTGTCTCCTCTCCCCTTCCCATATCTGTCTGTCTCTCCTCTGCCATCCCATATTTGTCTGTCTCTCCTCTGCGAACCCATGTCTGTCTGTCTCTCCTCTACCATCCCATTTATGTCTCTCTCTTCTCCCTTCCCATGTATGGCTCTCTCAGCCAATTTGCCCAATAATATGCCAGTGTTAGTTGCCATTTAATATGCCCCAGGCAATTTGCCCAATAATATGCCAGTGTTAGTTGCCATTTAATATGCCCCAGCCAATTTGCCCAATAATATTCCAGTGTTATTTTCCATTTAATATGCCCCAGCCAATTTGCCCAATAATATTCCAGTGTTATTTGCCATTTAATATGCCCCTACCAATTTTCCCAATAATATGCCAGTGTTATTTGCCATTTAATATGCCCCTGCCAATTTGCTCAATAATATGCCTGTGTTAGTTGCCATTTAATATGCCCCAACCAATTTGTCCAATAATATTACAGTGTTATTTGCCATTTAATATGCCCCTGACAATTGTCCCAATATGCCAATGTTATTTGCCATTTAATATGCCCCTGCCAATTTTCCCAGTAATATGCCAGTGTTATTTGCCATTTAATATGCCCCTGCCAATTTTCCCAGTAATATGCCAGTGTTATTTGCCATTTTATATGCCCCAGCCAATTTGCCCAGTAATATGCCAGTTATTTGCCATTTAATATCCCCTGCCAATTCGCCCAGTAATATGCCAGTTATTTGCCATTTTATATGCCCCTGCCAATTTGTCCAGTAATATGCCAGTTATTTGCCATTTAATATCCCCAGCCAATTTGCCCAGTAATATGCCAGTTATTTGCCATTTAATATCCCCAGCCAATTTGCCCAGTAATATGCCAGTTATTTGCCATTTAATATCCCCTGCCAATTTGCCCAGTAATATGCCAGTTATTTGCCATTTAATATCCCCAGCCAATTTGCCCAGTAATATGCCAGTTATTTGCCATTTAATATCCCCAGCCAATTTGCCCAGTAATATGCCAGTTATTTGCCATTTAATATCCCCTGCCAATTTGCCCAGTAATATGCCAGTTATATGCCATTTTATATGCCCCTGCCTCTTTCCCCAGTACATCCCCCCATCTCCCCAGCACTTACCTTATCCCCTGGTGGCTAGTGGCAGGCAGCATGGTCTTCTCCATGCTGCCTGTTCGTCTCACAGATGATTGTGCCGACAGGTCACGTGACCCGGCGCACGTATGACGTCAGCGCGCCGGTCACGTGACCTGTCGGCACTTCCGTGTCGGCACACTGCACGGGGAGCCGAACAGGCAGCACGGAGGTTTCTCTGTGCTGCCTGTTCGGCTCTCTGTGCAGCCTGCCGGCAGGCAGAGTAGGTGTGGGGGATCTTACGATCCCTTCTCACCTCAGTCTCTGCCTGCAAGCGCGTTTTTTTTTTTTTTTTTAAGTGTCTTTTTTTTTCTTTTCTCTCTTCTCGGGGGGGGGGGGGGGCAATTGCCCCGTTGCCCCCCCCCTGGATCCGCCACTGAGTTTAGCCAGCATAGCGGCATTATTTCTATTATATGGTCCGTCTCCACTACATTTTAATGGACGTATATTTCCAGGCTGTTAGACTGAGCATAAAGCAAGTTCATGGCTGGGGCTGAATCTTGTGAGTGCCACTCTGGGTGCTGGGGCTGAGTCCTGTGAGTGCAATCTGGGTGCTGGGGCTGAGTCCTGTGAGTGCAATCTGGGTGCTGGGGTAAGTCCTGGGTGCAATGTGGGTGTGGGGAAAGGAATTAAAAACAAGACATGGATTTAATTAACCTTTTTATTATATACCGTATTTTTTGCTCCATAAAACGCACTTTTTTCCTCCTCAAAAGTGAGGGGAAATGCCTGTGCGTCTTATGGAGCGAATCTAGTTAAATACTTACCTCCATGCTGCTCTCCGTTGTTTCCTCCTTGCAGTCTAACCTCCTGCACGGAGGAAGGAAGCTCCGATCGCTTTTTTTTTCAACTTTATTGTTTATTTTATTAAAAAAAAGCGACGGAGCTTCCTTCCTCCGTGCAGGAGGTTAGACTGCAAGGAGGAAACAACGGAGAGCAGCAACAAGCAGGTAAGTACTGGGGAATGGAGGGAGGAGGATGGCACAAAACTAGCAAATCTGGGCATATTGAGTGGCTAAATCCTGGCATATTGAGGGGCTAAATCCTTGCAGATAGTGGCTAACTCCTGGCATATTGAGGGGCAAAATGCCTGCATATTGAGTGGCAAAGTCCTGGCATAGTGAGTGGCTAAATCCTGGCATAGTGAGGGGCTAAATCCTGGAATATTGAGAGGCAAAATCCTGGCAAATAGTGGCTAAATCCTGCATATTGAGGGGAAAAATCCTGGCATATTGAGGGGCAAAATCCTGGCATATAGTGGCTAAATCTTGGCATATTGAGGGGCTAAATCTTGGCATATTGAGGGGCAAAATCCTGGCATATTGAGTGGAAAAATCCTGGCATAATAAATGGCTATTCTAAAAACTAGGTGTGTCTTATGGTCAGGTGCGTCTTATCTAGCAAAAAATACGGTAGAAAGTTGAATTATAATAATATTTTTTCTTTGTCCTGCAAAGCCCTGTTCTATAAAAATACGGAATTGTGTTTCAATTCAATTCAGTCTTTTTCTATATTAACTGATAATCCCCTACTTTTAATTTCTTTTGTATTGTTTTAGTTGCTATTACTTTGTATAGATTTAAACTCTATGGCTCTATGAGCTATGTATAAAACAGAATCCCACATACTGTAAATACCATAGTGGTGCTACCAGCTTTTGGATGAACCTGTAACGATAACTCGAGGGATGAGTATCAGGATCACTCTTATAAATTAGGCCTACGATTAAGAGTCTCCAAGAATGAAACCATAGCTTCCAATTTTTGGGATCTGTTTCGCTGTCCTGCCGAACACTACTTCTGTCCCGCTTTTCGAGTCAGAGGTAGACTTTGGCTGGGTAGTAAGATTAAAACCAGCTAAACTGCCCTCTAAGCCGATTTTCCAGTGTCTGTCAGTTAATGTGACAGCGCCCTCCGCAAACCAATTAGTCGGCGGGAAATGTGGGAAGGTATGATGAAACATGTGAGGCAGCTGGCAAACCAGTTCCCTCCCCTCAAGCATTTTATTTATTTTAGGAATGGACCGAGAGATGCTATCCACAGACAAAAAGCAGGAACCAGATTAAAAAATCTAGTATAGACAGGGATAAGAGTAAAGAACCTCGGATACACCTTTTCCCTGGGCTGAAGATGAGGAGCGAGGGCATTGCTGATCAGTGTGAGCCACTGCACTCAAAAGGTGTTTTTGAGGTTAATTTAATTTTAATTAGAATCGTCCGCTACCTGGATAAGGTAGAGGTTGGGAAGGGTAGGTAGTGTTAATTTAATTTTAATCACTTTATTAATTACAGCGCCCAGATGGGGGGGAGGGTGGCACATTTTTAATAAATTCTATTAATTAGTTATGTTGCCCAGGTGCCTTGGGCAAATCCCCTGACCAGGGGGCTTATAAAATATTGGGGTGAGGGCTTATTACTTATTTGGGGGTGGGAGAGTTATGATTGATTTTGATTCAAGAGGCCTTGTGCAAGCCCCCAGAATATTACAACACTGGATGGTGAGGTTAATTATAACCCTCCATCACTGTTCAAATGTGTTAATAATGGGCCAGGGACCTTGATTACTTTTCTGTCCCATTCCTTTACAGGAACCATGGAGCCATTTGGCAGGCTCCTGGCCCTGTTAATAATAGGGGGGCAAGGCAGATTGCCCTAGCCCATCATGTGCACTTTTATTGGTGCATCGGTGGGTCCCAACACAATTTCTATTATGATGGGGAGCCATGGCTACTTCTGCGGAGCCATTTGGGAGCCTTAAGGACCAAAGCACCTTCATTCTGGAAGGGGTTATCTGATGCATTTGCTTGCAGTTCAACTAACACAATGCATAGATTTGTTTTCATTCTCTGCAAACACAGAGCAAACTATGTTTAGGTGACAGAGCCCTTTTAAGTAGTGCATAGCAGATAAGTCGGAATATATTTGTGCTGTGCATGCAGATATGGTAAAGAGTATTAAGTTCACATGGACAGTACCCCCTTCATCTTCTATCCCCTTTTGGTAACTGGTTATGTTACTAAATAATTGTGTGGACTGTTTTCCATTACAGATTACTGTGTATCATGCTAGTGGGCACTCACTTTAGCACTCACCTATGAGATCTCCACCCTGATTAATTAATTGGATTGTGCCTGTGCGTATATCCATCCTACATCCTGCCGGGCTACACTTTGCATGCTCTTTCTGCAGCATGTGGAACAAATATGTGTCCCTGGAAACATGTTTCCTGCCTCCTGTAAAATATGGCGGCTCAATAAAGTTTTCTTTGAAAATTAATTGTTGGACATGTGTTCACCTGCAGAGGGCGCTGCCATTTAATCGTGACTAAGAGGCCAAAAAGCTATACCGCTTAAACGGCAATTCCTAAAAATGCATTAGCTGATCAATAGCCTGCAAAACTCTCAATGAATCCATTCACTCCAGGTGGTCTACTTCAACACCCGAACCCCCCCCCCCCCCCCACCCCCTGCTTCTTCTATAGCAAAATTAAGAAAAAATAAACTTCAGCCAACTGCTCTGTGGCATTTGGTGCGGCCAGGGTCACTTCCTTAATAAATTACTCAGTGCACTAGAAAAGTTCAGCGTTAATTAGATAAATATTGCTTGTCCCTTGTGTGCTATATAGACCCTATGTGTGGAAATACATGGAAATGGAGGACCATGGTGGCCATTAACTTCTACATGGGGGATACAGTCAATGTATCTCACACTACATGGCCTTTTATGGTTTCAGTGACCTATAACTAGCACTGAGCGTGTAATGTTTTCCCATCCTAACTTATTTAACTAATCCATTAGAGTTTTGAAACTGATATATGACTGTGAGAGTATAGAGCCATTTATAGAAATCCCCCACCACCACCCCAACAATATGTCCACTGTCATTGGATACTGTAATACCTTTAACCCCTATTCATCCCATTACTCTGAGACGTGCAGTTACCCATAATCCATTTCTCCCCGGCTTCGCTAACCAAAGGTTAAGGAGATGCTTAGAATACTGGACAATGGTCCCCAGGACACATCTGAAAACCAAGAGGAAACTTAATGTATTCTTCCTGGTAAAATCAAACTCTTTCCTTTACTTTCCTGTGCTCCTCCTAATGAAGCTGGCAAATATATATACACATAATATAAAATTAGAGATTCTGGTTATCTGAATTGGCCAAATCATAATTAAGCTCATCCGCCACTTCAAGGCACATTCTCAGTAGGGTGAGAACCAAACCTCACCTACTATATGATGGGCACACAAAGCAGTCTATTCTCTCTTTATTGAGCAGACCATATAATCTCAAAACGGAGCAAGCCATAGTGACCTACATCTGCTCTTCTGAATATTCATGAAAATCCCAAACCATCATGGATCAGCTTTATCAACTTTATAGTTAATGAAAAACATAAATAATGTCCAAAAAGAAAAGACCTTGCATAACTGGCCTCCTCAGTGATGGAACAAAGCGGAGGTTCATCTAATGTTATTTATAATATATTCTGTTGTCATCAGAGCAAGCTCCTATATAATGCTAATTTATTCTTATGTATAGATTCATTCAGTTTTGACATAGCTAAATGCAGATTTTTCAGCCAAGAGGTATATTAGATTGGAGCAAGGTACAATTATTGTTTACAAAGGGACTGGGTATTGGTGTAAGTGCAAGAGAAGAGTAGGAAGGCAGATAAATTATACAGAATATTGAATGGTACAAATAAGCAGTTTAATTAAACAATGTTTAGATAAAAAAAGAACAAATACATAACATAAAATATATAAAATGATAAATGGTAATCAGATCAAAGAGCACCAGAGAAATTGGCATGAATGCGACGCAGGACCCCTGACGCATTTCACAGTCGGGCTTCCTCAGAGGGTCCCTGTCGCTTTACATTATCTGCTGTTATAGATTGCAGGTGGTGAATAAAATATGTTAATATTGCTTGGCGGAAGGACACATAGATAATACAATTCGTATCAGGGCTAATATTTAAAAAAGAGGAGGGGACCAGGGATTTCTCCTTGTCTGGTCAGAAGATGTGTTCTCTTTTTAAGGTAGTTATTTGAAGTTTTCTTTGAGAGTGAAAGGACAAAGCCCTGTCGGCATGAAGAACTGGCAGTATCTGGCGGCAAATAAAAAGTGTTGTGTTTGGTTGCGTTAATCTCAACTCATCTGTTTTTCCTGTTTTTTATGTGCTACGATTGACAGCGCACAAACCCCGGAAATACACAACATAGATCAGAAGTCGGCATCAGAGACACTCACACAAAGTTATTTTCGTCTACTTTTTGTGCTGGTCGAATTGGCAACAGGGTGAGTGACTGATGCTGAATTCGCTGGCGTCGGCCTCTCGGATGTATTTCATGTAGGTGTGAGGCCAGTACAGCGCACACCTGCCACTCAGGGGCAGGATACGCCACCGCCCCCCCCCCCCCCCCCCCTTGCTTGTGTCTACTTTCATAATTAACATAAGAAATGTTAAGTTGAATGCTGTTTTTTTTTTATAGCGAGCGGAAAATACTATTGGAGGAAAGGCGTAACAGGGGGGATATGATAGAAACATTTAAATACATAAAGGGAATCAACACAGTAAAAGAAGAGAGTATAATGAAAAGAAGAAAAGCTACCATAACTAGAGAACATAGTCTTAAATTAGAGGGGCAACGATTTAAAGGCAACATCAGGAAGTATTACTTTACTGAGAGGTTAGTGGATGTATGGAATAACCTTCCAGCGGAAGTGGTAGAGGTAAACACAGTCAAGGATTATATCTAGTATAGGCACAAGGCTATCCTAGATATAAGATAGGGAACTTGGGACTAATAAGAGTATTTAGAAAATTGGGCAGACATTCAGATGAGTTGAATGGTTCTTTTCTGCCGACACATTCTACATTTCTATGTTTCTATGCTTCTATGTATCTATTCTCTCTAAGCAATAGCTTCATACAAAGTTGGGTCTAAGCACATGTTCGGAGCTGATCAGATTGTTATAATAACAGTTGGATACTGCGCTGGGACTGCATTGGTCCATTACTGATACGAGATGACAGCAGTAAATGCGGATTGATGCATGGACCAGGTCTTAATGTTTCTTAAATATATTCTCAGAACATGAGTTTGGTTACATAAGCTTTTCATAAAACACATTTTCCGTTTACAGAACATTGTGAGCTTCCAAGAAGAGAAGAGAAACAGTAGCTGATTATTTCATGTGAAACATAATATTAAAGAACCAGCTTGATTGGGAAAAGCTATATTGAATTGTATTCTAAAAGAGACAGATGTAAACTTGTTAACCATGCTATTCATATTTTAGTTAGAGATGTTACAAATAGTAATATATGTTACTTTAATTGTCACTCTGGGATCCTTCCCACGTTACCTTAAAGGGACAGTTCCTGAAAATATATTTTTAGATAAGAACTGCATCTTGCATTCGAAAGAAAACTAAACAGATCTGGCTTATCACATCTTGGCCCAGATTCAATGGTCCCCGGTATCGTCTATCATCACTTTGGGGGCTTTTGTAGAAAAGCACGCTATTCCATCATGAATGGCCAGCAATTCTATCGCAATAGGGAACGCAACAATATATTTCACCCCCCACCCCCAGGGGCAGCAGCCTCCTTTTTTTGAAAAAAACTGTAACCAAGTGACTAAGGGTCGGCGAGATGCCCACAGTCACTGAAATAAAATTAAATATAGGGCCCCCCTCACCCGGGATTTGGTAGCACTATGCCCCCACGTCCAGATTCAATAAACAAACTGCCCCCACCCTGCAGTACGTGGAGAGCACTATGCCCTCAAGTCCTGATTAAATAATGAAAATGCCCCCACACCGAGGGCTTTTGGGGGCGCTATGCCCCAAGCCCCAGTACCAGGGGGCTGGCCAAATGCCTTCTTTTTGATAAAGCTGCCTTCTTTTTTCAGCCAAGTCAGAACTCTGGTGTCTCTTTAAATAAGCTCCTGGATATAAAGCACTAAACACTGAGAGGATGCCCGCTATATGGCTACTCCCCCCTAACCCATCTTAACCCCTTAGTGACAGAGTTCTATGCTGCATTTAATGTGCCCTGAAGACGAGAATTCCATTATTTTTGTTGCTTAACTGTGATTTCTTTATTCGTGTTCAGTACACCCACACAAATTAAATATCATTTTATATATAAAATTTATAATTTACTTTTAAAAAATATATAAAATATGATGAAAATATGCCAAAAAAAACACCTTTTCAAACTTGACTTGATTTTTACAATCACAAACTGTAAAAAAAAAAACATGTATATAGTTTCTAATATTTTCCGAGTTTAGAAATACCAATGTTTCCATGTTTTTCTTTTTTTTTTTTTTCACGTTATAGGGCAATAACCGATACTTGTGTTTTTTTGTATCCTAAACATTTTCTCCTACAGTGAACTTTTGACCCCAACGTTAACTCTAAATGTAACCCTAACCCTACATCTACCCCCACCCCTTAATCTAACCCTGGTGTTAACCCTAATTCTAACTTTAACCAACCTGTAACCCTAACCCTAATTGTAACCCTAACCCTAGATCTACGGTTAATACACCTAGGGTTAGCTTTTTCCTTTTTTTCTCACAGTAATGTTGCTGACTGTCTCTAGGGGCAGTCAAGCAACAGTTTGAGAGCGACATAAGAGTTTTTTTTTATCACTTCCTTCGCTCTCTGCTGGGCACGCTTTATTGGAGGATCATGCTCCTCTTCAATATGGCACCCGCGATCACCCAGTGATTGCAATTCCCTGGGGGGCAGAGAAGGGTGTTGCATGATGCCTCGAGGCATCATTGTAACACCCTTCAACACATAGACAGTGAAAGCTGATCACTACTTATTTGAGTTTAAATGCAGACGATCACATTTGCGGTGATCTTATGTGCGGGTGGAGGGGCGGGGAGTGCCATAGGCAACCTCCGAGATTAATTGCCGGCTTGTAGCATAGCGCAGTGCTACATTTAAACTCAGGTCGTATATATACATCTTCATGGTCCTCAAGGACCATACTTTGCAGGGTGTATACACTCTTCCAGATGGGTTAAGGGCTTAAAGCAATCAATGCACAAAATATAGTTGCACACCACAATATATACTTCCTGTAGAAGTACTAAAAGCTAGCAAGGAATTCCAAACTATATGGCATGTGTACAGGGCTTTCCTGGAGAATAAGCAAGCTAAGTATAAAATTATGGTCTTATTGGGCAGGGCAAACTTTTATGTATTTATGCCTTTTTTTTCTATACCATATGCTCCTATGTGGTGCATTATACATCATAATAATATATGATTTCTGATACCAATATTATTAATGCATACCCCTGATCAAGCCTCTTCATTTGCAGCCTGTATCGACTCTTGGGAGACTGTTTCTAATAAACAACTAAAGACTTTTCTATACAACCTGGTGGGTTGCTGAGCAGGGGTATGCGTGTAGGTGGTCTATAAAACACTCGTCTCATAGCTTGACTCATGTCTTTAGAAATAAAACTGACATGTAGATTTCAATAAAATCACTCATGAAAGGCCGATCACCTGTCTGTCATGAGACAGTACAACTGCGGACTGTAAACTCGTTTTCTGGATTCATGAATAAACCTGATTTACTTGTCCTACGTGTACTCACCCTGCGTGCAGATAGACGGTTATATTGTATGAAGTCTTTTAATGTTTTAAAATAATTTATTACCTTTCACGGTGATAGATGTGTAATCATAAAATGTGGAATCCGAAACATATTAGCAGTCTATTCCCTGAACAAGGGGTGGCCAACCTTCAGCACTCCAGATGTTGTGGACTACATCTCCCATAATGCTCTAACAGGCAAAGCATCAAGGGAAATGTAGTCCATAGCATCTGGAGTGCCGAAGGTTGCTCACCCCTGCTCTAAACAATGAACTTTGGTGAATTGACAGGTTTGGGGTGGAAAAAGAGCTAATTTGGATAAATTGTTAATTTGCTCAGCCATTTTAGACTGATTTTTTCCACTCGGTTGGTCGTTCACTGTGTACTGTACAGACAGACCCTATGTACCAGTGGAAGTGGTAGAGGTAAGCACAGTGAAGGAGTTTAAGCATGCGTGGGATAGGCACAAGGCTATCCTAGCTATAACATAGGGAACTGGGGACTAATAAAAGTATTTAGAAAATTGTGCAGACTAGATGGACTGAATGGCTTTTATCTGACGACACATTCTAGGTTTCTATGTTAAATTAATTCCCAGACCCACCCAGTTTCCCACATGAAACAATGATAAATTATAAAATGTTCTTGCAGCAACAGTGTAGACCGAGGGCGCCGGAATATGATGTCATGGAAAGTGTAGGTCAGAGTTGGACCAGGCTCCTAAGGCACCAATATGTCACTGCTTCCCTCTGCCCCTTATTTCCCTACCCCCAAAACTCATTCCACTGTTCCACATGCCATCCTCCACAGCATCGCTTCACCACTGATGAGGTCCAGCATTGTTGAAATGAAAGATGAGTGTTCAATCATGATAATCAAAGCTCCCCACACAACACGTAGGATCGATTTTTTTTTTTTTTAAACTAATTTCAAATGAAACTCTCTGAAGCAGTCAAAGGTTTCCTCCAGTGTGATTGCTCCTTTTCCTGTATCTTTCACCAGATAAAACCTACCAGCTCAACACTCCAGCTACCGTCCCACTCCACCTCCAAGTATAGTCAGCCAACATCTATACACAAAGGTCACGCTCTAGGCCGAGGATGGTCAGTCTACATTGTAGCTGGGGATTATGGGAATTGGGGTTCAAGAAAGAGCCGGCCAAACAGAAACAATCAAAGCATAATTCTGTGGTGTTAATGAGTGCAGTGTGCTCTCTATTTGACTTCATATGACTGCAGAGTCATTTATTGAACATTTCATTTAACATCCCACCCGTAATAACCTATTTCTCTAAACCTTATTCCGATTCAGTACGGAGTCTCAATGGACAAGGCAGATTCCATGTTTGCAGTAAATGTGGAGAGAAATTGTTTGCAGCTGGGGTATCGCTGGTTGGAGTGTGGCTTCTTGTGTACTACTCCTCTGGGCTGATATATGTGACCCAGGCACTTAATGTATTTTCTTATATGAGTGAGGTATGACTTCATATCCTTAGCTCGCTGTCACTCAAAATCTGTCCACCATCCGACAAGAGCGAATGTCTCAGTCCCACATCAAATTCAGCCAATGTTTTTTTTCTTCTCCCAAACTCAGATTTGAGCAACAAAACGAACTGATCTTGAACAGAAATCAACTTCCAAAGCCGGGAGGTTCACACTTTCTTCTGAAGTGAGCTACGTGACAGGAGACAAGACAAACAAAGAAGGGTATCCAAAGGGTACAGTGGCATGCAATAAAAAAATATATGTTTCTGCTTTTAAATAAACATTATTGTGCTGTGCAATACATTCGAGGCAGTATGGCGGGCCAGACTCCTGAAAGGCCTCACATGTTTTGAGCTTTTTACTCTTTTTACATTTTTTTTTTTTTTTTTTAAATATAAGGGCCTACTCAATAAAGAGAGAATTGAGATGGGAATTTCCAACTAAAGTAGTGAAAGTAGGTGAGTTGGAAAAAGTGAAGTAAAAAGAAACAAAGTTCCAGTTTGGGATGAGGCAAGATGAAATGGCGTCACAGCGAATGATGAGGCAAACTTCTGGAGGTCTGTGCATAAACGTTTTATTAAGTAAAGTCACTGCAGCAGATGTCTGTGCCATTTACTTAATAAAACGTTTATGTTACTTCTTTTTACTTCAGTCTGAAATTGAAGGCTCACACAGGCACTGGAGGGCACATGCGTTTTCTCCTTTTTTTTCTTGAGTTGGATAAAGTCTCCCTTTCAGCTGCACTGGACTTGGCTAAGTTGGACTCAACTTTGAAATTCCCATGTCAATTCCCAGCACTTCTATCTTTATTGAGTAGACCCTTTACAGTACTGGGGAATAATTATTTGTTAGCCATACACAAATGTGTGTTACTTAGTAGTACTAATAAAGCAATCCAAAAACAGCTTAAATCCACTTCATTCAAACAAAGCTACACATTTATAGGGAATGAGAAGGTGGTTAAGCCAGTTGGGGCACATCATGTTGTTAGATGGGCCACATTAAGCCCCTAGGCTGCATGCTGGTGATGCCTGTTCTTAAGTATTTTTAATGCTTTCCTTCCTCATTTCTGATCCTACCTATAATTATTAGAAGCTAGTTAACTCATATTATAATCTGTAACATTCTGTTGCTGTTTTTGTTGATGTTAATGGCTACCTTGGTGCATGCCAAGCATTGCGTTCATCATTTGTGGCCGGCAGATATATATATGCTCTTCATATACTCTAGCTGGTAATTCTTACAGTTCATCTCAATAGATCTAAATTTCCGAAACTCTGAAAAATCTTTCTGTAAAATTAGACTTCTTGCATTTCCATTACTTTTAGCATTTCCATTGGATAATATAGTTTAGTTATTGAACAATTAGGAGTTTCCATGATGGAAAACTAGAAAGTTTACTGTGGGGATCTGACAAATCATCCATTAGTAGCTGAGTTGGAAACATTGTCCAATATGTAGTCACCCTTAGCACCAACACAACCCGTTTATACAGAGGTAGGTGTAGAAATGCCTGTTTAGTGGTAGAAAAACTTCCCCAATCCATGGCTCCCTTTGAGCGGGACAGTAGCGATTGTGCGAGGCAGTCCCGCTGTCCCAACAAGTTCTTGCTCTGTCACTTTTTTATGACAGAGCTAGAGCTCTATGGGAGAGCGGGACTTTGGTCTGCTATCCAGCATTAAAAAATGGAAGTCTGGGACACAAAATACTGGCTATTATGCATGCACAGCAACATGCGTGTGCGTGGCAGCACTGACCCTTGACCTTCCAAGCTCCACCCAGGGCCGTCTTTAATAGTGATTGGACCCTGGGCAAGCATTTGCTTGGGCCCCCTGGACCCTGCCCCCTCCCCTGCATGCAATCCCGCCATCCATCGCAATGTTACCCCCCCCCCCCACACACACACACACATATGCCATAATTGTTGTGCCATTCAGATGCCGGTAATATTGTGCCTTTCAGATGCCAGTAATATTGTGCCAGTCAGAGCCCAGTAATATTGTGCCATTCAGAGCCCAGTAATATGGTGCCAGTCAGAGCCCAGGAATATTGTGCCAGTCAGAGCCCAGTAATATTGTGCCAGTCAGATGCCCAATAATATTGTGCCAGTCAGGTACCAGGAATATTGTGCCAGTCAGATGCCCAGGAATATTGTGCCAGTCAGAGCCCAGGAATATTGTGCCAGTCAGAGCCCAGGAATATTGTGCCAGTCAGATACCAGGAATATTGTGAAATTCAGACCCCAGTAATATTGTGCCAGTCAGATGCCTGTAATATTGTGCCAGTCAGATGCTTGCAATATTGTGCCATTCAGAGCCCAGTAATAATGTGCCAGTCAGATGCCTGCAATATTGTGCCAGTCAGATGCCTGCAATATTGGGCCAGTCAGAGCCCAGTTATAATGTGCCAGTCAGATACCAGTAATATTGTGCCAGTCAGATACCAGTAATATTGTGCCAGTCAGATACCAGGAATATTGTGCCTGTCAGAGCCCAGGAATATTGTGCCAGTCAGATGCCTGTAATATTATGCCAGTCAGATGCCTGTAATAGTGTGCCAGTCAGAGGCCAGGAATATTGTGCCAGTCAGATGCCTGTAATATTATGCCAGTCAGATGCCTGTAATATCATGCCAGTCAGATGCCTGTAATAGTGTGCCAGTCAGAGGCCAGGAATATTGTGCCAGTCAGAGGCCAGGAATATTGTGCCAGTCAGAGGCCAGGAATATTGTGCCAGTCAGATGCCTGTAATATTGTGCCAGTCAGATGCCTGTAATATTATGCCAGTCAGATGCCTGTAATAGTGTGCCAGTCAGAGCCCAGTAATATTGTGCCAGCCAGATGCCCAGTAATATTGTGCCAGCCAGATGCCCAGTAATATTGTGTCAGTCAGATGCCCAGTATTATTATGCCAGCCATATGCCCAGTAATATTGTGCCAGCCAGATGCCCAGTAATATAGTGCCAGCCAGATGCCTGTAATATTATGCCAGCCAGATGCCCAGTATTATTGTGCCAGTCAGAGCCCAGTAATATTGTGCCAGCCAGAGCCCAGTAATATTGTGCCAGCCAGATACCTATAATATTATGCCAGTCAGAGCCCAGTAATATAGTGCCAGCCAGATGCCTGTAATATAATGCCAGTCAGAGCCCAGTAATATAGTGCCAGCCAGATGCCTGTAATATTATGCCAGCCAGATGCCCAGTATTATTGTGCCAGTCAGATACCAGGAATATTGTGCCAGTCAGAGCCCAGGAATATTGTGCCAGTCAGAGCTCAGTAATATTGTGCCAGCCAGATGCCCAGGAATATAGTGCCAGTCAGCCCCACGCCCCGCCCCCCGCCGGATGTCTCCTCCGTGCAGTCTTCCCTCTTGCACGGAGGAGGGAATCAGTCACCGACGTCACATCCGGCGTCCGTTTTTTTTTTTTTTCGGCCGTCGCATCCATCGGATGTGAACGCGGCAAGCAGGGGCTGGGGGCCCACGGGACAGCTGCCTTGGGGCCCCCCAGGAGTAACTGGGCCCAGGGCAGCTGCCCCGTTTGCCCTGGCTCCACCCCCACATTCTGATTTTCCAGTCCCTGGGGCAGTACAATCACCCACGTATACAAGTGTGGGGAAGTTTAAAAAATGTCCTTTCCAACTGAGACACTGATAATTGTCCCTTTTCTAATATTTCCTAAAACTTTAATATACATAACCTTTCTAAATAACCCAATATTGATGTTAAACAAATAGTAATTCACTCTGATAGTCAAACGAGTAAAAAATTTTCCATTTTCTATGATAACGCCATGTCCGAATTAACTTTCCTTCTAACTCCCAAACCTCGCAATTACAAAAAAACAAAAAATCCTTATTAAGACCTACCACACTGTGTGCGTGTGTGAATTTTACAAAACGCTGTGATTTTCTCCGGATGAACATGGATCTGAATTAGATGGATCTAATTCCAGATGCCGGCAAATCCCTTGTCTAATTCAACAGCTTGTTGTCAAGAGTAGAGAGGGAAGGAAAAGCTCTTCGGAACTCACTCTTTCTGTGCTCTCTTTCCTCTGTAATATACCAATAGAAATTTCTAACATTTTTAACTGACATGCTTATTATGAAAGTTTGGGAAAATCTGCCTTGATAGCAAATTGTTTGTGAACACATCCTGCCAACATTTCTGTTTGGTACTAAGAAGCATTCAAGGTGTACTGTACCCCTGGAAGAGACTGTAATTCTTTGCAATACTATGTTTTTCATTTTTCTTAACGCCTTCCTGACGCCAGGACATACTATGCAGTACATTTTACAGTGCCTAAAAGACGCTTGGACGGCATAGTATGTCCAGCGTTAAACAGCTCTTCGCGGCTCCCCGTGATGAGCTGTGCTCGGATCCCGCTGCAGGGACTTGCACTGTGATCCTACCTGTCAGATCAGGCCACTTTGAGCGGCCTCAGTCTGACAGGGAAAATGTAGGCTGTGCTCAAAGCGAGCACCGGCTACATTTCACTAAATCGTGCCGTGACCCGACTTCCGGGTTCAGACACGCCTCCGTGACGTCACACGTGACGTCCGGAGGTCTCACAATCTTTTGGTCTATTAAGACCCTGATCGAATCTCTGCCATAGTGTTCTTGGCTACCAACCACCTTGTGATCGGAGGCCAGGAACAAATCGTGACGTTTTGGTGCTTGCGGTGCCTGGGACACAAGCACCATGCGTCACGAATGGTTAATGCCATTCGTACCAGTCGGTTGGATATTGTGTCCTGTAAGGTACAGATGAAGAGCCTGGATATTTCAGCCTTGCATTTCTTTATGTTGCTGATTGGTTCCTTAAGTCCGTAGGTGTCATATAAGCCTACCTCCCAAAGCTTGGTCCAGGAAAACCAGCTCTTACAGTGGCAGACACCAGACACTGGAGACCTCCTTCTTCACAACAGGAGCCCCGCCCAGCTGAGGTCTGCCTCTGTCCCAAAAATGGTAAAGAGCTAGAGAACATAAGGGACAGCAGGATTGCGTTGTGAAATTGAGACTGTCCCAGGAAAAACATGACAATTGGGAGGTATCTATAGGTGCATTATACACTACAGAGAACGATTGACTAGCCCAAAAGGTGTTTCAGACCTGTTATTCTTTGACTCATTTGGGGGTAAATGCACTTAAAAAACAAAACCAAAAGAAAGTGCGTGGAAAGAATCATCCAATGCAGAGTAGTTATGCCAAAGTAAAAAAGGTGTTTAATTGGTGGTTTGAAGGTCTATTGAGCCATCTTTGTTCCTTATAGCTCTATCAAAGGGCTGACATGTTGTTTAGAATCTTGGGTCAGATGTTACTTCATCAAGGGTCTGATGAAGGAAGATCTGACCCATCTAACCCAAGATTCCAAACAACATGTCAACATCCTGATTTATAGAATATATAGACTTATACAGAGCATTGAGGACTCAATAAGGTACTTTATTTTCATTATTATCAAATAATTTCTATTTAAAATGTACATACTCAATGTAATCTTCCATTTAAATCAATTTTTTATTGCATGTAGTTGTCCTTAAATTTTACAAAAACCACAAGTGTAATTTAAGCTATTTTACACAGTGTATAATTTATTTTAAGGATTTTTTTTTTTTTTTTTTTACTGTAATGTACATTGCATTTCCAATTATGATAATTTATTTTAAGGATTTTTTTAACTGTAATGTGCATTGCATTCCTAATTATGTTATATTTTTAAATCTCCTTCATGTGAAGATGACATGCCAAATATACATTTTAACAGTTGTTTTAATCTATACAGAGCAGGGCTGTTTATTTATTTATTTTTTTACCCGAAAAAAAAACAAAAAAAAAACCCCACAAGCATCAATGTTATGTTTAGGTGAGAGAACGAAATGATGTCACATCAGATGTCGCACAGCAGGCCAGAGGCTCCATTTACAGCTGCAAATTCGTCTCACATTCCTTTGCATGGGAAAATTAAAGTCCATAGTGGTATCATTGTGTCAGTTATATGAGAAGAAACAGTTCAGAACCCTTGATTTGTATTTTTTGTGTGTGTGTGACACCTAAGTAATTGGGTAAAAAAAAAAAAAAAATCCAAGTATATAGTAAAGAAATCCTGTTTATATTTGATACTTCGAGAATGAGTTTTTAATATTAAAAATGTTTTATTCGGAAGTTCTGTTACCTATCTTTCAACCTGTCCCTATATATATTTTTTAATTAAATAACTTTGTACGTTTTATATTTAAATGTCTCATTCAGCATATGTTATGTATATTGTACAGGTAAAATGTAAAATGTACCTATATTTACCTTAAAAACAATTTACAGTTTTCTTGTAAATTTTACACTAAAATAATTTTATCGGGGCCTTTAAACCCACTGACATCCAGTAAGCGGAGTTTGAAGAGATGGGTAATGACTGTTGCTATAGCAACATCAGTAACTATTTTACATACCATGTATTTAGTTGATAGGAAGTGTGGAGGAAAAGAATGGAGCAGACAGATTTCATTTTCATTACTTTCCATGATACATCAGTCATCTAACACTAATTATTTCTTGGACAGGCTCGGTGTACTGCACCTTTAAGATATCATAGGGACTTATTCAATGCCAGTATTGCATCCCATGATGCAATTAACATAATAATAATAATAATAACAAAGTGTTTAACCAGGAAAGGGACATTTAGATATTCTCTGGTTTCCAAGTACATCCTGGGGATATTAGGTTTGCCCAACATCCAGGGGATGTTACTGTTACCCAATTTAATGGTACTCATTTTATCTACCTCAGAAGGATGAAGGGCTGAGTAAACCCTGCCAGGAACATCTAATCTTTATTAAACATACGTGAGACAAAAAACAGCAGACATGGAGAGAGATAAACCAGACATGGGGGGAGTGGAGTGAGAGAGACAGCAGCCATGGGGGGGGGGGGGGGGGGGGGGGAGTCAGAGAGACAGCAGCCATGGAGGGAGAGTATAGAGACAGCAGATTTGGAGGAGAGGAGAGAGAGATATACATTGGGTAGAGGAGAGAGAGATATACATGGGGTAGAGGAGAGATAAATATACTTGGGGGAGAGGAGGAAGAGAGATACATGGGGAGCGCAGAGAGAGATGCATTGGGAGAGGAGAGAGAGCTACACATTGAAAGGGAGAGGAGAGAGAGATACATGGGAAGGGAAATGAGAGAGAGAGATATTTGGGAAGGGAGAGGAGAGAGACAGATTGACATGGAGGGAGAGGAAAAGACAGACGTCCCCTCTTTTAAATAACTAGTTTTACATCAAATTCATGCCTCTTTGTGATTAAATCCTAATCTAAATCTATTTTTCAGTCTTGCGATAGTCTCCTATCTTATACCACATATATTATAGATTAGAAATAACAGACTATGGGTTTGTTTTACTGTTTTGACAAGCTTCAGTCCTGGAAAGATAAACATCTATTTATTTAGATATACATTATTATCTTTACAATGCTGCAGTTTTGGGGTTTGCTCTATAATCTAGTCTGGGGAGAGATATTCCCACTCTCCATCTAAGTGGTACGTTTCAATTTACGACATTTGTGTCTGAATCCGCTCAGCTGTTACAGTTTTTCAGACCATCGATACAGCACAGCATTGGAAATCTTTCTTATATTTTTATTGTACTCCTGAGAAACTTCTGTTTGGTAGAAGGAAATTCTGGGCACCAACTGGAATAAACTTCTACGATGTTTATGGATTGATGTCCTTGTAACACGATCTGGGATTTTAAAGTCTATGTTAAAGTTGGGAAAAGGACATTTTTTGATTAAGCTGTAAAAAAAAGATTTGGAGATATCAACAAAAAATATATATTCCAGTGTACTATAGAATATTGCTATTAAAATAATAAATATTTTTAAAATAAGATATTCACCAGATATACAATGTGACCACTTAAATACACACAATTAGAGCAAAACTGCTCGTATGAGTTTGTGTCACTTTAAACAAAGTCTCCCTGACCTTCTAAATTCTAAAAACTGCATAGGAGCAACCAAGGGAGCTATTCACAAAAAGTGAGATGCAAGTGAGTTGGGATGAGCTGAACATTCGATCCGCTGACTTATCAGTGGGACTGTACCTCCTAAGCATTGTATGAATCTAGAAATGATCTATACTTTGTGTGACCAAGTAAATGCCTAAATTAGGGGGAAAAAATGTGTTTCCAATGTCTATGGAGTCTCCTCTGTATGACATCACCTGTGGCCTGATATGCAAATGAACATATTCAATGGGAAATGTGTGATTTGCATAGCATACCAGTTAAAACACATTTTACGCAGTCAGCCAATCAGATGGCAGCTTTTCTTTAAATAAAATCCTCGTTCTCAGAGCAGGCAGTGTGGGATTTTTTAATAGTATAAGTGGACAAATTTTCACTTTGACTTTTCACTGCCCACTCCCTTGCCCCCAATGGAGTTTTACAGGTGAAATGGGATTGGCATGGATAGGCATGGGACACAAGGCACAAGGCTGTCCTAGGTATAAGATAAGGCCAGAGACTAATGAAACTAATCAGAAAATGGGGCAGACTAGATGGGCCAAATGGTTCTTATCTGAAGAAACATTCTATGTTTCCAGAAGGTCCAGTTAAAGGGACTGTACCACCTAAACATTGGTTTTTACTGTGCATGTAGAGTATAAAAAAAGTTTGAAAATGATCTATAGATTGTATTAGCAAAAGTGCGAGCAAACGGCTCAGTTAGGAGAAAAATGTGTTTTAAATGTGTCTGTGGAGTCTGCTGCTTATGACATCACCTGTGGCATGGTATGCAAATGAACTGCTCATCAATGGAAAATGTGTAATTTGCATACCGTGTCACAGGTGATGTCATAAGCAGGAGACTCCACAGATACATTTAAAAGGCATTTAGGCATTTGCTTGCAGTTTTTCTAACTCATTGTATAGATCATTTTAAATCATTTTTTTTTCTTTGCTACATGCACAGTAAACATACCGTCCCTTTAAGGTAGCAGCAACTATGAATTTAACATAGAACAAGGAGAAAAGACCCTGTTAAGGAAGTACCACTGATCTTTTATAGGTAATCACCTAGAGTACTCACTTAATAAATTAAGCTCAATCCAGCTGTTCTAATTATGGCGGTTAACCCAATGGCAGTATAATACGCTACCAATACTTAAAGACATCATTATACCGGAATTTGTTTTAAGTAATGACCTAATTTCTACTTCATGTCATTCCTCTGCTCCATGGTCTTACATCACCAAGAAAACAAATGGAATGTAATGAATGAGTGAGGACAATGTATGTCTCTAACTGGATTATAATAACCTACACTTTTTACTAAGCTTTTAGAAAAAAAAAAATGGACTTCTGGCCTCATATTGTACAAAATGAATGTTCTACTTGCTTTATGTAATTTACTTAATAGTCCAGTGTTTGATGGCAGTCATTAATTCTAGCTCTAGAAGCAGTAAATACACTGGTAATTTAAAAAGTGGTCTTGTTCCTTTCTGTAAGATGTTTATTTTGGATGTGTGCAATAGCATGAGGAAGGCCTGTTAAACTAATGGTTAACAAGTTGTCTGAATTGTTTTTTGTTTTTTTTTTTTGTTTTTTTGTTGAATGAAGCGCTTTGATGGTAAATATCACTGTAATACAGTAAATCTTTGGGGTATTTAAGCTAATTAAAGTGCTGGAGTTTGTTTCATTGGGGAGTAATGACACAATCAGTGCATAATCATCAAAATAATTTAAATGATAGATTATTTTACATAATATGTTAGTTTCCCGGCACAGCTTGTAGATTTTAGAGTCTACAAATACTCAACTCACATTTGCTTCACTAGTAGAAAACATTTTATAGAAGGGAAGTAAAAAAAAAAAACCAAAAAACACACTATAAGATGTTAATTTAAGCACAGACTATTATTTAGTGTTCTGTTTATTCAAGGAGTGTATAGGGCGATTGAATGAATATTATTAATTTTTTTAAATTAATTTTTAATCATTTAATAATATCCAAAAATGGGGGAGAAGACTAAAAATGATTGAGATAGATCCATTACAGCCAACCCTGGTATGGTAGATGTTTGCAGATTATATATCCAGGGGTGTTTTTAACTTTTTTTTGGGTGCTAAGATCCCAAAATATGATGGGCTTCAGATCTCGCTCTCCAGACTCTCACATCAGCTACATGCTGTGGGGGCACTAAGCAGTCTCTTAAATTGCTCATAAAGTAGCATCAACCTTTTTAATTCCTGAGCATCATGGGATACGTAGTTCCCAAACTTCTGCAGTGCCAAGGCTAGTCGTTGCGTGGAGAAATTCTGTTTTTATCAGTATAGTTTGTTCTTGTTACAATGTATCTTTGGCAGGAACTTTTTTTCTTTTCAGCAATGTGACTGGTGAAAAAGTCTAAAGTCTGCTGCTTAAAAACGAAATCGACACAAATGCAGATTATTGCAAGGCCCCAGATAAAGCCTGACTCAATTTTATGCTGTGACATCACAGTGCCCAGTGGGGGCAAATCTGTGCTTAGCATCACCAGTAAACAAAATGTTGGTGCAGTTAATCCTGGCAGAGAAAGAATGATTATGCACAGAGTATAATTGGGTTTTTGGCTTTATTCCATTGCATGTGACTAATGTTTTAACAGTACTACTGCAAATATATAGTAATGCGATAATGTTACAACCATTTAGCTTTCTTCATGGGCTCAGGATTAATAATAAACCACAGTTGTTGACACCCATTTCAATCATTACAACCAATTTATTGTATAAACTGTTAGGTTTGTTTAAGATCCTGCTCCACATAACATCATCAACTAGTTGCATGTTTGAATTGTACATTAATTCACTTTCCTGGTGCTGCTGTTTGGGATTTTTTTATTAAAAAACAGTTAACAGAAAAATAAACCCCCCAAAATGATGTTTCTTGCCTTAACAAGTGGATACGGTGCCAAATGAGTTGGTAAAATGTAGAAACAAAATATCAGCGTTGAAGGTTTTTTTTTTCTTCTTGGCAATTTTGGCTCCAAATTTTAGTGCTTAGCAAACATATTTCATATCCATTTTGAATTAAATTCTCCCCACTGGTAAATAAATATTGTGTGCTATTTCATGTGGGTGGACATACATTATGAGCAATCATTTTTTACGTTTTCTTTTTTTTTTAAGTTTTGCTTTAGAACTACACAGTTCCCTAAACCCTAGACAGCCTCCCCTAAATCTAGGGCCAAATGTATCAAGGAAAAACAGGTGCTATTTTAAAAGAAAGTGCTAAATGTGGACCAAACTGGCATAACTTTCCATTGGTTTCCATGGTTACTACAACTATTTTAGCATTTTATTCTGAAATACAAGCCATTTTGTCATGATAAATATGGCCCCTAATGTCCTCCATCGTCCCCATCCTCTTCTATCTACTTTCTTCCCTTCGTGCCAACTACTGTGGCCTACATCAGTGGCAATCACTACCACAGGTAATGTATAGAAGAGGTGACCATAACTAGGGGAGCAATTCACTAAAACACTAGGGGCAGGTGAGTTAAGGTGGGATGAAGATTTAATCTCTATGACTTAACTATACATTGTGCAGGGACAAACCTGGCGAGTCTCTCCTGCTAGACATACTTACAAGGTTTCTCACCTGGCGAGTCTCTCCTGCTAGACATACTTACAAGGTTTCTCACCTGGCGAGTCTCTCCTGCTAGACATACTTACATGGTTTCTCTCCTGGTGAGTGGCTCCTGCTAGACATACTTACAAGGTTTCTCACCTGGTGAGTGTCTCCTGCTAGACATACTTACAAGGTTTCTCATCTGGTGAGTGGCTCCTGCTAGACATACTTACAAGGTTTCTCATCTGGTGAGTGGCTCCTGCTAGACATACTTACAAGGTTTCTCACCTGGCGAGTGGCTCCTGCTAGACATACTTACATGGTTTCTCACCTGGTGAGTGTGTCCTGCTAGACATACTTACATGGTTTCTCACCTGGCGAGTGTCTCCTGCTAGACATACTTACATGGTTTCTCACCTGGTGAGTCTCTCCTGCTAGACATACTTACAAGGTTTCTCAACTGGTGAGTGTCTCCTGATAGACATACTTACAAGGTTTCTCTCCTGGTGAGTGTCTCCTGCTAGACATACTTACATGGTTTCTCACCTGGTGAGTGACTCCTGCTAGACATACTTACATGGTTTCTCACCTGGTGAGTGTCTCCTGATAGACATACTTACATGGTTTCTCACCTGGTGAGTGTCTCCTGCTAGACATACTTACATGGTTTCTCACCTGGTGAGTCTCTCCTGCTAGACATACTTACAAGGTTTCTCACCTGGTGAGTGTCTCCTGCTAGACATACTTACATGGTTTCTCACCTGGTGAGTGTCTCCTGCTAGACATACTTACAAGGTTTCTCACCTGGCGAGTGTCTCCTGCTAGACATACTTACAAGGTTTCTCACCTGGCGAGTGTCTCCTGCTAGACATACTTACATGGTTTCTCATCTGGCGAGTCTCTCCTGCTAGACATACTTACATGGTTTCTCACCTGGTGAGTGTCTCCTGCTAGACATACTTACATGGTTTCTCACCTGGTGAGTCTCTCCTGCTAGACATACTTACAAGGTTTCTCACCTGGTGAGTGACTCCTGCTAGACATACTTACATGGTTTCTCACCTGGCGAGTGTCTCCTGCTAGACATACTTACATGGTTTCTCACCTGGCGAGTGTCTCCTGCTAGACATACTTACATGGTTTCTCACCTGATGAGTCTCTCCTGCTAGACATACTTACATGGTTTCTCACTTGGCGAGTGTCTCCTGCTAGACATACTTACATGGTTTCTCACCTGGCGAGTGTCTCATGCTAGACATACTTACATGGTTTCTCACCTGGCGAGTGTCTCCTGCTAGACATACTTACATGGTTTCTCACCTGGCGAGTGTGTCCTGCTAGACATACTTACATGGTTTCTCACCTGGCGAGTGTCTCCTGCTAGACATACTTACATGGTTTCTCACCTGGTGAGTGTCTCATGCTAGACATACTTACATGGTTTCTCACCTGGCGAGTGTCTCCTGCTAGACATACTTACATGGTTTCTCACCTGGTGAGTGTCTCCTATTGGACATACTTACATGGTTTCTCACCTGGTGAGTGTCTCCTGCTAGACATACTTACATGGTTTCTCACCTGGTGAGTGTCTCCTGCTAGACATACTTATATGGTTTCTCACCTGGCGAGTCTCTCCTGCTAGACATACTTACAAGGTTTCTCACCTGGTGAGTGTCTCCTGCTAGACATACTTACATGGTTTCTCACCTGGTGAGTGACTCCTGCTAGACATACTTACAAGGTTTCTCATCTGGTGAGTGTCTCCTGCTAGACATACTTACAATGTTTCTCACCTGGCGAGTCTCTCCTGCTAGACATACTTACAAGGTTTCTCACCTGGTGAGTGACTCATGCTAGACATACTTACATGGTTTCTCACCTGGCGAGTGTCTCCTGCTAGACATACTTACATGGTTTCTCACCTGGCGAGTGTCTCCTGCTAGACATACTTACATGGTTTCTCACCTGGTGAGTCTCTCCTGCTAGACATACTTACAAGGTTTCTCACCTGGTGAGTGTCTCCTGCTAGACATACTTACATGGTTTCTCACCTGGTTAGTGTCTCCTGCTAGACATACTTACATGGTTTCTCACCTGGTGAGTGTCTTCTGCTAGACATACTTACAAGGTTTCTCACCTGCCGAGTGGCTCCTGCTAGACATACTTACAAGGTTTCTCACCTGGCGAGTGGCTCCTGCTAGACATACTTACAAGGTTTCTCACCTGGTGAGTGGCTCCTGCTAGACATACTTACAAGGTTTCTCACCTGGTGAGTGGCTCCTGCTAGACATACTTACATGGTTTCTCACCTGGTGAGTCTCTCCTGCTAGACATACTTACAAGGTTTCTCACCTGGTGAGTGTCTCCTGCTAGACATACTTACATGGTTTCTCACCTGGCGAGTCTCTCCTGCTAGACATACTATCATGGTTTCTCACCTGGTTAGTGTCTCCTGCTAGACATACTTACATGGTTTCTCACTTGGCGAGTGTCTCCTGCTAGACATACTTACATGGTTTCTCACCTGGCGAGTGTCTCATGCTAGACATACTTACATGGTTTCTCACCTGGCGAGTGTCTCCTGCTAGACATACTTACATGGTTTCTCACCTGGCGAGTGTGTCCTGCTAGACATACTTACATGGTTTCTCACCTGGCGAGTGTCTCCTGCTAGACATACTTACATGGTTTCTCACCTGGTGAGTGTCTCATGCTAGACATACATGGTTTCTCACCTGGCGAGTGTCTCCTGCTAGACATACTTACATGGTTTCTCACCTGGTGAGTGTCTCCTATTGGACATACTTACATGGTTTCTCACCTGGTGAGTGTCTCCTGCTAGACATACTTACATGGTTTCTCACCTGGTGAGTGACTCCTGCTAGACATACTTACAAGGTTTCTCATCTGGTGAGTGTCTCCTGCTAGACATACTTACAATGTTTCTCACCTGGCGAGTCTCTCCTGCTAGACATACTTACAAGGTTTCTCACCTGGTGAGTGACTCATGCTAGACATACTTACATGGTTTCTCACCTGGCGAGTGTCTCCTGCTAGACATACTTACATGGTTTCTCACCTGGCGAGTGTCTCCTGCTAGACATACTTACATGGTTTCTCACCTGGTGAGTCTCTCCTGCTAGACATACTTACAAGGTTTCTCACCTGGTGAGTGTCTCCTGCTAGACATACTTACATGGTTTCTCACCTGGTTAGTGTCTCCTGCTAGACATACTTACATGGTTTCTCACCTGGTGAGTGTCTTCTGCTAGACATACTTACAAGGTTTCTCACCTGCCGAGTGGCTCCTGCTAGACATACTTACAAGGTTTCTCACCTGGCGAGTGGCTCCTGCTAGACATACTTACAAGGTTTCTCACCTGGTGAGTGGCTCCTGCTAGACATACTTACAAGGTTTCTCACCTGGTGAGTGGCTCCTGCTAGACATACTTACATGGTTTCTCACCTGGTGAGTCTCTCCTGCTAGACATACTTACAAGGTTTCTCACCTGGTGAGTGTCTCCTGCTAGACATACTTACATGGTTTCTCACCTGGCGAGTCTCTCCTGCTAGACATACTTACATGGTTTCTCACCTGGTGAGTCTCTCCTGCTAGACATACTTACAAGGTTTCTCACCTGGTGAGTGTCTCCTGCTAGACATACTTACATGGTTTCTCACCTGGCGAGTCTCTCCTGCTAGACATACTTACAAGGTTTCTCACCTGGCGAGTCTCTCCTGCTAGACATACTTACATGGTTTCTCACCTGGTGAGTGTCTCCTGCTAGACATACTTACACGGTTTCTCACCTGGTGAGTGTCTCCTGCTAGACATACTTACATGGTTTCTCACCTGGTGAGTGTCTCCTGCTAGACATACTTACATGGTTTCTCACCTGGTGAGTCTCTCCTGCTAGACATACTTACATGGTTTCTCACCTGGTGAGTGTCTCCTGCTAGACATACTTACATGGTTTCTCACCTGGTGAGTCTCTCCTGCTAGACATACTTACATGGTTTCTCACCTGGTGAGTCTCTCCTGCTAGACATACTTACATGGTTTCTCACCTGGTGAGTCTCTCCTGCTAGACATACTTACAAGGTTTCTCACCTGGTGAGTGACTCCTGCTAGACATACTTACATGGTTTCTCACCTGGCGAGTGGCTCCTGCTAGACATACTTACAAGGTTTCTCACCTTGCGAGTCTCTCCTGCTAGACATACTTACATGGTTTCTCACCTGGCGAGTGTCTCCTGCTAGACATACTTACAAGGTTTCTCACCTGGCGAGTGGCTCCTGCTAGACATACTTACAAGGTTTCTCACCTGGCGAGTGGCTCCTGCTATACATCCTTACATGGTTTCTCACCTGGCGAGTGTCTCCTGCTAGACATACTTACAAGGTTTCTCACCTGGCGAGTGGCTCCTGCTAGACATAATTACAAGGTTTCTCACCTGGCGAGTGGCTCCTGCTAGACATACTTACAAGGTTTCTCACCTTGCGAGTCTCTCCTGCTAGACATACTTACATGGTTTCTCACCTGGCGAGTGTCTCCTGCTAGACATACTTACATGGTTTCTCACCTGGTGAGTGGCTCCTGCTAGACATACTTACAAGGTTTCTCACCTTGCGAGTCTCTCCTGCTAGACATACTTACATGGTTTCTCACCTTGCGAGTCTCTCCTGCTAGACATACTTACATGGTTTCTCACCTGGCGAGTGGCTCCTGCTAGACATACTTACATGGTTTCTCACCTGGCGAGTGTCTCCTGCTAGACATACTTACAAGGTTTCTTACCTGCCGAGTGGCTCCTGCTAGACATACTTACAAGGTTTCTCACCTGGCGAGTGGCTCCTGCTAGACATACTTACAAGGTTTCTCACCTGGTGAGTGGCTCCTGCTAGACATACTTACAAGGTTTCTCACCTGGTGAGTGTCTCCTGCTAGACATACTTACAAGGTTTCTCACCTGGCGAGTCTCTCCTGCTAGACATACTTACATGGTTTCTCACCTGGCGAGTGTCTCCTGCTAGACATACTTACATGGTTTCTCACCTGGTGAGTCTCACCTGCTAGACATACTTACATGGTTTCTCACCTGGTGAGTCTCACCTGCTAGACATACTTACATGGTTTCTCACCTGGCGAGTGACTCCTGCTAGACATACTTACACGGTTTCTCACCTGGCGAGTGTCTAAGCTAGACATACTTACATGGTTTCTCATCTGGCGAGTCTCTCCTGCTATGCATACTTACATGGTTTCTCACCTGGCGAGTGGCTCCTGCTAGACATACTTACAAGGTTTCTCACCTTGCGAGTCTCTCCTGCTAGACATACTTACATGGATTCTCACCTGGCGAGTGTCTCCTGCTAGACATACTTACAAGGTTTCTCACCTGGCGAGTGGCTCCTGCTAGACATACTTACACGGTTTCTCACCTGGCGAGTGGCTCCTGCTAGACATACTTACAAGGTTTCTCACCTGGCGAGTGTCTCCTGCTAGACATACTTACAAGGTTTCTCACCTGGCGAGTGTCTCCTGCTAGACATACTTACATGGTTTCTCACCTGGTGAGTGACTCCTGCTAGACATACTTACATGGTTTCTCACCTGGCGATTGTCTCCTGCTAGACATACTTACAAGGTTTCTCACCTGGCGAGTGGCTCCTGCTAGACATACTTACATGGTTTCTCACCTGGTGAGTCTCTCCTGCTAGACATACTTACATGGTTTCTCACCTGGTGAGTGACTCCTGCTAGACATACTTACAAGGTTTCTCACCTGGCGAGTCTCTCCTGCTAGACATACTTACATGGTTTCTCACCTGCTGAGTGGCTCCTGCTAGACATACTTACAAGGTTTCTCACCTGGTGAGTGGCTCCTGCTAGACATACTTACAAGGTTTCTCACCTGGTGAGTGTCTCCTGCTAGACATACTTACATGGTTTCTCACCTGGTGAGTCTCACCTGCTAGACATACTTACATGGTTTCTCACCTTGCGAGTCTCTCCTGCTAGACATACTTACATGGTTTCTCACCTGGCGAGTGACTCCTGCTAGACATACTTACACGGTTTCTCACCTGGCGAGTGTCTAAGCTAGACATACTTACATGGTTTCTCATCTGGCGAGTCTCTCCTGCTAGACATACTTACAAGGTTTCTCACCTGGCGAGTCTCTCCTGCTAGACATACTTACATGGTTTCTCACCTGGTGAGTCTCTCCTGCTAGACATACTTACAAGGTTTCTCACCTGGTGAGTGTCTCCTGCTAGACATACTTACATGGTTTCTCACCTGGCGAGTGTCTCCTGCTAGACATACTTACAAGGTTTCTCACCTGGCGAGTCTCTCCTGCTAGACATGCTTACAAGGTTTCTCACCTGGCGAGTCTCTCCTGCTAGACATACTTACATGGTTTCTCACCTGGTGAGTGTCTCCTGCTAGACATACTTACATGGTTTCTCACCTGGCGAGTCTCTCCTGCTAGACATACTTACATGGTTTCTCACCTGGTGAGTCTCTCCTGCTAGACATACTTACAAGGTTTCTCACCTGGTGAGTGTCTCCTGCTAGACATACTTACATGGTTTCTCACCTGGCGAGTCTCTCCTGCTAGACATACTTACAAGGTTTCTCACCTGGCGAGTCTCTCCTGCTAGACATACTTACATGGTTTCTCACCTGGTGAGTGTCTCCTGCTAGACATACTTACATGGTTTCTCACCTGGCGAGTGTCTCCTGCTAGACATACTTACATGGTTTCTCACCTGGTGAGTGTCTCCTGCTAGACATACTTACATGGTTTCTCACCTGGTGAGTCTCTCCTGCTAGACATACTTACAAGGTTTCTCACCTTGCGAGTCTCTCCTGCTAGACATACTTACATGGTTTCTCACCTGGCGAGTGTCTCCTGCTAGACATACTTACAAGGTTTCTCACCTGGCGAGGAGAGACTCACCAGGTGAGAAACCATGTGGAATTAGCATGTGTACTATTGAATAACATTACAAGGGAGTAGATTTGAATTACCACAGCTGCAGCTGTCTGCTCATCAACAGTGCTTTTTTTACATATTGTAAAGAAGAGCAAAAACTATACCTTGTTCTGTATACTAGGGCTCCCAAACCATATGTGAAGCCCCCCCCCCCCCCCATCCCCTCCAGCTGAGTGGGGGCCCGTGGCTTGATCATGCATTGAGGGTTGATTGAGGAGTGTGCACTGACGCCTCTTAGTGAAAGGGTTACAGGGAATAAACAAAAAATGATAACTAGTCAATACTCCACTACTCTAAGTTGTTATTATATTAATACATTGTATCTAAGACACGTGTGTTCGTGTGCGTGTGTGCATGCATTCATGTAAGCCTGTTTATTTTATTTTTTAATAGGATACCCTCTCTGAACTTTTGATGACCAGGGGAGGTATAATAACATTTTCAAAGTGCCCCTGAATATTTACATGTACTGTAACTTACTATCCATTAGTTGTTTGGTCTGCTAAGCAATTTATAGAGAGCTTTGTACCTTTGCTCCACTCATGACTCTTCGAGTGTTTAGATTACGGACAGTTGTGCTGTTTGAGCAGCCAGATGTCATTGTAGATCAGGATGATTTCCAGGCAATCCACACGTCATCCACATATCATTTCTTTAGTCCGTCTTATTCTCTACAGGGTCCATCCATGTATTGCGGAATGTTGCCATATGTTACCAGAGGGTTTTGTTTTTAATTTTTTATATATGGGAGCTGTACTATATTCCACTTAAAGCAAATGTGAATCAAATTATATTTAATACCAATTATTAGTTAGCTCCCTGTGGCGAGGGGTTCTGGGTTTTTAATTAGCAGGAGATCCTGGACCATGGCCAGGAGAGAAGAGCTCGGCTTGAACATGTTTCTGCTTGTGGATTGCACGCTTGGATATTTAACCCAATTAGCAACTTAACAGCGCACACACTAATGCTAATCAAGATAAAAAAAAACAAGATAATAAAGATCAGAAAATATTGAGGTTTCATTACAATATGCATTAAAGAGAGGATGCAATAACAGGACAGATGTTTGTGCCTTCTAATGGCTCTGCCATCCCACCCCCTCTCAGAATCGGTTCACCTCTCGTAGACCGTATTAGTATATACCTCCCAACTCCAACTTATAGCTCCGCCAATTAAGGGATGCTGGTGGGTGGGGCTTGGGTGATCCGCGCATGTGCAGTCAGTCGTCTTTGGTGTCCAGAGAATGAAAATCAGGAACGCAGGATTTCTTTCCTGAATCTGGACTATCCTGTGTAATGTGGGACAGTTGGAGGGGGCACGTTATTCGAAAACCAAGAGGTATCTTCACTAAAACTGAACTGACAAGTAAACTGCAGACAACAGGTATTAATAATCGAGTTGGTATTTTTTTTTAATATTGCCTTATTTTCTAACTCGGCTATTAATTCCTGGGGTTTTTTTTTCAGTTCGGTTTAAGCTCCCAAGTGTCTTATTATCAAGAAGAAGATCTAAGATTCAGCAGACCCCCCTGTATACTTTCCACAGCAAAACAATTGGAGTACCAGCCCCATCACAGATGTATTTATTTGTTTTCCCTCTGGGTTTTCACCCCTATGTTTACAAGCAATTGACCCCACCCACCTCATAAATAAACTAATAAATGGGATCCTTCTTGCAAACAACACAATTGACCCGTTCCTATTATGTATGCGGTGAGTTAATTAAATTCCAAAATGTCACCGCACCAAACATACGGATGGTTTTCTAAGAAAAGCACTTGAATGTTTTTAGCATAGGAAGGGCCAGCCAGGGGGATGGGGGGGGGGGTTTCGGGGAAGACCTCTCGGACCAGTCCTTCCCGTACTATTGTGATAGGTTACAACCTATTTGATTCCTGACAGCTTCCTACAAATGAATCATTATGGCTGGAATGTCTCTCCCTGGCAATGTTATGGCTGAACTCAATTTCTAAATTAATTAAGTACAAAGTGTTGTAGTTACTGGGTGTCCGCACCGTCTGTCTACAGCAGAGGTTCCAAATCTGCTTTGAGTAACTCTCTGTTTGGAACAGAATTAGGAAAAAAAATACACATAGTAAAGTCTTTTTTTCAGACTGTGTACATACAATATGTTTCTGTCTAGGTTCATGAATGGTTTCCCTGGCAACTCTAATGCCTGACTAAAAAAAAATGAATGGATTGTGCTGCTTGTATCAGTGGCCGTCCAGATGGTCCCATCCTTCTGTTATTAATGGCTTCCCTGTTGATAGAGCCTAGATACAAGACCACAAACAGCAACCGAAATCCAACGGCTCACAGCATAACTCGAAAACGAGATGGGAAAAATCGACATGTATGTAGCTGAATATGTAGGAAATGCCCTCCGACCTTGGCACACAATGCATTAACTGAATAATTCTACACACATAGAATTTTATTTTCTCTAATTATTTTGAAGTGTGATAAATCACCATATTATAATATTATCATATTATAATCAGCACGGTCTTACATTTGAGCAAATATGGTATTTACTCATTTCATTTGATATTCTACACTTATAAATAATGGATCATCCTGAAAACGGTATGTCTACTTTTTACATTTAAATGCACCCCAAAAACAATCCACGGTGCCTCTTAGCTACTTAAGCAAAATTATTTAGATCTGTTAGTGAGCTTGGACAACAACAGCCGACTGTTACTCCCTTCCTCCTGGCAAATGGGGCAGTAGGGCAGTGTTCCCTCGGGCTGCTCTCTCATCTGGGGCAGCACATATTTTCACTTTTTTAAATGCCCTCAGTTGATAACATTTTTTATTCTTCTATCCAATTGTCTTGTCTGCCTGTCAATCGTTGTACCGTATCTGTCAGCAAATCTGCCTATGTATGTCTATTTCTGATGATATCAGGTGGCGGACAAAGCAGCACCTAGGGCAACTAGATTGCTTTTGCCCTCTGGGCCAACAGATTCCAGCCCTTATCTGAATGATATTCATTCTCATGATACACATTTTCATCAGACAACTCACATTAGATCCTCACTGGATTTTGTCAGTGCTCCTTATTCTTTAAAAATTTAGAGAAAAGTATAGCCACCTTCCAATAAGGAAAATAAAATGTAGCTCGGCACATGCTAGTTGCTAAGTTTGAGAAACAAACAAATATAATAATTAGAAAGTAAGTCTTCATTTTACATTTCTCTGACACCATAAAAAAACTACAAACAATTTCTAGAAACAAATAATAATAAAACATATTGCTTTTCAATTCTTATTGAAAGCGCAGTCTCTCCATTGATTAAGTCATATCACATTACTTCGAGCACTGCTCTGCTCAATGTTAAAAAGCAGAGAAGACATCAAGATCCCTTTAACCAGACCACATAGGGGTCTATTCTGTGAAAGTCCAGAATACCTTCTCTGATAATCTGAAGTTACTAAGCCCTATCTATCTATCTATCTATCTATCTATCTATCTATCTATCTATCTATCTATCAATCTATCTATCTAATATCTCTCTCTGTCTCTCTCTGTCTGTCTCTCTCTCTCTCTCTCTCTCTCTCTCTCTATATATATATATATATATATATTATCTATCTAGTATCATATATCTATTATTTTCTCTCTGCTATGTATCTATCTATCAAGCTATCTAGCTATTATCTATCTGTATATATCTACCTATTATCTATCTATCAAACTATCTATCTATCAAACTATCTATCTATCTATCTAAATATTATCTATCTATTATCTGTCTATCTACTATTTATATCTATCTAGCTACCAATTATATGTCTATCTATCAAATCTATTCTCATCTATCTCTTATCTAGCTATTATCTATCCATTGATCTATCTATCTATCTATCTATCTATCTATTATATATATATATATATATATATATATATATATATATATATATATATATATATATATACAGGGAGTGCAGAATTATTAGGCAAATGAGTATTTTGACCACATCATCCTCTTTATGCATGTTGTCTTACTCCAAGCTGTATAGGCTCGAAAGCCTACTACCAATAAAGCATATTAGGTGATGTGCATCTCTGTAATGAGAAGGGGTGTGGTCTAATGACATCAACACCCTATATCAGGTGTGCATAATTATTAGGCAACTTCCTTTCCTTTGGCAAAATGGGTCAAAAGAAGGACTTGACAGGCTCAGAAAAGTCAAAAATAGTGAGATATCTTGCAGAGGGATGCAACACTCTTAAAATTGCAAAGCTTCTGAAGCGTGATCATCGAACAATCAAGCGTTTCATTCAAAATAGTCAACAGGGTTGCAAGACGCGTGTGGAAAAACCAAGGCGCAAAATAACTGCCCATGAACTGAGAAAAGTCAAGCGTGCAGCTGCCACGATGCCACTTGCCACCAGTTTGGCCATATTTCAGAGCTGCAACATCACTGGAGTGCCCAAAAGCAAAAGGTGTGCAATACTCAGAGACATGGCCAAGGTAAGAAAGGCTGAAAGACGACCACCACTGAACAAGACACACAAGCTGAAACGTCAAGACTGGGCCAAGAAATATCTCAAGACTGATTTTTCTAAGGTTTTATGGACTGATGAAATGAGAGTGAGTCTTGATGGGCCAGATGGATGGGCCCGTGGCTGGATTGGTAAAGGGCAGAGAGCTCCAGTCCGACTCAGACGCCAGCAAGGTGGAGGTGGAGTACTGGTTTGGGCTGGTATCATCAAAGATGAGCTTGTGGGGCCTTTTCGGGTTGAGGATGGAGTCAAGCTCAACTCCCAGTCCTACTGCCAGTTCCTGGAAGACACCTTCTTCAAGCAGTGGTACAGGAAGAAGTCTGCATCCTTCAAGAAAAACATGATTTTCATGCAGGACAATGCTCCATCACACGCGTCCAAGTACTCCACAGCGTGGCTGGCAAGAAAGGGTATAAAAGAAGAAAATCTAATGACATGGCCTCCTTGTTCACCTGATCTGAACCCCATTGAGAACCTGTGGTCCATCATCAAATGTGAGATTTACAAGGAGGGAAAACAGTACACCTCTCTGAACAGTGTCTGGGAGGCTGTGGTTGCTGCTGCACGCAATGTTGACGGTGAACAGATCAAAACACTGACAGAATCCATGGATGGCAGGCTTTTGAGTGTCCTTGCAAAGAAGGGTGGCTATATTGGTCACTGATTTGTTTTTGTTTTGTTTTTGAATGTCAGAATTGTATATTTGTGAATGTTGAGATGTTATATTGGTTTCACTGGTAAAAATAAATAATTGAAATGGGTATATATTTGTTTTTTGTTAAGTTGCCTAATAATTATGCACAGTAATAGTCACCTGCACACACAGATATCCCCCTAAAATAGCTAAAACTAAAAACAAACTAAAAACTACTTCCAAAAATATTCAGCTTTGATATTAATGAGTTTTTTGGGTTCATTGAGAACATGGTTGTTGTTCAATAATAAAATTAATCCTTAAAAATACAACTTGCCTAATAATTCTGCACTCCCTGTATATATATATATGCATATTATCAATCTACTATTTATTTTGTGTATATATTTAGTTATCTATTATCTATCTAAATATGTATCTATCTATCTACTATCTACTGATCTAGCAATATACATATATATATATATATAATGTATGTATGTATGTATGTATATACGTAAAAGTTGAGAATACCTTGATGAGGTTGAGTTGGGAGGTCGAATTTGATATAGTCTCAAAAGTGAAAGTCAACCTCCAAATTCACTCTCTTTGACCTATTCTCAAATTTTAGTGAATAGACCCCATAGAGTAAAAACAGCACAAAAATGAATTTAATTTATTATAAAAACCTGTAAAAGAGGCATCCATACGATCATATTAAGCACAGTGTCACCTTACTACACATGCTTTATGGGTATTCAATACAAAGCCAACTAAAAAACAAGTATTTCATCAAAAAAAAAAATTACTCAGAATAAAGATAACAAATAACATTTATTAAATACATCATAAAAACCTCAGAACCTGCACTGGAGAGGATGGAAACGCGCCAGTACACGATACAACTGTTGAATGTGGAGTTTGACATCCGAACATCTCAATGTGACCGCAATGAAAACACACTGAATCTGTAATGTTTGGACTCGTGATGTAACAGCATTAAACAAACCATAATTGCTTCTCCTTGGAATTAAGAGAAGGAAGCTGCACGCCAGCATCACGGGATCTAACAAACCATAACAGAAGCATCTGGGGGCTTTCTTCTCTGATTATCTGAAATTACTAAGCACTATCTATCTATCTATCTATTTATCTATTATCTATCTATCTATCTATCTATCTATTATCTCTCTCTCTCTCTCTCTCTTTATATATATATATTATCTATCTAGTATCATATATCTATTATCTTCTATCTGCTATGTATCTATCTATCAAGCTATCTAGCTATTATCTATCTATATGTATATATCTACCTATTATCTATCAAACTATCTATCTATCTATCTATCTATCTATCTATCTATCTATCTATCTATCTATCTATCTATCTGTCTGTCTGTCTGTCTGTCTGTCTGTCTGTCTGTCTGTCTGTCTGTCTGTCTGTCTGTCTGTATGTCTGTCTGTCTGTCTCTCTGTATGTCTATCTATCTATCTATCTATCTATCTATCTATCTATCTATCTATCTATCTATCTGTATGTTGGTCTATCTATCTGTATGTTGGTCTATCTATCTATCTATCTATCTATCTATCTATCTATCTATCTATCTATCTATCTATCTATCTATCTATCATCTCTCTCTCTCTCTCTGTCTGTCTGTCTGTCTGTCTGTCTATCTGTCTATCTATCTGTATGTCGGTCTATCTATCTATCTATCTATCTATCTATCTATCTATCTATCTATCTATCTATCTATCTGTCTGTCTGTCTGTCTGTCTGTCTGTCTGTCTGTCTGTCTGTCTGTCTGTCTGTCTGTCTGTCTGTCTGTCTATCTAGCTAAACACCTGCAGGGACAAACAATTAAAGGACAAATAAAACAAACATTTCCCCAATACTTCTAACTTAGAACTCTGTTTGCCCCATTTGTAAACAGACTCCGATCAGAAGTACGGGGCGATCGCTGATTGACTGTGCGTGCTCTGACCGGCTCTGCCTCAGCTCTGAGTCAGAGCTGAGGATGGACCTGTTTCTATCTATAAAGATACACATTGTGTTTATTTGGAATGAGTTTTATTGTCCTTCAGTTTGATTGTGGGTAGTCAGGTGGTAAAATAAGCTAAGGTAATTGAGATAACAGTGTTTACCGAGAGAAAGTGACCACATCAAGAGTGTGTGAGGTTTTCCTTGACAGAAATGGAATCTATGTGACAAAATACATTACTGGATTTAATAGACATGTAACAAATAATATGAAAACAACAATAGACAAACAAGTCAAATATAATAAGCATCTTGAGCGAGATCATAGGTTGCAAAATTGTTTCTATTATTATTCTGCCGTGGATTAAATATCCACGTTTATAACAAAAAAATGGACAATTCAAGAAAAAAAAATCCCATGTGGATTGAAGCTGTACTATACATGTGGGTTCAATAAAAACAAGGGTTTGGGTTAATGTAAGGTCAAGAGGATACTCCACCTTAATCACACACAAACCTGATATCTGTGCCCCCTAACTGAGAAAGACGGGCTCCGGGAGCAAAGTACCTGCATTCTGAATCCTGATGAAGACTCTAGGGATTGGCAGTGAAATGCGTAGGGTCTCCTTTGGAGAGGTTAATAGCATAATAATAATTATACTGTCATTTCCTATTGATTAGTTTATTACCTGAGGTAGCTGCAGTGCTATTTAGAGGTTGTGTTGCATTCAATATTATACCAGTTGTAAGGTAATACATACAACCATTGGATATATCACTGTTTTGGTGGGTATATCTTTTGGTATTTCTTGTTTTTTTTTTCTTAATACGCTTAGTAATTTTACTGCATTTTAGAATTAATTTGTCTATTGCCTAAGCTGCAGAGTTATTGAGAGAGAAGCATAGCAGAAGGTATGTTTTAAGGAATGTTTCAAGGTGGGATATTGTTCTTTGAGGGTACCACGGTGGATGTAGCTCCAGCATAACACCATGTATAAAGAACCCCCCCCCGTAATGCTCATTAAAAATGGCCAATTGGGGGACACACCCTGTTGGGTGAAGGTGCAAGTCTAACAGATGTTAGGATGCGTAAAAAGAGGTCAATGTCTATAATACGTAAGACACTGGCCATTGCCCCAATTTTTAACAAACCTCTCTACAATTTTATGTGGGAGACTTTTATACATGTTCCATATAGATCTTTTGTTTCTCTAGGATGACATCTAGCATGGTAAAGGGATTCTGTGCAAATTACAGATTTCCCATATCAATCCAAGGGTGATGCCACAGACATGAGACACCACAAGCATGTTTAAAACACAATGTCCACCTAATCCAAGGATGGGGAACCTTCGGCCCTCCAGGTGTTGTGGGACTATATTTCCCATACTCCTCTGCCATACTCTTAGCTGGAAGAGCATTATGGGAGATGTAGTTCAGAAGCAGCTGGAGGGCTGCACATTCCCCACCCCTGACCTAATGTATACACTTGCTGGCAATTTGGCTTAACACAATGCATAGCATATTTTTGACAATATTTTATTCTCTACATTCACAGTATTTAGTATGAGACCTTAACTATGAAAGGTCATATTCTCAATTAGTTCATTATGTTACCATCTACCATGGCTTACTGTGTTCATCGCCTTTTTGAAAATGGTAGTTATTTTTACTGTATTGTCATTTATAAAGAGTTTTGTGTTGGACTTTTTTTTTATTGATTCCATTATTTTTATTTGCAATTTTCCAGTGCAGTATACTGTGATCCCTGTAATAGCCAATCAAGGAGCTGCTTTGTAAACACTGACATATTGTAACCCCAGAGCAAGGGGCAGTATCACCTAAACATTGTTTTTTACTGTGAATGGAGCTCATTAAAAATGTCTGAAAATTATCTATATATTGTGTTGGCAAAATTGCAAATAAATGCCAAAATTAGGAGAAAATGTGTATTAAATGTAGCCGGTTAACGACATCACCTGTGGCGCGATATGCAAATTACATATTTCCCTGTGAAAAGCAGTTCATTTGCATACCGTGCCACAGGTGATGTCATAAGCAGGAGACTCCACAGACACATGTAAAACACATCTTTCTCCTAATTTAGGTATTGGTTTGCAGCCAACACAATGTATAGATCATTTTCAATCATTTTTTATGAGCTACATTCACAGTAAAACAGTGCTCAGATGAAGACAGAGACCCCCTGCTGCGATATATAGGGGACTCACCATGTGAACCATCCTCCTTGGATGAGATTTATTTCTGTGGAGACTGTGATACACGCACTGTACATTACTGTACATATTTATTATTCAGTATATATATATATATTTTTTTTTTGCATTTTTTTTCTCTCTCACTGAATAACGAATGTGGCCCACGGACACATACATTTCTGGTGCAGTGGCCCACGGACACATACATTTCTGGTGCAGTGGCCCACGGACACATACATTTCTGGTGCAGTGGCCCACGGACACATACATTTCTGGTGCAGTGACCCACGGACACATACATTTCTGGTGCAGTGGCCCACGGACACATACATTTCTGGTGCAGTGGCCCACGGACACATACATTTCTGGTGCAGTGACCCACGGACACATACATTTCTGGTGCAGTGGCCCACGGACACATACATTTCTGGTGCAGTGGCCCACGGACACATACATTTCTGGTGCAGTGACCCACGGACACATACATTTCTGGTGCAGTGGCTCACGGACACATACATTTCTGGTGCAGTGGCCCACGGACACATACATTTCTGGTGCAGTGGCCCACGGACACATACATTTCTGGTGCAGTGGCCCACGGACACATACATTTCTGGTGCAGTGACCCACGGACACATACATTTCTGGTGCAGTGGCCCACGGACACATACATTTCTGGTGCAGTGGCCCACGGACACATACATTTCTGGTGCAGTGACCCACGGACACATACATTTCTGGTGCAGTGGCCCACGGACACATACATTTCTGGTGCAGTGGCCCACGGACACATACATTTCTGGTGCAGTGGCCCACGGACACATACATTTCTGGTGCAGTGGCCCACTGCAGAAAAAAATGTGGACACCCCTGCCTTAGAGCATGTGGACACTGTATAAGACAAGCTTTCAAAGATAGCCCACATGATAGAGGCGCCGAGCCATTTACCCACTCAAGGACAGCTGTTTTGTTATTATGTAACTCATCAGCTTGAGGTTAGCTTGGGGCAGTATGTGACGCATGCTCAATTTACATTTCGGGTGTCGGTAAAGGCAGCAGGAAATCCCTCCACTGTAAAACACAGCACACTCGGTAAACCGTCTCTACATTTTTGACATGCCATGCACGTCAAAGGGAACAGTCATGATGCCCACTGTGACTTGGCAAAGAGTGACAAAGCTGAGTGCCTCACTTGCGAGGCACTCCAGCCATGTCAGCTGAGGACCCTGATACACACAGCAACTGCATAGGTCGGGGGCGAAACACTCCAGGCTCCTATATTAAATAAATAAAATTGGCACCAAAAATTCATAAATGAAAAGCCCCCGTGAAGCCAGGAAATGCCCAAGTTTCACTGGACCTTATACATCGATTGCTATTTGTCACTGCCAAGCAACACCCCAATGTACACTCAGCAACGTGCCATGTGATATAATTAGGTATGTCAAGAAAAGAGACAGGAAGCAATAACTTAATGGAATCATGGGTAAGAATAAACACGGCTTGAAAAAAAAACTCACGGGTGAGTTGAAACATTGCCTTTTGCGGAATCAAACCACTTGGAACACAGAATGATGGTCTACTGACCAATATGGTTTTGATTTCCAAGCTGTGATGTCCAACTCTACCCTGCTTTTATCCCGGCGTGAAATCATTGATCCAAAAACTGCATCACACAACTGACAGCATCCTTGTTTGGCATTTTGGACGACGTAACAACAAAAATTCCTGTAAAAATAACATGTTCTTAAATAAACCAAAGACACAGGTGTAAATCTGTAACCGAGTCTCCTCGTCACCTAAAACCGGCTTTCCCATCCCATTCTGTGTTTTTTGAAATCCTCAAATATAAACAACCCTATCGAGATGGGGAATATTTCCTTCCAATGAATGTTATGGGCCCATCTTTAAAGACATGTGAATATTTGAGATCCAGACAGCTGTGTCAGTGTAAATAACTGGATTAACTAAGAACGTGGGATTTCTGTAAACCCAGCCCCAACATACTTGAATTGCCCTTAAGCTTCCTGACTCATTTATTAAGCTATTTAGTCTAGCATTTAGCAAAGGGAGGGAAGGAGTTGGGGCGGTATGCTTTGTACAGGAACCCAATAATGGGATATTATGTTAACATTTACATTAATTTACGCAACATGAAATGGAATCACACACTACGTTAGACAGACAGAGACAGACCGACACATGCGGCAGAGAGCCCTGAACGCAAACTTACAATATAGAGGGAGAAGGGCCCGGGAATTATTATGATCGAAAGATAGTGATACCTGAAAGGGTTATAGGTAGTTGGGAACATCAGTGTATGTTTACATAATATGCATTACGCTTTTGGGAGATTAGGTATATGCGGGTATAGCTCTGACTTTTTATATAGTACATTACATTAATGTCTCCTCATACAGTGTTATAGTACATAGCAATTGGTACAGAAGGGTGTTACAAAGTCAATTTGACAGACAGGAACTGAGCAATACATACCAAGGGCCGCAAGTACCCCTTGTAGAGTGTCTGGATGTTCATCATTTGTTGTCTAACTACAGTAAAAGGAAATGATTGAAACACAGAGTGTAGTTGATAGAGGTTATCTATTGAGTGCCGAAGTATTTGATGTAAGGCCAACAGAGATTGAACCACCAAAGGGAGGCATGAGACATTGAGGAGAATTAGAAGGGTGGCATGAACTCAAAACTGGAAACCCCTGATCTAGAGGGAATGGGCTCCAGCAAACACCTGACATGCTAGAAAAGACAGGCAAAGAAGACAGAGATGAAAGGTATGTTGCGGGTTTGTGTTGTTGAAGAGGTGAGTTTTGAGTAAGGGAGACTGATAGGCTAGTAATTCTGTGGATATGAATTCTAGAGACATGGGACACTAGAGAACCCTAGAACCAGACCATGGAGGGTTTTTTATATTATCGAAGCTTAAAGTATATCTTTCCCTGTGTCAAAATAAGCAGCATATTGGAAAATATGATTCTGAAAACAGACCAAACTCACAATTTACTTCTTATGTCAAAAAGCTACATCAATAATCCATGAAACTCTTGTTACATGTGACAAACCTGACAAGTTACCGTTATGTCCCAATGGCATAATAAACTCAATGAGGAGTTCTCAGCGCCAGATTGGAAAGCATTTTATTACCAATTAGCTTGGCGTTTCCACATGCAGCAACCATTTTGAATCAGACTGGAAAGTTCTCTATCGATGGAATGTGGAACCCTCCAGACTGGCTTCTATAGGTCCATCCTGCACCAATCTCTGCCGGAGATGCACAAGAGCGACTGGAACGATGAGCCACACGTGGGTAAAATATTTTGCCCTGACAAATACATTTTGGGGCACTCCTTAAATACCATTGCTTCCTATTGCCCTATTGGATTTGTTGATTAAAGGATTTAACCTAGAAGTCAGTTCTACATATTTTAACATCGGCAAAACCAGTGATCGGCCAACACTGGAAATCCATCAAACTTCCGACTTTGCTTCAACTGAAAGAGAAACTTACATTCATTGAAACCTTGGAAAGCACAACTTCAGATAATCAGCACCGTAATGAGCAGATACACAATAAAACATGGGTTTTTATTTGCCCCTTTGGAGACTCTCCAGTTTGGCCTTTGGTTGAATTCTATACACATATTTTACAATTGTTAATGTACTTTCTTTTCCCTACAATCTTTTTTTTTTCTTTTCTTATTAGGAGGGAAGATGAATGAAAATAATGTTATACAAACATTTACAGACTGGCCGGTGTCTGTAAGAAAACTCTGGACATATAATCTTTCTGTAGCACACGCTTCAATTTTATAAATGAATGTTCTTCTAGTAATGTCCTCCTATCTGAGGCAATATCATATGTATTTTGCTCTTTCTCTCCTCTCTCTCAAAACAAATTATGTCTTGCAAAGAATAAGGAGCCAGTGGTTAGTTTTGCAAAGTAGGAACAGCAGAGGATGAGCACTGAGGAAGACTGGTAAGCCTCTCAGCAGAAGATAGACTGTAGTAGAAGCTAAGTTTCTTCCCTTAATCGCCATTGGAGGCCACAGCCTAGAGATCAAAAGACCACCCATCCAGCTTATCTCTTCCAAGCTCTCCCTTGCTGTACATTGTGTGTCAAACTGATACAACATAGGACATGAGTACACTTCCTGAGCACATCTCTGAACAATAATTTACTGTATCTCCAAGCAGTCATTTATAACTAATATTTATGGAACCCGGAAATGGATTTATGAGACTGGTAAAAATGAGGGGCAATATGGCACTTTAACAAAAAGGCCACTAAATGGAACTTTGGCAATTGGGGAAAATGCACTGTTAAAAGGGGGGACTATACCCACTGGAGGTATGACCATTCTAACCCCTGGAGGTTCTCCAGATATCCCCATGTCCACTCAGCTTCTCTTCCAGATAAAAGCAAGCGGGGGGTCGCGATAATTATATCAGATAAAAACCTATTTGAATTCATTCATCAGGACGCAGACCCCGATGGTAGAAGAATAACTTTAGTGTGCAGGATCAACCATATCCTGTACACACTTGCTTGTCTTTATGCTCCTTCCGAAGGTACAATTTGATTTATGGACTCGGCCCTAGACTCGGTTGATAGACTATCTAGAGGATTTCTCATTATCGGCGGGGATTTGAACGCGGTAGCATGCTTTGACTTAGATAGACAGTCACCCGCCGTAAGGAAACATGAGACACATAGTAGAACTAGAGCTAAAGCATTTTCGTCCTGCCTTTCTAGTCACAATCTCTACGATGTTTGGAGGGTTCAACACCCGAAGCAGAAAGATTACTCCTTTTTTTCAACTGTTCACTCGACTTACTCTAGGATCGATTATTTCCTGGTGCGGGGTCACATGCTAAGTAGATGCATGAACACCCACATTGGGAATATTACATGGTCAGACCATGCTCCAGTCTATATAGATATAAAAGATAATCCAGATTTTAAATCACGGGATGACTTGAGATTGACTGAAGAACTTTTGAGATCAGAGAGAAATAGAATGGACCTGATAGAAAAAGCCAGGAACTTCTTGACATCTAACGACACGGGGGACACTTCAGACCAGACACTATGGTGTGCAATGAAGTGTTTTCTGAGGGGACATCTAATCAAGCTGGGATCCTGGGCAAAAAGAAATAGGGGTAAAGATCTTGCAGAATTATATGCAACACTTGCCATTCTGGAGCTCAGGAATAAAGCACATACCACCCCCCAGACATCTAATGAGATACAGAGTGTGCAGGGGCAAATCCAGACAGGTCTTAGATTCAAAGCCGAAGTCGCAATGTCCCATCTTAAAAGCAAATGGTACACCAGTAACAACAGGGTAGGGAAAGATCTAACGAAAAAACTGAAATCCCAGATCTCCAGAACTAGAATAAAGAAAATTGTTAAAGACAATGAGACCTACCTATCCCCAGATCAGATAGCTCCGGCCTTTAAAGTCTTCTATGAATCCCTATATAATCTGCCTCAACCTAAAACAACTACGGAGGAACTAGAAACCTTTCTATCATCACTAAATCTGCCCCGTCTCTCGACAGAAAGTTTGGATTCCATCAGTCATCCGATCACTATGGTGGAAGTATCCACCATCATCAAAGAGATGAAAGGGGGAAAGGCTCCAGGACCTGACGGTTTTTCATCAATCTACTACCAGGTTCTGGAGCCAGTTATCTCGCCGATCTTGGTGAGGCTTTTCAACTCAATTATTGGGGGTAGAAAATTTACAGATTAGATGCTCGAGGCCTCTATTGTCCCTATTCTGAAGCCAGGAAAGGACCCAGAGACGGTGACTAATTACAGGCCCATCTCACTTATCAACCTGGCTGTAAAGATCTTTTCCAAGATTCTGGCCAATCGCCTTAAGCTGGTGATTAGAGATTTGATACATTCTGACCAAGCGGATTTATCCCCAATAGGGAGGGCCGAGAAAACACCAGGAGGGTTTTCGGTATAATTGAGACAGTACAACAAAGGAAAATCCCCTCTGCCATAGTCGCTCTGGATGCAGAGCTTTTGACAGGGTGGATTGGTGGTTTTTATCGGAAACTCTCCTTGCGTTCGGTCTTGTTGGGCCATTTTACAAAGCAACAATGGCATTATATACAAACCCAAGAGCCAGGATAAGGGGAACCAGAGCAACAAGGGGAGGGAGGGAGGGAGGGAGGGGGGGCACCAGAGCAACGAGGGAGGGGGGAACCAGCACAACGAGGGGAGGGAGGGGGAACAGAGACAAGGGGAGAGAGAGAAAGCTGGGGGCAAGGGAAAGAGGGAGGCAGCATTGGCACATAAAAGGAAATAAAAACAAGAAATGCATTTTTTGATATTATAATTTTTTATTAAAAAAGCAATTTACATGTGAATATATACAAGTTGAACTTTTTTCCTATAGGTTAGTCTTATATTCAGGCTTTTAGTTTTTTTCCTAATGGAATATCAAAGTTTGGGGGGTCGTCTTATAATCAGGGTCGTGTTATAATCGAGCAAACACGGTAATAGAGTACTTAGGCCAAAAAAACAGGCAAAAACGACTCAATTGACTATCTAGGGATTAGGATCACTCGCCAAACAGAAAGAACGGTCCCGGTAAACTATAATATACTATTCGCAAACATTCAAAAAAAATTATCGCACTGGCATAGATTAGAGTTTTCTTGGCTTGGGCGGGTTAACATCCTGAAAGCATATGTTATCCCAAAAATACTCTACCTTTTTAGAACTATCCCATTCAGAGTTCCAATATCGACCCTGAGAGAGTTGGATTTGATGTTTGCGAAATTTGTATGGTCTGCCAAAAAAACATGGATACCATGTAGACTACTTAAACATAAACTACAGCATGATGGACTGGGATATCCAGATCTCTGGAAAATTTATGCGGCATCTCAACTGTCCCATGTGATTGCATGGAAACATGTAAGCCTCAAACCCGGATAGTACAATCTAGAAAAGGCTATGAACGGAGATCTGGATATGTCACTCCTCTGCTGGTTGCCCCAAAAAGTATATAAAGATATTGGCTTTTCCCTTAAGACAGTTACTGACTGTATGACCTCACTATACAAGATCAAGAGGAAACTGAAGGTGAATGACGCACTTTCAAGGTCGGCACCCTTACAAATTGTCTCAATATGTATACCCAACTTCTCCCTATCTAAATGGGTTAATGCAGGGATCACCACGCTGGGGGATATACACACAGACAACTGCTTGCTTCCCTTTGAATCCCTAATTCATAACTTCAATCTCCCGGAGACGGAGCTCTTCAACTACATACGACTTAAGTCGTTTCTGGCAGAGTTCCCCCACACGGAACACACAGAATGGGACATATTTCTAGCCACAGTAGGGAAAAGGAACAGCATAGCGACGGCTCAGAGATTTCTCGACAGGTAACCGTCGAGAAGTCTCTGGCAGTCCAACAATGGGAAAACGATCTGGGTAAGACTTTCCCTATTCAGGCATGGTTCAGGGCATGGCAGGAAATTAGGAAAGTGAATCATTGTATAAACATTCATGAACAATATTGCAAAACAACGCAAAGATGGTATTTGGTCCCGACCCGGTTAGCCAAGTTCGACTCCAACATTACTGATCTCTGTTGGCGATGTCAAAGGGTAGTTGGCACCCACTTGCATGTCTGGTGGGAATGCCAGGAACTAAAGCCTCTTAGGCAGAAGGAGTCTGATATTCTAAAGTGGATCACCCCCAATAGGGGGAGACTCACCCCACAAACGTTCCTGTTCCATCTGGAATTAGAGGAGGCAGACAAAGTTTGAAGGGAATTTAGCATTAATGTTCTATCTGCTTTTAAAATAACCATGTCTAGATACTGGAGGAGGTCAGAGATCCCCAATTGGACAGAGTGTAGAGTGCAAATTAAATTCCAGGTAGAGGCTGAAATATCTTTCCTCCAAAAAACTCATCAGTTACGAAAGAAAGAGGAGCTCAGGAGGCTGTGGAACGGCTTTGCCTACGCTTTCCCCAGAACAACCCCAGTGGGGGATACTACGAATAATTCCGTGTAATATTAACACCTGTGCTCCGCAGCTTAGCCTATCTGGGGAGATCTCTAGGGGTGGACAATGGCCCCCCCACGCTCCCCCCCCCTTCCCCCCCTGGATCCCTCTCCGATATCAACCCTAGCGGAGTGCACATGATGTGATGTATGGATGTAGTGTGAAAGTGATGTGACTGTTTTTCTTTGCATAACACATATTATTGCCAAATGGCTATTAAAAGATATTTGTGGATTGCTAGCGGTCTGCCACATAGTTTTTAATACCTGCCAACCAGCATTGCCTTGCGTGCCTTTTCTTTGTTTTTGCTCTGTAAAGGATTTATATTTTTTTGTAAAACAACAATAAAAGATGGGAAATAAAAAAAAAAAAAAAGGGGGGAGGACTATATGGCAATTTTGAAAGGGCAGGTATATGGTACTGCAGAAAGTGTGGAATATATGGCATGTGGTTTAGTGACATTTTTTACACTGAAGCCCTGTGGTTTCTAGCTGTACACTTGTGTCTAACTATGGACTTCAAAGCACAAATGACTTATCAGAGGTCATATTTTTTATCATGGATAGGGTACATCTTTTCAGCAAAACATTTGCAAAAGGAACATAGAAACTGCATCCAAGAAAATCCAAAGCCAGGCAGTATGCTTCAAAGTTCCCAAATATACTGATGTGCGAATCTTCTCTCTTGTATACACATATCCCAGGAAGGTACCAAAGTGCACATGTGTCTTCCACAACACGTACTGCATGCTTATTCAAATTTCTATAATACGCTGTTTATAATTCTAATAGAAAACAAATCTGGCGTTATTAGCTTTGTTAGAAAGAGAGGCGAGTTGAATCATTCTTCCAACTCTTTTCTGTTCACATCACTGTTTATTGATGTGCAGAGCTCAATAACATATACACCCAAAAACCAGCAGATATAGCAAAAATAACATATACACCCTAAAACCAGCAGATGTTATAACAAAAATGATTTATGGAAATAGTGATCAAGTTTAAATCTCAGTGCTGTTCCACTATCTAATTTGGACTGCTTTGAAAACTTGTCCTTGATCTAAGATTTTTTTCCATTTGGTGGTTCACACTGCATAGGGCATGCTCTTCTTTCAAATACACAGAAGGGTTAACCAGTGGTGTATCTTGATTTTGTGCTGCCCTAGGCAGACAAAATCCGGGCACCCCCCTACCCAAGCTGCACACCCACGTTACACACCTAAGACATGCCCCATCATTCAGACTCACATCAAGCTCACACTCCCATCACACTCAGTCACACACTCCTACTCCCATCACACTCAGTCACACACTCCTACTCCCATCACACTCAGTCACACACTCCTACTCCCATCACGCACACACTGTCTCCCATCACACACACTCTGACTCCCATCACACTCAGTCACACACAATGTCTCCCATCACACACACTCTGACTTCCATAACACTCAGTCACACACAATGTCTCCCATCACACACACTCACACACAGTCTCCCAGCACACACACTCTGACTCCCATCACACTCAGTCACACACACTGTCTCCCATCACACACACTCTGACTCCCATCACACTCAGTCACACACACTGACTCCCATCACACTCAGTCACACACACTGTCTCCCATCACACACACTCTGACTCCCATCACACTCAGTCACACACACTGTCTCCCATCACACACACTCTGACTCCCATCACACTCAGTCACACACACTGTCTCCCATCACACACACTCTGACTCCCATCACACTCAGTCACACACACTGTCTCCCATCACACACACTCCGACTCCCATCACACTCAGTCACACACACACACTCTGACTCCCATCACACTCAGTCACACACACACACACACACACACACACACTCTGACTCCCATCACACTCAGTCACACTCAGTCACACACACACACACACACACACACACACACACACACACACACACACCCCATCAGCACTTACCTTTCCCTGACAGGCAGGCAGCATGGTCCTTCCATGCTGCCTGTTCGGCTTCCCGGCGATTGTGCCGACAGGTCACGTGACCGGGCGCGCGTATGACGTCAGCGCGCCCTTCACGTGACTGTCGGCACTTCCGTGTCGGCACACTGCACGGGGAGCCAAACAGGCAGCACGGAGGTTTCTCTGTGCTGCCTGTTCGGCTCCCCGTGCAGCCTGGCAGGCAGAGCGTTGGTGAGGGGGGATCTTCCGATCCCCTCTCACCTCCGTCTCTGCCTGCAAGCGCGGTGGGGTTTTTTTATTTATTTTTTTTAAAGGGCCGGATTTTTTTTTTTTTTTCATTTTTTTTTTCAGTGCTGGGGGGCGCTGCCGCCCCCCAAAATTTGCCGCCATAGGCATCCGCCTAGGATGCCTCGCGGTAAATACAGCACTGGGGTTAACTCAATATACAGAGAATTGCAGGGAATTAAGATGAGAATCTCAAACTTAAGGCCAAAGTATTGAAAATAATAGAGGGAGCCCTGAGCATGAGTTAATATGACACCATGCAAGTATGTGATCCACCTACTAACGTGTGTGAGGTTCTCCTGTCCATTGGAACCCTCGGAATGCTCAACTAAGAGATGCTTAGATGTCAGTATGTGCATGGTTATTTAGAACAGTGGTACCCAAACCAGTCCTGCCCCCCCCTCCCCCCCCCCCCCCAACAGTCCAGGATTTAGTGATTCCTTATTGTCTTCTTCATTTTTCATTTTATCTTAATAATTCATATATCTAACCATTCGTGTCAGGGTCACTGGTTCTGTTTTGCTCTTTTATTATAGTATTACTGACATCAAATATAATCTAGTATATTTGGCATATTATAAATATAACATAGTAATAGTAAAAAATGGTGGGTATGTTTTTCTTCTCTTACATCTTTTTTTTTATCAAATAAATCTGACCTACATAATCAACTTAATGTCACTACCCCTTTCCCAGGTCCAGAGGCTGTCCAAATGCTCTCGGGCAACAATAATAAAAATGTACCTGACCCCTGAGACTGGGGGCTGCCCAAAGGCCCCCAGACCCAATAAACTGTATTAAAATAAAGCCCTATGGGGGGCACGAACCACATGTGAAATAAACCACCTTTCGGTTTCCAGTGGTTTTCACAGTGAAGATCACTGCCCATTCCCCAGCACCCAAACGTTGCCCTGCAATATAAATTATTCCTTTTAATGTCCCACTCCATCCACAATGCCCTCAATCTTCATTTTTGGCCATGGGAATGGGGCCATCCAAAAAAAAACAGTCTAGGATTATGCCCCAACATGAGACCACTACGTTTTATATATATATATATTGGTTTGTCCTTTATGTCGAATACATTCTAAGGATTATTCATTACCCACTGTACCTTTCAATGTGGATTATTTTTTTGACTCCTGTATATTTCATCCAAAAACAATGGCCGAGTGTCATGCCATTTCTAGAGCTCTTCGGAGTAACCAACATTCATGGGCTATATGAATATGATCACCAACGTGATCCGAAACCTGAGGCTATCTCTGATTTTCATTGAGAAAATTGGAGCTACCCGACTTGACCCTTAATTTTTTTTAAAAAAAGCATTTTTAGCTAAGCGTTTACTATTCATAAACCCCATTAAAATTAATTTGCAAGAAAATGTATATCACTGAAACTAGGGATCGTCATTTTACATTAACAGTTATTAGGCTGTGTATAAAAAGTAATTCTGGAGTAAACTTCTTTAGGTAGAATAGCTGAAAGGTTAGGTTTGTGTTAGGTGTAGAAACACAGTAACTTTGCAGTGTTTAAATGCCATGATCATAGAATCATAGAATGTGTTGGCAGATAAGAACCATTCGGTCCATCTAGTCTGCTCAATTTTTCTAAATACTTTTATTAGTCCCCCGTTCCCGGTCTTATAGCTAGGATAGCCTTGTGTCTATCCCACACATGCTTAAAATCCTTGACTGTGTTTACCTCTACCTTTAGCTATTGATCTGTTGCCATATTGCCCAGCCAGACAATCAGAGTGGCAACAAACTTTGGGAGTTGTAGTCTAAAACCACCTTCAGTGCCATAGTTGCACTCCCTGACTTTCACAAGGGTGTTTATTCTCTTGATCTCTACTGATTTCCTGTAAACCTTTAAATAAATATACATAGAACTTAATAAACGCTTATTTTTCTCAGAAATTCAATTACAAAAAAAAAAAAAAAGCCTACGCTTTGTTTTCTCTTTCTTTTTCCTGGTGATAAGTTTGACTCGAAGCTATGTTAAAGTTAATGACTTGAAACTTCGGAGGAAGTAAAGTTAATTTACTTCATAACAAACCAAGTTACTTGCTCAGAGGGTATATTGTGAAGGAAAACAGGCATTTGGCAAATTTGCTTGAAACAGTAAGTTTTTTTTTTTCTTCTTTTTTTGAAGACCAATATTCATTTTGGATTAGCCTGAAGTTACTGGAAATTACACACAAAAAAAGGGGCTTACAATTCATCCATTGCCATGCATTCACATAGTCTTCAAATTACAGAATTACAGTAGTTTAGAAAGAAAAAACACACAGAGGAAATGAAATACTTAGCAGTTAATGTTGACTTTGTTGTATATTTCTAAGATTTGATTTAACATATTCTTTCTTTTTTTTTTTTTGGGGGGGGGGGGTTTACTTGAAGAAATATTTTTGGGGAAATTAGCAACTTTTCCTGCCACATTCATGAAAAAAAAAAACCTGGCTATTGTTTCTTTCTGCATAGCTCATAAGTAAATCGGGATTATTTTATCTTTATAAATTCTGTGACAGCAAAGGGATTGGTGACAGTGTCCAAGATCTAAAAGAGTATTGCTTAGTTTTCAGGGTACGCAAGAATAATTCAGGGGAATTTTGAAAATATTTATTGTATTATTGAAAATGATTTTCCTATTTAAAAAAAAAAAAAAAAAACATGAAACACATAAGGGAAAGAAAAATAATTATTGAGTTTTCTATCTCCTCTTTAAGTCAGTGTGTACTATGTATTTTTTTATATGTATAAATCTTTATTGAACACGTTTTTCCTTTTTTCTCCATTATAAAAGTAGTAAAATTAGTACAATATATTGGTCTTCTGGAACTATTTCTTTAGCTTATAATCAATATGTCACAATTAAATCTAGTGGCTTATAAACCAACAACACAGAAAAAGAAAGAAAAAAACAACACTTATACATACAACAGTAAACATCAGTCCCTAACTAGTCATGGAGAACCTGGAGGGGGGGGGGGGGTCGCTGATATGTTAAGATTTCTTGAGGGTCGGATTGGAACTTGTATGAGATACCTTTCTTTATTTTTTAACTAGTTTTTAGATATTCAGGATCTCGGATCTGAATCTACCATGGGAATTCTGGTTTGTCTTTTTTTGTCGCCCAGGGTAACTAGTTCTTGGTGCGTTTTGTTCTTGCGTGTTTGCTGGCCCTGTAGAAGAAAGCATTGTTTTGGAACTCAATCTGTGCCCTGATCTCTATCCATGTTGGTTGCTGTTGTTTTTTCCCCAGTACCTAGCCATAGAGATCTTGCATGTCAACAGTATGTTAATCAATAAGACATTGGTGTATTTATTAGCCCCTGGAAGGACTATATGAAATAGAAAGTCTTTGGAGGACAATACTACATCCTTTTCTAGAACAAATATCATTAGATCTGATTGTAAGCTTGTGAGCAGGGCTCTCAACCTCACCTACCAGTCTGTTCTAGTTTGTCTAACTTTGTATGTATTTCCTTTCTATGCTCGGTATTGTTGGTGCTATATAAATAAGAGGTAATGTAATATAATGTAATGTTACCTTTTGCCTAAAACACAATAATTTTTCCCATTCCCACCATATATGTATCTGGAACCCCACTTCATCTAGGCACCTCCAGAATAGCCCCAAAGCTTGAGGTTACACTTTATCAAAGTTTTTGTGGCACCAGGTGCCATCTATATATAAGTTTATAGTATTGTTCCTGCAGGGTAACCTGAGGTCTCCTTGATAAAGGCTTTCTAGCCGAAACGTCGGTGACCTCTTTTTTTTTTGCGCGTGTTTCCCTCCTGCCCTTCCTTTTTTTCTATTACCGATAATTTTTTATTTGCTCCACTCGCTTTTTACATTCTATGTAAGTATTTCTGTTTATTATGCTTATGTGATGTATTCTGTAGAGTATATGTATTTGAATGTACTTATTCTTCTAATAAACTTTTGTACTTTTGTAATATTTTTTTTTTTTTTTACAAAATTCTAAACATTTAACATACATATCCCCATATATATAATCTTATCACATTTCCTTATTAAAATTTCGGTCTCCATTATATTTTAGACATTATTAGAATATTGACAATAATTAGGGGCATACATATAAAAACATACAGACATTTAAAACATTATAACACTATTTGACACAGTTTGACACATTGGCTGCATATATTGCATGGAATCTGCCGAAAGGGGAGTTTTTATCCTGAAGGGGTCTTATTTTTACTCCTCCCGCCAGGTTCTGTTTAAACCGCCTCTGGAGATCAATCTTCCTTTCTCTTTTCCCATTCTTCTATCCAAGTATTCCAGTTTCTCCGGTTTTTCTTTTTACTATTCTGCCTCATTCTATTACTGGCTCTCTCCATTCTCCACTGATATAATACCTGGGCATATACCTGTTGCCACTCAATTTCCCCATTCCCCTTCCAATTTCTTGCGATAACTACTAGGGTACCCAAAATTATATGAATGATAATATGTGAGACTTCTTTCTTCATTCTTGGCCATTCTGTCAATAATAATGTATTTTCTGGTGTTGGATCTAAATTTATACCCGTCATTTCTTTAATTTTCTTTAAGGATTTCCCCCATAGCGGCTTTAGTTTTGAGCAGTTCCACCAGGTATGTACATATGTCTCTATGTCTGTCCCACAGCGCCAGCATGTTTCTGTAGCCTAGGTATACATTTTTGATAGTCTACTTGGGACATAGTATCACCTGTTTATCATTTTGTAAAATGTTTCTAATAGATTTAGACAGTGTACTGCTTTGTGTACTTTCCTTAGGGATGTTTCCAGGTCTTCCTTAGTGATTTCTTTGTTTAGTTCTTTTGCCCATTTTTTGGCAGCTGGGTGATCTATCTTTTTCCTCTTATCTCTGACAATCTCCATGTTTACTTCTTTATAGCTATCTTTCGCTGTTAATGAGAATGCTATTTCTAGTTTGTCTATTCTTTCTCCCTTCGTGTCTGCCACTCTTTTTCTCAGGAAATCTCTTATTCTGATATAATTAAATAATTCTTTATCTCCCAGCTTGTATTCCTCTTGTAGTTGATTAAAGTTCTTCACACCTGACCTATCATACAAGTCCTTAATTCTGGTAATTCCCCCATTATACCAGTGCTTCAGATTAATATCTTCCAACTCCTCAGAGATAATTTTTATATTTATATTTTGGATTAGTTTATCTTTTAGCCCTAGTTGTTTCTTTAATTTAATCCAGCAGCTCATGATGTTACTTAATATCAAGGACTTTACGGCTCTGGCTTCATAGTTTTTTGTCCACATTATAGTGGAGAGATCTTCAGCTTGTATAATATCAGTCTCTAGGTGATACCAGTCTTCTCTGTCTGCATCCTGTCTATGGGTGTATATTAAATGGTTCAGCATATTTGCCATTAAATATTCCCTGATATTTGGTAACCCTACCCCGCCTCTGTTGATTTTTTTTGATAGCATATATATACTCAATCTGGGTTTTTCCCCCTGCCAAACATATTTTGTAAATGCCGATTGAATCATATCCAACCATGGGTCTGGAATTTTAAGGGGGATTAATCTGAATAAATATAACCACATGGGCAATATATATGCTTTTATTACATTGATTCTCCCCCACCAGGATATTTCTTTATTTTTCCCTTCTACCAAAGTTTTATTTATCTGTCTCATTAATGTTAAAAGATTTGTTTCCATTATCATGTGCGGGTCAGATGTTAGTTTTATCCCTAGATAGTTTATCTCTTTTTGTGACCGCGTAAAGGGGAATCTCCTCTGGAGCTGTGCTACCTCTTCTTCCTCTATATTTATGGGTAATGCCACTGTTTTATTAATGTTTAATTTATAATTGGATATTTCTGCGAATTCCTCAATCACATTCATGAGTGCCTCAGCCGATCTACCTGGATTCGTTAAGGATATTAGAACATCATCGGCATACATAGATGTCTTTAATTCCAATTTCTTAGCTTTAAAGCCCTCTATTTCAGCTTTCTTCCTTATTTGTATAGCCAGCGGCTCAATTGATAATACATACAGTAGGGGGGACAGGGGGCATCCCTGCCTCGTTCCATTTGATATTTGGAACCATTCAGATATTATTCCAGGGGTGGCCGTTTTAGCAGAAGGTCTTGTATATAGCAGCAAAATCGCCTGTAGTATCCATCCAGAAAGACCAAAGGCCATCATTGTTTGCTTCAAATATTCCCATCTCAATCTATCAAAAGCCTTTTCGGCATCTAGTGATAGTAATAACAGAGGTGTTTTATTTTTATGAGATTGATCTAAGATATCTATAATTTTCGTGATGTTACTTGTTGGAGTTCTTCCTGGTACAAAACCTGCTTGGTCTCTTTGTATTATCGTGGGAATGATGGCCTTTAGTCTATCCGCGGGGACTGCCGCATAAATTTTAATATCTGAGTTTAACAGGGAGATTGGTCTGTAGTTTTCTACTTTTTCCTGATCCTTATCCTGCTTTTTTATTGGTAGGATATTTGCTCTTAAACATTCCTTTGGGATTTCTTTCATCTCCACAAAACTATTGAAGGTACGTGTCAGATGCTCTGCTAACTGGTCTTCCAGCAGTTTATAGAAAGTATTATTATACCCGTCCGGTCCTGGGGCTTTGTTTGACTTTAGTTTGCCGATCACCTTTTTGACCTCGGATACTTTAATAGAATTGTTTATGTTCTTTATTATCTGGTCGTTTATTTTTGGTAGATTTAGTTTGTTTAAGTATTCTGTTATCTGTGTCTTACTAGCTTGCTCAGGGATATTATAAAGTTCTTTATAGAATGTATTAAATGCTGTCCCTATTTCTTTAGGCGCAAGGCATATTCTATCCTCACTCTTGATTTTTGTTATCCGTATATTTGCTTTTATACCATTTATCTTATTGGTTAGTATCGTATCTGCCCTATTCCCCTTATAATAATATCTAGCGTTCAGATATTCCAGTTTCCGCACCGTTTCTTCCATCAGATAGAGATTTATTCTATTTTGTAATATTCCTAATTTGTTACCTGTTACTTTAGATGGGGTAGTTTTATTTTCCTTGGACAAGTTGAAGTATTGTATGTAGAGATCTGCTAGATATGTACCTTTCATTTTTTTATTCTCAGCCTCCATTTTTATTAGATATCCTCTAGTTGTTGCCTTGTAGGCACACCATATTACTGCATCTGAAACTTCCCCGTTCAAATTCTCTTTGAAGAACGTATCTGTCAGATTAATTATGTTTTTTAAGTTGTTCTCATCATGTAATGAGGTACTATTTATTCTCCATTCATTTCTAGTTCTGTTATTTCTGTTATCCGTTTCCATGATTATGGTCCGACCATGTGATCTCCTTTATTAATATTTTTTTAACTATATTGGCTAATGAGTGGTTTCCTAATATCAAATCTATTCTTGAATAACAGTTATATGTTCTAGAATAGCAGGTAAAATCTTTCTCTTGTGGGTGGTATATCCTCCATATATCTAATAAGTTTGCTTTGGTCAGTGAGGCCTGGAATGCTTGTGACATATTCTTATATCTGTTGTTATTAGCGTTAATTCTGATGGACTGCCTGTCCATCAGGTGGTCTGGGGCACAGTTATAATCTCCTGCCATCACCAATATCCCCTGTTTCACTTTGTTTACCTTGGGGATTAGTTTATTTAAATATCTGACCATTGAGATCTGTAGCATATACATTTACCAGCGTATGCAACACTCCATTCAATTCACACACTAATATTATATATCTTGCCTTTTCATCCACTTCCTGGTATCTGATCTTTAGCTCCATATCTTTATCTATCAAGATTGCAACACCTCTTTTTTTCTTTGATGTTAGTGATGCTTTTATCACGTTTGGAAATCTAGTCCCAATAAACCTCGGAATATCTTTCTGTAGCCAATGCGTTTCTTGAAGAAAGGCGATGTCAATTTTTTCGTCTCTCAAAACTTTTATTATCATAGATCGCTTAAATTGGGAGTTTATCCCCTGGGCATTCAAGGATGCAATTATAACCATATTTCCCCTTATTTCTTACTTGTTCTCCCTCTAACTTCCGATTCCATGCAGTAGCCAATGTGTCAGATATAATACATACAGAACAATACATACAAACATAAAAATCTGTCTCATCTCGAGACCAACATATCCTGCCCTTATGCCCCATGCTCAAAGACAGAGAGATCCTTTTAATATCCCTTGGATCTCTGAATAAAGTGGGGTTTCCCCCCCCCCCTCATTCTATATTCTCTAGGCTTTTTCCTGACCTTTTGTAATGTTATTGCTTTAGTTATTGTGTGCTCCTCCTACCTTCTTCTTGTACATATTATTATTGGGGTGCTGTGTGGACTCCCCTTGGGGTGATGCACCTGATTGTTATTGTTTATATAATTTTGGTGTGCTTCTCTGATAGCCTTGTTTTACATTTATAAAAAAGAAATTCTGCAGGGTTCTAGTCTATCAAATTCGGACTAGTCTCCCATTTTCCTGTACCTCTATATATCTCTGCCTTAGGCCTTCTTGTGTCCTTTTGCAAAAGCTACATATTTATTCTATTCCCTGTCCTTTATGTAACTCCTGTTTTCTCACTTCTCCTTTTTGTAGCAGACAGTACCCAGCAGTTGTTAGAAATAAATGAATTGGAACCAATACGCAGAAAAAATGAATTCAATATGGCCGCCTTATACTGTGTTTGGGAAGGTGCACATATGCTGGTTAGAGAAGTGGGACAGTCGACCCTCTCCCTGGTGGCAAGCGGAGGTGGCGGAGGAGGAGCATGGTCTGCTGGCTCGAAGTTATCTGTGCATTCCTGCAGTGCAGTTGCCCGTGTTTCAGTTTACTCTACAGGGACATGATAGGTTCTGAAGTTCACGCTTGCATGGTAAACCCTAGCAATGCCTCCAGGTGGGCATGTCTCTAGTATCATGGAGAGGGATGTGTGCCATGGCTTCTTCCCCTCATCATGGAACGCCTCCTGCAGATACATAAAAAGCCACAGAACCTCTCTGCTGGTGCTCAGTAATATTAATCCCTTGGAGAGTACACACACAGACCCTGTGCTCTCTCCAACTCCACCTTTGCTCTACCTTTAGGGGGGGGAGTTCCTGAGAATCCCATTCAACTTTGCACTCTCTCCAGCCTATGCCCTCAGTTACCATGCCTATCCAGTGTTCAGTTCCAAGGATATCTCGTTGGTGGTATTTTAAAACTTTCCATATACTAATTCTACCACCAGCCTTTGTCGAAATGTTGGGAAGTCATTTTGTTTTCACACACATTGTAGTTCAGGCAGGAATTTTCTGATTCTGGGATTTTACACTGCCAACAAACACTTCAATATGTGTGAAGCAACATCTCCTGAGTACAGGGACACCACCCATGCATAGGTTTGTTGGTTTGTTTTGGTGCTAAATGGCCACATTTAGGGGGTGCGCATTTCCAACCTGGAATTTTGACATGTACCGTATTTTCCGGTGTATAAGACGACTGGGCATATAAGACGACCCCCAACTTTTCCAGTTAAAATTTAGAGTTTGGGATATACTCGCCGTATAAGACTACCCCTCTTCCAACAAGCATTTTCTCCTACAGTGACATTTACACACACACCCTTACACTAACACAGTGACACACTTACACACACACCCTTACACAGAAAGTGACACACTTACACACACACAGTGACACCAATAGACACATAACCTGAGACACACTATTTTGCCCCTCAATATGCCAGTATTTTGCCACTCAATATGCCTTTATTGTGCCATTTAATATGCCAATATGTTGCCCCTCCAATATGCCAGGATTTTACCCTCAATATGCCAGGATTTTGCCCCTCTCCTACCCCTTCCCAGTACTTACCTCGTTGCTGCTCTGCAGATGCGCGCGGCTGTGAGGGAAGCGTTGTGCGCTCCCCTCCAGCCGTGCGGCTTCAATAATGTTTGTTTTAAAAAAAAGTTTAAACAAACTTTATTGAAGTTGCGCAGCTGGAGGGGAGCACACAACGCTTCCCTCACAGCCGAGCGCACCTGCAGAGCAGCAACGAGGTAAGTAAAAAGACTACACTCGGCGTATAAGACGACCCCCGACTTTTGGGAAGATTTTCCTGGGTTAAAAAGTAGTCTTATACGCCAGAAAATACAGTAGTCATCCTCCACCCATGTTCTATTTGGAACATTTTTGAAGCCTGAACAAGTTTTGTTTCCACATACATTGTACTTCAGGCATGAATTCACAGATTCTGCTATGCCACTGCCAAACAACACCCCAATACGTGTTCAGCAATATCTCCAGAGTACAGCGATACCACCCATGTATAGGTTTGTTGCGGTTTTTTGGGGGGTAAAAGGCTACATTTATGAGGTGCGCATCTCAGTGTTCCAACTTGGAATTTTGACATGTAGTCAACCTGTGTCCATGTCCTATATGGGATATATCTTTGAAGCCAGCCAATGTAATTTACCCCCACCAAACCATATATTTTTTAAAAGTAGACACCCATGACTCCTTGTGGCAAGGGCTCAGCAGCCACCGATACATCACTAGATGATGTATCAGAAAGCTGACCAGGTTCAAAATTGAACTCTGAGTCAGCGGCCTCAGAATCAGTGTCTAAGCAGTGATCTACGGCAAAGAAGGGGTTAATAGCTCGTACATTACAGTGCAAAGAAATTAATCCCTAACAAAATGCAGACAGCAAAAAAGTGTTGCTTTCCAAGCTTACTGCTTATACAGTGATCAATGGCAGGGACGGGGTTACTACAAAAAACCCTACATAATACCTGACATATTTATAAAATGTTATTTTAACACTAATACTTATCTATCTCTTTCCCTCAAAAAAATTTAAGTGCGGCGGGGGAGGCAGATCCAACTTGGTCAAATCAATATTCACACATGACTAGGAGAATGGTGATGCTCGCCTGAGCAATCACCAAACCACCTTGCCACTAATTCACTGTTACTGATCACTATACATGCACTCAGACAGCTTAAAAAAAATCTAAAATATTTTTACTTTACAAGTAACCCCTTGCGGGTGTAAAAAAAAAAAAATGCAGACAGATAAAAATTGCTTTGGCATCAATATCATTGTGTAAGCAGTGTAAGGAAGGGGTTAATAGCTCTTAGAAGAGCTTTTTTAGTACTGTAATAAATTACAAAAAAAATTAACCCTTAAAAAATGCACAAACAACCAAAAATGCGCTGATGTGCAAGATCCCTGCTTCAGCATAATCAATGGCAGAAAAGGGGTTAAACACAAGGAATGGCTTTTATAAAAGCCCTTGGGTCTCAATTTTTTACATTTTTATTATTTGTTTTATTTTATTTTTACTTATTTTTAGTACATTGATCTGTCTCTTTCCCTCACCAAAAACAATGTACAAATATTGATCTGACCAGGCAGTGGGGAGGCTCATATGAGAATCCCCACTGCCTGACAGTCTGCCTGGCAGTCACTGATTGTCTCGGTGATGAGGCAATCGCGTCACTGCTTGAAGAGCACAGAAAGCAGCTACTTGTGAGGCAAGTCAGCAACACTTATAGAGCCATGCTGGTTTTTAACACCATTCGGTTTAAAGGCACTGTGGCTTTAAAACCGGCATTTCAGTCTCTCTCTGGAGTGATCAAAATGCCGTGGACGTATATTTTTAGAATTGCACAATGCTTCCACATGGAAGCAACATAGCAATACCATTGGAGCACTGAAAGTGACAAAAAAAGTGCTCGTTTTGGTGCAGGACGGACTAGGTCCGTCCTGTGTCCTTAACGCCTCGCCACACAGAACAGACCTAGCACGGCTTGTATCAGCAAGGGGTTAATATGTAGTTGGTCTCCCCCTTTGCAGCTATCACAGCTTCCACTCTTCTGGGAAGACTTTCCACCAGATTTTGGAGTATTTCCAGTTTCCATTCTTCCAGTAGAGCATGGAGAGGAGTAGGCCTGGCTTGCAATCTCCATTCCAGTTCATCCCATTAGGTGTACGATGGCGTTGAGGACAGAGCTCTGTGTGGGCCTTATTTGGAAATATAACCAGGGAAGTGCCATATATTACAAGCCTTGAAGAATAAGGTGTTTTAAGAGTAAGAACCGTTTTTTTTTCTGAAATGGTTTATCTATGTGTAGCAGTATGTGATGCCCTAGATTCTGTTATTTAATAGCTACTAATAGCGGCCCATTGTCTAGATTCTTCATTAAATTGTGGTGAAATATTTTTTCCAGCTGCACAAGCCAAGCTGTAATACACTAAGCCAGCTGGATGCTGCATCACTAAAAATATCACATCTCCAAACAATGCTACAGGAACTGTATTTGCATCTCTACTCATACAAGACCCATGCATCTCATTTGGATCAGTTATATTGGTGTATTTTGCATTAATGGGTGCAATTGTTAAAATATATACAATGTATGGTGTTCCCATAGCTAAACATTGTTTATATAGGGAACGTAGAGAATCACAAATTAACAAAAATGATCTATTACAATGTTTGAGGTTGTAGCAAAATATATATTAGATAATATTGTTCCTTAAAGCTACAGTTGTGTTTAATTATAGTATAGAAATGCTTTAATGAAAGAATACAAATAAAGTACCTTACTGAGCCATCTTTACTCTACATAGCTCTACCAGGAGGCAGACATTTTGTTTAGAATCTTTGGTCAGATTCTTCTTCGCCTGAATTAAGGTGAGTGAAGATCTGACCCAAGATTCTAAACAAGATGTTTGATAAGGATATGATGAGATGGAGCAAAGAAGGCTCAATAAGGAACTTTGTTTCTATTCTTTCATTGAATATTTTATCTATAAATAATTTACACTTGATACAATCTTTCAATTAAACATAAGTATTTTTAGGTTTTTTTGCTGCAGCTGTCCTTTAAGTCATCTACAAAAAAAGAGCAGTCTGCATCATAGCTTAGTTTGAATAGAGGTAACCTGAAATCTCACACCTCTCCTCTAGAACTAAAGAGAGCGGGATGGGTGCCTATAGCTCTTTAAGCAGTAAGGACAATGAAGATAGGGTTAAAGAAACCCCATATATAAGTATATAAGTATAATATAAAAGTAATAATTTATTGAGATCCCATCAATTCCCACAGGGTCACAATGCATTACATAACTATTGAACAGTACCCACAAGAAGTAAAAACGTTTTGCTATTTTTCTGCCTTTTTTGCTCCCCTAGGTTTTGCTGATTGACCGGTCTTTCTATTTACCATCTAGCTGCTTTCTATTTTTTTTGCAGGGTTAGAAAGTCCTTTATGTATATAACTTTTGTATGTTTTTTTCTGTGTATTACTTCTTGGGTGTATTGTTTAATTGTCATTTAATGCATTTTGACCCTGTGGGCCTTTATGGGATCTCAATAAATTATTACTTTATATTTTGGTTAAACAGCGGTCGCTCTCTTCTTCATTGTCCTTTAAGTCATTCTTTAATTTCAAAAACAATGCATAATTTAAAGAAACGTATCCATAAAATATACTGTTTCATGTAGGTTAAAAATACTAAGAATTCAACAGTGCAAAATGTTATTAAATTTCAGCCATCCGTGAAAACAAAAATTGCAAATAAATCCTTTTATTTTTGTCATTTTGAAAATATCATTTAATAGTTATTATTATACAAAGTTTGCGAGATGTATTGAAGGTAATTATAGGTAGTGACATATCCGGTCTATAATCACTGAGAGTTCAAGCGTCCTTTGCAATAAGTATAATTCACGTCTATGGGTTATATATAGATTCACAATATCCAACACAGAGGAATATCTTTGTGAGCTGAAAGACAATATTAATGGTATGTAATCTGGAATCTCAAAATGTTCTATCTTCGTTAAAAGCCAGCTGTTACGGCGCAGTGTGGACAAATATAGCATTGCTCTGATGCAGCTGACAATCGTGCATAAAAACGTTTAATCGACCTGGGTTGTATCTAGTTCCTATAAATAGATGGTGAAATGAAACTGAATTACACAGTGTAGTTATAATTATTTTGCAGGTACTGGGGTCTATTCAATTAATGGTGCACAGAGGTGAAATGAGCAAAGAATAGTCAAAGAAATTCCGCCTTTTGCTTTTTTAATACACACATTTAGCCAATCAAAGTGACCCCTGAAAACGGAGAGGGAGAGAGAGAGGAACCATCTGGATATTCTAGACCCATGCACAACCCGTCACAGCACTGTGCTACATTTGGTATGTATTCAGGGTTAGTATTAGTGTTTGGGCTTAGTATTAGAGTTCAGGGTTAGTATTAGGGTTCAGGGTTAGTATTAGGGTTTGGGTTAGTATTATGGTTCAGGGTTAGTGTTAAGCTTGGTATTTGAGGTTAGTATTAGAGTCATGGTTTAGCATTAGTGTTTGGGCTTAGTATTAGAGTTCAGGGTTAGTATTAGAGTTCAGGGTTAGTATTAGGGTTCAGGGTTAGTATTAGGGTTTGGGGTAAGTATTATGGTTCAAGGTTAGTGTTAAGCTTGGTATTTGAGGTTAGTATTAGAGTCATGGTTTAGTATGAGGGTTTGGGGTTATTATTAGAGTTCAGGGTTAGTATTAGAGTTCAGGGTTAGTATTAGGGTTTGGGGTAAGTATTATGGTTCAGGGTTAGTGTTAGGCTTGGTATATGCGGTTAGTATTAGAGTCATGGTTTAGTATGAGGGTTTCGGGTTAGTATTAGAGTTCAGGGTTAGTATTAGGGTTCAGGGTTAGTATTAAGGTTTTGGGTTAGTATTATGGTTCAGGGTTAGTGTTAGGCTTGGTATATGCGGTTAGTATTAGAGTCATGGTTTAGTATGAGGGTTTGGGGTTAGTATTAGGGTTCAGGGTTAGTATTAGGGTTCAGGGTTAGTATTAGGGTTTTGGGTTAGTATTATGGTTCAGGGTTAGTGTTAGGCTTGGTATTTGAGGTTAGTATTGTCACCTACCTTGATTTACCTCCTGATCCGCCGCCATCGCGGATCAGGAGGATGCCATCCCGTCGGCTGGGGCTCAGAGTGAGTGCCCCAGCTTCCCTTGATGCTGAGACGCGCGTCCAGTAAGACGCGCGATCAGTGACGTCACGCACCCGCATGCGCGAACGGGTGTTTCATGAATATTCATGAGCCCAGTTAAAGGGCTATTTATTAAATTAACCCCTCCCTTGCCAATTGATCAGAGGTGTGTCCTGATCAATTGGTAGTGTATTTAAACGGTCATTTCACAGGTTACCTTTGCCTGTGATAGTGCCTTGTGTATCTCACTAGCGTTTTGACTCCTGATTGACTCCGTTTATCTGTTGCTGACCCGGTTCGTCCCTATATTCTCCATCCGTTTGTTCCTGCATTCCTGATTATTCTGTGTATGACCCTGCTGTTCCTGACTATTCTCCGTCCGCCGCCTGCCTCGATTTCTGCTAGTGACCTGTTTATCCGTATCTCTCCTGTCCGTGACCTGGCCTGTCTCCTGACTCTCCGTTTGCCTGTATTCCTGTACGATCCTATACGGGCTCCACTTGCTGAGTATCCGGTAGTAAGTGTTCCAGCAAAATCCTTGGTGACATACCACCGGCGGCTCAACCAAGGGTGTGTAGTCATTAAGGTGAAGACCAATACTTGCTACCTACGGTACTTAGTGAGTGTCCCTATAGCCTCATCTACACTTGTGGTCCATCTCCTGAACACGACCGTTACAAGTATTAGAGTCATGGTTTAGTATGAGGGTTTGGGGTTAGTATTAGTGTTGTATTAGCATTAGGGGTTAGTATTAGTGGTTAAGGAGTGGGTTACTTTTTTAGAGGTGGTTCACTAGTGTCTATTATTAAGGGCTGACTGGTCAGCATAAAAAACAATGACTCCTCCTTTCTTTGCTCTGTCATTTCTAAAGCAGGAATACCCCATGAACTGCAATGGCGGATATTTTTGGTGTTAACCACGATTCTGTGAGCGCCGTGATTTTGGGGTTTGTAATAGAAACACCAAGTGTTATACTCACCGCTGTCGCATCCATCCTCCATGCACGGCGACACGTCTTTAGGCTCCGCCTTCTGCATCTCTAGGCCTTGCCCCTCTGTGGCTTTAGGCTCCTCCCTCACGTCTTTAGGTCCCGTCCCCTTTGCATCATAGCCACTCCCCTCAAACCTGCTATATAAGCCCCATGGAAAGAGTTACTGTGCTTTCCTTTTTGTCTGACTCCCTAAATACTGACCTTGGCTTGAATACTGACCCTGCTGACTCCTGGATCCCTGAAACCATTTTTTGTACCATGACTATTCTGACTTTGGCTTCTTCCATCTACTGAGCAGCTCTCTGGTTCCCTGACATTTTGCTTAGCTACTAGACTACTGATTTTTGCCTTTTCCTTTGAGCAAGTCCCATCCAGCTCCAGTGTGATTCATCTCCATCTATATTCACCCGTGGTCACAGTGACCCCAGAAAGAGTTCTGTTCATACCCACCAGTCCTCTGCTCTGGGTACTGTTCCAGCAAGCAGTTTAGGCGAGTGAGGTGCGGACATTGCAATGCACAAAGAGGCCTTTTTTAATGGACTAGGAATCGAATCAGCATTCTGTATCTAGACCTGTAAAATATATAAAGCTTAAACATACAATCTAATAACAGATATCCTATGGAGATCTCTTTGAACATAACTATTCTTCACCCCAATAATCATTAACACCATTCACATAGCAAATTTGCACATAGCATCTGGTCAGTTACTATGCATGATTACCAAACCGGTGCCTGTGCAGGATGCAGGTGAAAGGCAGCCATTTTGTGCATACTGTACCATCAACACAGAGCACATGTAATGGTGGCAGAGTGGAATCAATACTAATTCACATAGATTCCAAAAGATCCCAACACTTGGTGCCTTACCACTCTCCACAGCAATATTTTATTAATATTTGAAATATCTTGAAATAATAAATAAATACAGAACTCTCATAATGTGGTAAATTTCCTTCAATTTGTGGCAAGGCTTTATTCCCCCCCCCCCCCCCCCCCCGACCCAAGTTTTGAATTTCTTGACAAGTAAAATCTCTGTCCTTGATTGAAAACAGGCTACAATAAAAGTGGGTTCAGATTATAGTGATAACCCAGAATCAGCAACATGAATTAAAAAAAAAAATAATACCCTTGGAGTAATTGAGCCCATCTGTTTATATCTGATATTAGGAAGTGAGTTCGTAATGTAGGACAGTGATTATTACCAGGTGTCACTGGATTAGTTTGTACCATGTCCCTCTTACTGCTAACAAAAAATACACCATGTTTTGCAAACTTCACTGCACACATTATCTCCTTCATCTCTGATCTCTTCTATCACGAATCTGCGGCAAACAGAAACTATTAATAAGGCCAGTAGATATCGGCTTTATCGCATGTTCATTTTGTATTAAATACACATTGGTTTAATACTACCGTGCATGTCAGGGATTTTCTTTTTTAGTAAGTCCAAAATCCCCGTTCGTAACAACAATAAAGTATTGTGTGCTTTACACAATGTTAAAACAATGGGCAGTAATGGGTGTCACAGTTAAGAAAAAAAAAAGTTAAGTATTTTTTCGATTATGTTTTATTAGGGCCTACAGGCTTGTAACCTCCGTCAGAGCTTGCTAAAGTGGACTCTGTCACCTAAACATTGTAAATAATGAGAATTAAGAGAGTACAAAATAACCAGGCAAAGTCTTCTGTTTATGACATCTTCTGGCTTCATATGCAAATTACAAAAAAGCAGTTCATTTGCATATCAGGCCACAGGTGATGTCATATACAGCAGACTCCACAGACACATTTTTCTCTTAATTTTGGCATTTCCTTGCTATTCTGCACACAGTGTATAGAACATTTTTTGTATGCGCTATACATTCACAGTAAAAACAAGGTTTAGGTGATAGAATCCCTTTAATTATTTGTAGATCAAAGTAAAAAAATTGCTCATAATCAGATAAAATTAATAAGAGTATACTTAACTTGGAGAAAAAAAAGTAAATTAAGAGGAGTAGAAAAATGGGAAAAAGATTTAGAACTAGTTAAATCAATAGAAGAATGGGAAAACTCTTTCAAGATCACCAGGAAGGCCTTACATGGAATAAATTTACAAGAAACATATTTAAAAGTACTACACAGATGGTACCTGGTTCCAGAGAGGTTAGCCAAATTCTATGACACCCAATCAAACATATGCTGGAGATGTGGACTAGAGACAGGGACTCAGGCCCATATATGGTGGGCATGCATTAAATTAAATCCCATTAAACACAAAACAAATGAAATACTAGATAAATTAACAAGTTCAAATACTGAATGATCACCACAACTTTTCTTGTTTCATATGGATCTACCCTCCGTAAAAACATCCAGTAAAATTCTTCTAATACATATACTAACGGCTATAAAATTATGCATAGCAAGATGCTGGAAATCAACTCAAGGTCGTGTATGGACAGATATATTAACACAAATAAATCATCAAAGATATATGGAAAAATCCATGTATATTAGTACAAAAGAGAGAAAAGAATATAACGAGATATGGACCCCTTGGGCACATCTAACAGATCATGAGTAAAACTGAAATCATAGAATCGCCCCTCCCAAAACCCCTAGGACCCAAATAGAATGAATGATGGTTGATTGAAGGAGGTAGATTGAAGTATGAATGGCCTACGCTTCTCGGGGAGTGGGATGGTTGGGGGGGCGAGAGGGAAGGGAAATATTTAATTACATTTTCTCTCTCACATACGTATGTGAAATAATAATAAAATATTACTTTACTCGAAAAATAATCAGATGTTGGATCAAATTGGCACTATATGGGTTACAAGTCAACCAGTTGTCAAAAAAAAAAAAATGAATATTTATGTCATATTAAACAGGGAATTCCTCATCAGAGTTATATAATTCTGAATGTTTCTCTCTGAGCCATAATCATTGGGGTTCATTAACAGCACCGTCCAAAAGATAAGAGGTCCTTCTTTGAGACTTGAAGAAAGAATATGCCGTCTAGAGCAAAAGGTAGTGATTCTCTACGGTAAGGACAAGAAAGGTGTGTTATTGATTGCAGAGAGGTGGAGCCATCCAATATAATTGGCCAGTTGGAGTTAAGAAGGATTTTTTAAATCAAAATTTGAAATCGTGTTAATAAGTGGGTTTTTTTGCCTTCTTTTGGATCAGTAGCTGGAAAAAAGATAGGTGAAAGATTGAACTTGATGAACATAAGTTTTCTACTTATTTCATTGTGTTATCTCTCTGGTATTTAATAAAATGGGTCTTGGGAAGGCTGATCATCTGCAGAATTCATCGGAGTTCTTTGGAACGTAAACGGTTTTCATTGGAAAGTCTATGCAAAGGTCAAGGAAACACAACGTAGGGAGTTACCCTGAGTAAGTAACATTGACATGAAGGAGAAACCTGCTACAGGGATGTCCGCTGTATACACAGAAACATGGAATGTGTCGGCAAAGAAGAACCTGCTGAATACACAGAAACGTAGAATGTGTCGGCAAAGAAGAACCTGCTGAATACACAGAAACGTAGAATGTGTCGGCAAAGAAGAACCCACTGAATACACAGAAACGTAGAATGTGTCGGCAAAGAAGAACCTGCTGAATACACAGAAACGTAGAATGTGTCGGCAAAGAAGAACCCGCTGAATACACAGAAACATGGAATGTGTCGGCAAAGAAGAACCTGCTGAATACACAGAAACATGGAATGTGTCGGCAAAGAAGAACCTGCTGAATACACAGAAACGTAGAATGTGTCGGCAAAGAAGAACCCGCTGAATACACAGAAACATGGAATGTGTCGGCAAAGAAGAACCTGCTGAATACACAGAAACGTAGAATGTGTCGGCAAAGAAGAACCCGCTGAATACACAGAAACATGGAATGTGTCGGCAAAGAAGAACCCACTGAATACACAGAAACGTAGAATGTGTCGGCAAAGAAAAACCCGCTGTATACACAGAAACGTAGAATGTGTCGGCAAAGAAGAACCCGCTGTATACACAGAAAAGTAGAATGTGTCAGCAAAGAAGAACCCGCTGTATACACAGAAATGTAGAATGTGTTGGCAAAGAAGAACCCGCTGAATACATGGAAACATGGAATGTGTCGGCAAAGAAGAACCTTCTGAATACACAGAAACATAGAATGTGTCGGCAAAGAAGAACCTTCTGAATACACAGAAACATAGAATGTGTCATCGTCAAAGAAGTACCATTAAGTCTTCCCAATTTCAACCTGAAAAAACCTGAATACTTTCATTAGGCCCTGGCCTCGTTTTGACTTCCTTTGTGTATTTAAATGTTTTTATCATATTCACTCTGTCTCGTCTTTTTTCCCAAGCTATACATGCTTTAACCTGTCCTGGTAAGTTTTATCCTTCAACCCATGAACCAGTTTAGTAGCCCTTCTTTGAACTCTCTCCAAAGTCTCAATATCCTTCTGGAGATACGGTCTCCAGTACTGCGTACAATACTCCAAGTGAGGTCTCACCAGTGCATCTCCAGAGACAACCATCCTTTCAAGTTAATAGTGACTCTGCTGGAAAGCCCTGTGATTCATTTGGGGCACTAGCTGAGGTAATTTCGGGTCAAGCGGTTTTCCTTGAGTTAGACTGTTACAATACATTACATTGTTCGTGAACTGAGTAGGGACTGTATGAATTAAAAAGATAACGTTTTTTATTTTACAATTTAGGTGACAGTGTCCTTTTAAGAATATACTGTTTGGCAGCTATTCACTAGGTGAAGTAAATATGTCATCAGTATTTAAATATTTAGCAATGCATTATGCTGAGCCATTTGAATTCTTATAGCAGGAAAGGCTCACCAGGTTTGTCCCTACACAACACATAGCTGTATAACAAGTCCCTGAGATGGAATGTTCATCTCAACTCACTTGTAACTCACCTGAACCTCACATTTAGGGAATAGCTTCCAAAGGGTTTATTCTTAAAGGAAAACTGTCACCTAAAAAAGTGAACTGACAAGTGAGCTGCAAAAAAAAAAAACAGGCATTATTAGTTGGAATGATAAGCACGTTGGGAATTTGGACAGGTTGTATATTGCAACAGATGTTAGAGGAGGATCAGGAAGTTTAGTACCAGCAACTTTTTGAGCAGATAACTCAGCAGGTCTGATCAATGGATAATTAAGTGGAGAGTGCATCTATATCGTTGGTATCTCCAGTATTTGTTCGATGATTGTGGTTAAACTGAATAATTCTAGAGTTTTATACCAATTTGTATAACATTCCTCATGCAATAGTGTATAATGAGTTTTGTGTACCAGCAGAATATTTGTCTCCCTAGTAGGGTTACATTTGTCTCCTTGATTTGTCTACATGAAATGAAATTAGTATCTTCCCTATTTGTTGTCTTGCCACCGATAATGTCGTAAGGAAGATACAACATAGACACATTTAATTAAACCACACTTTTCTGTAAATCTATACTTTTCAATGTATTTTCCTAATATTTTTATAATTTTGGTACGCACTCCATTCACACTGAAAACCATGTTTAGGTAACAGAGACCCCTGTAAACATACCTAATAGTTATACCAGTGCTTTCCTCGTTTGTCCGGAGCCAAGTCATATCCTGTTCAGAGACACAGGCATTTGGGCCATAGAGGTTTTTCATACAGGCTGGTTGCTTCACAGAACACAAAAGAATTGATGTTCTGACCTGATGTAAACAAGCTAAGTTACGGCATGAAGCTGGGAATCAGTGTACACATAATATAGCCTCTATAGAGCATCTATGGCAAAGCATGGCTTACTATCAGATAGCAGTTTAATAGGCCACCCACTCAGTTAATGCTGGTGAGAAGTATATTGAATTAGTTTAAAAGGGGCCTGAACAACCTTGGGACAGATTATATTAAACTTAGGAAGTATCACTCGATCTCCGTGAGGATTTCTATATAATAAAACTCATTACTGGTATGTAACGTCCAAGCTCAGACGCACATACATGCACGCACAAAGGTCCATCATGGGCTTTTAGCTTTTCTATTTCATATCACAGGGGGACAGGGGGCTTTATGACTGAGCAGAGATTTATGGTGCATTGAGAAACTAGTTCCAAAACTTAGCCCAAAATAGCTGAAACTCTTGCTTTAAGCCTTGCGCCCGGCGACACACGGGGCTGCTTACGTGTTGAATGACTTGCCGGACTTTCAAGGCACCTGCACCGCTGTGAAGTCAGCATGGCGAGGGCTGCATGCTGAGCTCCTAGAAGTTAAGTGTGGTACAGTACAGAAAGTTCTGTTTAGTACTCTGCAGGCAGTGGTATGCTATGTTAAACCTATAGCCACTTATTGGAGGTAGTGGTGTCTGCTGAGGCTCCAGCTAGTAATTGAGTCTCGGTCCTCTTGAGGTGCATGAACACAAGTATTCCTGAAGAAAAAGTAACAATCCTAGAGCCACCACTGTGGTCCTGGAGGGCATGGGTGTCCACAGGAGGGGGCAAGGGGGCACTTGCATCCCCTGGAATTTAAAAAAAAAGTATCTATTTTACTGGGCTTGGGGCATTTTGCCAGCCTCAAGCCCAGGGGGCCAATTATTTCAATTTTATCGGTACTTGAGGCATAGCACTGGCCCAAAGTCAAGGTGGGGCATTATTTAATAACATTAAAGACCTCATGCTGGCCTGTGGCCTTGGTAGAGCCTATTATTTTACTGCTCAAACCCGTGACCCCATGGGGCTAATAATTGTATCATTGAGGGATGCAGGCTTCCTCTGGCCTGCTGCCCTGAGGGCAATACTTGGTGCCATGTATTATATCTACTGATCATGGGCACTGCGCTTGCCTTTGGTCATTTAAGGTTATTATTTTTATTTCATGGGATCAGCGTGAGGCCATTGGGCCCAGGGGGTGTTGACCAATAATTTTATTGTTTGGGTTGCAAAATTCTAGAGGACTGGTGGGTGGCTATTACATACTATTAATGGGGAAATAGGGAATAACAGCATTTTTTGCAAAACACCTTTATTCCCTAACTACAATACTAGTGCTGGCCCTTTAAAACCTAAATGACAGCACTAATATTCTTCAATCGCAGCACTAATTTTCCGTTAAGTGCTATGTTACAGGAGACCTACAACAAAACTTTAATTCTTCCTAAAAACAAGTCAAGATAACAGTTTGTCTTTGGATTATTACAACAGCTACTACAATGTATCAGGGCCAAACCAAATCATTCCCCATGTTAAGTAAGTTGCTTTCGAACCTTGCTTTGTAACATGCCTACATCTTTTTTACTATTCGGTACCCTGGAGTTCCCCCCCCCCCCTTTGTATTAACAGCTTGAAGAGGAATCAGTCTACGACAAACCAGCTGAGAAAGGCCAGCTGCAATATCATCATAACATAGGGAAACATTAGCACAAGACCTACAGATAATGCAGCTGATCCATACCGTATATATTTTTCTTGCCAAGTGTCGAACGTAGGAGAGCCGGGAGGAAATCCATTGTGGGGCTGTAGCTTTGAAGAAACAGATGATGAGGGTCGCTTAAATAAATACGACATCAAAGGAGTAAGTGGGCCGAGACAAAATAAACAAAAACAAATTACGAGGGACTCAAAAGGAAAATTAACAAGTTGGATGCATGAGATGAAATTCATGTGCAGGCACATGTTGTACTAGGAATTTCTACATGCAGCTTTTATTTGGCTCTCATTGAGATCTTTAGTCGGCCAATAGTTTACCACATTTGTATTATGTCTTTAGATCTTTCTGCCCGTATGATGCTGGTATAGCTTCTGTCAGATTATGCTTTCGTTCCTAGCTCTTTATCAGTTCTTTCCAAACTCTTCTTTTACCTTGGAGAAGTATGACTTCTCCAGGGGACAATAAACCTCTTCTGGTATAGCCAAAGGGTCCACAGAAGGATTTCAATGTCCATGTCCACTATAAACAATAGTCTATTCACTGGTTAGTCAACTATGATGAACTGGAAAATAAAAAATAAATGCTAATAAAAACTGTTGTTCCATCTTAGCTGCTAATATCTGTTTTCTTGCTATGCAGCGATTCCTAGAATATTGACTAGTTCCTGCGATTCCAGGGAGCTAGCGCCTACACTCTACATTCCGACTGCCATTCACCCCACTCATTGTCTCTGCTAGTGGGTTCATGATGCCTCGAATTGTTACCGCTTCCTATTTCGAAGGTTCTTTTCCTACAGATTGAAAACTATGCCAGTACACCATCATTCAAACCAAGTCCACCAACGATTATTGAAAATAATAAGACTACGGTCAGTTCCCACCTAAGTTTAAGGTGCTTAATCATAGGTCTCCGAATATTGTCATCTATAAAAATCCTTTATAGGGTATGTTGACTAAAAATTGAACTGTAATGACCAGGCAACGAAGAGCTAAAAATAGCAACAGGCAGACACATCACTAATTTACTCATTGGTAATGCATGGGGGGGGGGGGGATTAGAGGGGAGAGTACAATTTAATATAGCAATACTTTAAAGATATGGCATTTTCAAAAAGTAGACCAATATAAGTCCATTCTGAACGAAACGCGTAAGGTAGCTCCATCGAGTATGGGCTTTTGTGTATTTTTTTTTTTTTTGATAAAACAAATATTATGTTTTAAGGATCTGGCCGATTTTCATCATTTGCTGCATATTGGGACTTTTAGCTTCCAGTTTGTCTATTCTGGGGATCCACCTTCTTGTTGGTTATTGTGCAGTCATTTTGTTGGTATCTTTTCCTTCTGCAAAACGTTAAAAGACTCACAGGGGGTAGAGTTGAAATATTCAACTGGGTTTATTTGGTTTGTGTAGACACCTTCACGTTGTCCTGCTCAAAGATTCCAAGCTGGTATCACTAGTGTGTCCTAACCTTGTCCTAACTAATGTTACTGTCCAGCCAGTAATCTACCATCAGACTGGTAAAACAAAATGGCTTGAGAGTAATGTTAAAGGTATTCTGTAAACCAAAACACTGCTTATGTTATATAAGTACAACCTCAACCTCATGCGCAAAACAAGAGAAATATGTGCTTTAAATTTGTCTGTGGAGTCACCTGTTTCTGTCATCACCTGGTTGATTTCCAAATCATCCCACAGGTGATGTCATGAGCAGGAGACACCACAGACAAGTTTAACCCCTACGTAACCTTATGACGAGTTAACTCGTCATAAGAGCCGCAGCGTTAGCGACCTTATGACGAGTTAACTCGCCATGCAGTCTAGCCGGCGGGGCGCTCCGTGTGCACCGCCAGCCAGTTTGCAACGGGTCCAGGACTAAGCCTCGCACCCGAGGCAAAGCTCCTGGACCTGATCAGTGGATTTCCGGGCATGTGATCGCGGTGATTTAGTCATCACCGCGATAACATGCAAATTAGATGCAAAGTCAATGTGTTCACACACTGACTTTCCCTCTAATTCACTCTCTGTGCTTCACATTCTTATAGTGAAGCACAGAGAGTGACCTGTAAGTAAAAATAACCCTTTCATTGCTGATTCACACAGTTTCCTTAGACTTTATGGCCCTCATTTAGTTTTTTTTTTTTTACAATTTTTTTTATTTTTGCAATTTATAAAGATTTTTAATAAAGAAATGTAATTGTAATATATTTATTTAATAAAATGTAACCCCTGCATGCCTTTTGCATGATTTTTATGGATCTGACATCGTACTCTTCAGAGTTTTTTTTCTGTCTTTTTTGTTTAGGGGGGTTTGGGAACCAATATTTTTATTTTTTATTAGTTAGTTAATTAGGTGGGATAAATGAGTTAGTGTTGCACTAGTTGTGTTGCTTATTATTGGGAAAATAATGGGGAAAAACTTTTTTTCCCCAAAAATACCTCTTTTATATGTATTTTTTAATACTAAAATGTAAATAATTTTTTATGTATAGGGTATCAAAAGAAAGCTCTAACTGTCCTTTAAAAAACAACATATAACTTGTGTCTGTGCGTTAAATGAGAAAACGCATATTAAAAATTGAAAAACGCTCTGGTCTTTGGCCTAGGAAAATCCCTGGTCCTTAAAGGGTTAAAGCATATTTTTCTCTTTTTGCTAACACAATGCATTTTTAATTCTCTACATTCATTTGCATGGCTGGTATTTTGATTTGGAAGAAAGAGTGCCAACCCTATCTGATACCCTAGGCTTAGGATAATCTTCCCATTGACTAAAGTGTAAGAATGTCTCAGAGCCTCTATAACCTCGGCTGTGCAACTCTAAGATATATTAGTGGTAGGTGTTTGTAAACCTTACTGTCATTATTGTTTAATTTAAGGTTCAGACAGGGGGTAAGGTTACATGCTCAATAGAGAGAGAGAGAGAGAGAGAGAGAGAGAGAGAGAGAGAGAGAGAGAGAGAGAGAGAGAGAGAGAGAGAGAGAGAGAGAGAGAGAGAGAGAGAGAGAGAGATGAAAAAAAAATCCAGAAAAGCTGCTATAACCCAACCACTTATCTTGCTATAGCTCCTAATCTGAGGCTGATAAAATGAGTACCATTAAGTTGGAAAACTCACTTTATATGTTGGGTGACCTTAACATCTCTGTGATGTCTTTGGACATGAGAGATGATCTCAGTGACCCCCTTCGTGGTAAAGAGCTTCCTTGTTATTATTATTAGAATAATTATTATAATCAGTATCTCTGCCTCTAATCTGTAACTGAGAAAAGGAAATGCTTCCAGGTCTTAATCCCTGGGCACCACATGTCACTTGAAGACATTTGCAGACCGAGAGCATGGCTCAATCGTATATCAAGGACGTGGAAGAGGATTTACTAACTTGTTACTCAACAAAGAGTCTGGCATTGCTGCAGGTACTGATATCCCTGTTATCTGTAACTTTTTTGGCACATACCTGCACCAGCTTTACTATACATATAATTGCACTGGCACTGTGGAAACGCATACACTATATGGACAAAAGTATTGGGACACACCACTAAATTATAGAATTCAGGTGTTTCAATCAGAACCACTGTCACAGGTATATTAAATCAAGCACCTAGCCATGCAGTTGGCATTTACAAACATTTGTGAAATGCATGGGTTACTCTGAAGAGCTCAGTGAATTCACGCGTGGTACTGTGATAGGATGCTGCCACCTTTGCAATAAGTCACTTCGTGAAATTTCATCCTTGCTACATATACCAGGGCCAACTGTAAGTGATTTTATTGGAAAGTGGAAGCGTGTAGCCACGAAGCAGAAGACCACGTAAAGTCACAGAGTGAGGTCAACGAGTGCTAAAGAGCATTGTGGGTAAAAGTCACCAATGGTCTGCTGATTCCATAACAGAAACTGTAAAGTACTGTGGGAGAACTTTACTGACCTGCACAGAGGCCTGACCTTAACTCCATCGAACACGTTTGGGTTGAACCGCAATGAATTTTGAGCAAGGCCTTCTCATCTATCATCAGTGCCTGACCTCACAAATGGTCTACTGGATGAATGGGCAAATAATCCCCACAGAGACAATCCAACATCTTATGGAAAGCCTACCCAGAAGAGTGTAAGTTGTTATAGCTGCAAAGGAGGGGGGAAGGGGGGGGGCAAATATATATTACTGTCTTTGGATTTAGCATGCAATGTCATAACAGTTCCTCTTGGTGTAACGGTCAGGGGCCCCAATACTTTTGTCCATAAAGGGTATACACGGTCCGTTTATTAAACATTGTACTATGGAGAACTAAAAGGACAAATGCAATAAATCAGGCTAAAAAAAGCTGCACTGAAAACAATTCTGCTGCTCGGCTAGCTTGGCCTGACTTTTGCACCACAGTTCACTGTTCAGTGAATAGATCCCATATTGTGTTATAGCAATTCAAGGGAACAGAGGCCTTCTAAAGAATTAACTACAACATAAACATGGATGGTAAAAAAAAAGGGAAGGCATTGTGCTCCTTCCAGTACAAAGTGGTAGCAGGAGGGCCCTCAAATGCTTAATAAACCAGAGTTCCTGCATATGCCATTAATCAAAACACAACGACATGGAGATCTGAAGGCCTTTATAGATCTGTGTCAAAGAGCTGGGTAAGACCAGTGTTAGTCTATTAGTGATGAGTCCGCATTCTCATGTTATCACTGTCAGCATTCAAACCAGATGGAAGACATAAAGATCAATGGAGAACAGACGTCAGATTATTACTAGCTTTAGGTTATAATAGGCTGCTGATCGGGTCTCAACATCTCCCCCCCCCCCCCACACACACACTCATAAACTAGCCTTATTCAGCTTATTGTTTGCACTTTTTAAATTGCTTGGCCAAGAGGGCGTGGCTTGTTTATGATTGACACATTTCTGTATTGACCTGTCAGGTTGTAAGTCTGAGTGAGCTCCTACACAGACCATGTTCACAAACACAAAGTATATCGCAAGTATACAAGTTTCTCTATTAATATATATACAGGGCTGGCCTTAAGTGTCCAGGCACCCCGTGCAGGCAACCTCCATGACAACAAAGAAATAGGCAAATGATACATATCCCATTGAGAAGCAGCTACTTTGCATATCAGGCCACAGGTGATGTCATAAGCGGTGGACTCCATAGACACATTTAAACACATTTTTCTCCTAATTTAGGCATCTTCTTGCAGGTTTGCTAACACAATGTATAGATTATTTTCAATAATTTCAAGGGAATGGGGGAGGACTTGTTCCAAAGGGGGTGTTTATCTACAGACAGATACTATGTATTTCCTATCGTGGAGCAGAATGGTAGGTAATGGATACAGAGAAATATTCTATCACATTCTGTATATATCTAACAATACACAGTTCTAAAATGTAGGGGAATACATCAAAACTGATTAACCTTGATGTGTCTCCCCAAAAAGTTTTATTTGTATTATTAATATTATTATTTTGTATTATTTGTATGAATAAAAAATAAGCCATTCCCAAATTAGAATGGACTTTTCACTTATTCTTACCTGAACCTTGTATTCTAGATAATAGGTACTCAACTAGGTAGATAAAAACATGACTACATAATTAAAGGACAAATAAGGTTAAAAGCTTTCAGTGTGAAACAGTGAGATCTGTGTAGTATTATTTGAGATCACATTCTGTTTGGCGGTAATTGTAACATGTAAAAGGGTTTTACAAATTTATTTTTATAAAACATATTTGCAAGACCAGCCCAAGTCATATTTCTAAGACACTTTCTAAGTTTCTATAATGTCAATATACTCTTAACTCTCTACAGTTCTTATTAAGCAACATGTGATGGGGCCAAGTTTGATTAACTCCCACTTGGGTTACGGTTGATCAATCTTACTCTGAAACAAAGCCTGACTGTTCGGCGTCAATGAATGAACATTTCGCTAATTCAACAGGGATTTGACTTATCAACTGAGGATGTAACACATCAATGTAGATGTTTGTTTGATCATGCTTTCCAATCTTTTTTAATTTTTTTAAGTGTCTTTGTTGTCTCGTGTGGGGTAATGGCTTTTTTGGGAGTTTTTGTAAGCAGCAATGTACTTGGAAATGTACATGATAAACCAAACTGAAATTGTCTGGACGAGACACAGCATTGTAATCTTATCTTATAAGGCTTATACTATGCATAGCATCCTTAGAGAGGGCGTGTTAGGCAATGGACCTACATTCCAAATCACAGAAATAGTACTATCAAACCAGAAAGCAACAGAATTATTAGACAGGTTTTTTCTTTGACTTTCAGTACCATTTAATTTTTTACAACTACAGGCACAGGTAAAGCAGCCTTCACCTGTACTTACTTAACATATTTAACTTGTAAAATACTTGTATTCCACTGCAGTGCTTCTCAAACTTGTCCCCCCCCCCGCCCAACTGTCCAGGGTTAAGGGATTACCTAGTTGTGTTTAAATATAAATATGTATAACACCTGCTGTGGTGTTAGTCCTTGAGGAATGGTTGGTGAATCACACAAGGTGTTATGCATATTCTTATTCAAACACAACTGGGTAATCCCTAAATCCTGGACCGTTGGGTGGTACTTGAGGACAGGATGGAGATGCACTATTCTAGTGGATGGGAAGGTGCCTCTCATTAGAGGAGGTTGCATGTTAGTGTATGCCTTTTTCTTCCCCCAGTAGATGCTAGGCTGCCTCACTACAAGATGTTTCGTGAATTCCACACTCATTGGGGTGTTTGTTTAGCGGAAAAACGGTGTGCTCATAGTGAGTACAACGAAAACATCTAAAAACATAAAATAAGAACCACCATTCATTGAAACTTATGATTTCCCATTTCCAAATACCGAAGAATGTTCTTCGAAGAATGAAATTTCCATTATGGAACTATAACAAGAAACAAAATTTGGTTTCCATTTAGACAGCTAAAAAAAACCTCAACAAATGATTTGTGGAATCCTCAGAGGACCACTCCAAGTCTCCCCATCCCCATCTATAAAATAACATTATTAATGCATATTAAAGTTAAAGATTTGCCTACATATATGTGTGAATCATTTTAATTTTAATTGTTTTTGAGCTTCGGAAATGCTTGCCTTATAATACAGGCTTTCTCCCTTATGTTGCTTCTCTTCCCCTATCTTCTCTACAGGTCTTCCAAATTGGGCATTCCAAACCAATCATAGATGCATAGGGGAATGGGGATGTCTTTACCAACAGTCTCTTTCTATTATGGAATCATGAACACTGACCTTAACTTAAGAAAATGAAGCAACTTGGAGCCTGAAGTTTTTTAGATGTTAGTCTGGGATCTTTTGTGACCTCCTGGATGAGTCGTCGATGGTCGTTGGAGGAAATTTGATAGGTCAACAACTCCTGGATCGGTTCATCACTGTTCCAATGACTCTTACTGTGGTTTGTGGAGTTCCAGAACCTTAGCAATGGCTTTGTAACCCGTTCTGATAGATATCGATGACACTGTTTCTCACCTGTCCTTGAGTTTCTTTAGATAGTGTCGACATTTTCTTCTTTTTGAGAACTTTTAGCCTACTTCACATTGCCAGACAGGTTCTATCTGAGCGTGGTTTACATTCAGAGGGGATGGCAGTAAGCATTCCTGCATGTGTCTAGCTAAATTGGACCCAATTATCAATTCAGTTTGGTTAATTGGTTGATTTAGTCAACTAAGAGGTTGAATTCCTTTTTCACCTATGGCAAGGTAAGAGTTGGATAGGTTCCTTACTTCTACACATGAAATCATAATTTTAAAAATCTTCTTTTATGTATACTCTGATTATTTTCGGCTAATATTAAAATTAGTTTGATGATCTGAAACATTTAAGTGTGACAAACATGCAAAAATAGAAGAAATTCAGCACACGAGTTTGACAAAATAGCTTTGATCATTTCACCTCCCTTTACATTCAATGGGGAAAATTCTAACCTGGGGGGTTTTTCGGGGTGCCGAATTTGACTTACTCTAAAAATGAAAGTCAACCTCCAAAGTCGACCTCCTTGAGTTATTCTCAAATTTTTGTGAACAGACTTCAATAGAGTTAAATACATAGCCTGGCATTTGATGAAGATACAGCTGTACTGAAATTTTGAATTGAAGTTAATTCATACATATACTGTATTTGTAGTTCCACACTAAACAAAACAAACAAAACAAAAAAGATCACTCCAGGCTTTTTTTTACTTTCATCTGGATTTAATTTGATCACAGCCTTATGGGAAAGGGTCACAGTTCACCAGTGAAGGCTTTAGTGACCCCTGGATCTGTCAAGAATATTCAGAGTTTAATTTATTCAGTCTTGATTAAAACACATACTGCTTCCCCGCATCTTGTCATATGGTTACATGGTGCTCTTAATTGTCTAGAATTATGGTTAAAAAAAAAAAACCTTTACGAAGAACAAGAAACTAGAAGTGAAACCAGTAATGCCATTTTTCTACACTTGTAGGTCTAGTCAGTCGGTGATTTTCAATGGCATGATACCAGCGAGGCTGGTGGATAGAATTATGTACTATATGCAAAATGAGTCAAACTTGGAAACTGATCCTCCATTATATGTTGGATATATTTTATACACTTTATTTTTTTCCCCAATAATAAACAATCTAATTTTATGTTGACAAGCTAGAATTAAACCCACTTCACTTGAAATACTACACATTTAGATTAACTGTATATGAGCACATACAGAGTGTACTATTATTATCATGAGATATTATTAAATAGTATTAAAATGCGAAGCGAGTTAGCAATGTCTCCCCTCTGGTTTCCCTCTTTTTCCTTTTTGTAACACTGATGATTTTTACGGTAAAATATTTATTATTAGTTTTGTATATAGTACTGTAATGAAGTTTACATTCCACAGCAATGTATTTTCACATTGTGTCAGAATATCTTACATAGTAACATAGTAATTTAGGTTGAAAAAAACACACAAGTCCATCAAGTTCAACCCTTCTACCTATCATTCCAGCTTTTGATCCAAAAGATGGCAAAACCCCCTAAGGAAGCTATTTCAAATTTTTGCCTCCTAGGAAGAAAAAATCCTTTTTGACTCCAAAAGGCAATCTGATTTGTCCTTGGATCAATAAACCTATATAATTAATGTGTATTCTATTATTAATAGCCCTAAAACTCATCATGTCATGAGTTTAGATTTTTGAGGTCACTGCTGAGTTTTATACTTATGATTAGTGAACAATCAAGGTTTTTTTTTCTCTCTTATTATGGAGTAGATCCCTCATTTTGGACATTGGGATCTGCCTAATATTTTTGATATGAGGAATGCTGAAGACTGGGCTTACAACTGTGGATAAAGGAATAAGGAAGATTAGATGCATCACAGGAGATGTAGTCCACAAAAACTTGAGGCAAAAAAATCCCTGGGAATAATACAGATTAAGGGGCAGTGCACATGTAAGATGGTGGGCTGACGCTATGTGTAGGTTGGATGTCTGCGGGGGGTGGCAGGGTTTTGTATGCTTTGTGGCCATTTTATGACCCGGCTAGCAACATCTCTCCTCTCTCCCTTTTTGTTATCATCTTAATTCTGATGTGCTCAATCTTTATTTGTTGTCACAGCTGGTGGGTGGCAAGTCCTTGCCAGTCAAGGGTAAGAAGGAAAGAGATGGATACACCTGGTATGGTTGACAAGTCTCAATCCTCTCCTAACATCTTGTGTGTTAAGGTTTCAGTACCAACGAACATGCCCATCAAGATTTAAGCCCGCTGGGGGTCTACACTAGGAATGGTAGGGATTGGGAGGTATGTAAAAGGGGTACGGACAAGTTGAGTGTCCTGAGGAAGCTCCAGTTATTGACGGGTTATATTGTTGTTACAATTTTTTTGTTAACAATCCTTTTTTATTTCTGTAATAAATTAGGGTTAGGCTGTGTGTTTTATATAAGGCTAATACAGTAATCCATGAAATGTTAATACATTTGTCTGTGATTATTGGTAGTTATAGGTTTATGGTTCCTACTCTGCATAGTCCATGCTACATCCATACATATTAGTCATCACTGATAAAGGGAATGGGTAGAATAGATAAACTGTCTGTGTCAGCCTGTCCACTAAGAGCACTGTTGATATAAACTACAAAATCATTGCAATTTGTCACAAAAGCTTTTCCAGGAAAGCGATAAGATTCTGAATTGGTAAGATACACACAAAGTTCAGCTTTTAGATAACATCATATTACATTTTACACATGATATCCCCCAAAAGGCTGATTTATGGTACACAGGATAACTGAACCCAAAAAAATGGATAAATGGAAGATTAGATTTAATTATTATTTATACAAATAAAAAAGCTTCAGCGTGGTAACTCTCAAATTCCAATGAAAATATTACACAGATTAGGAACTAGAGTATCAAATTCAAATTGTACTCGTATTTTGAGTTATATTAACTGGGGCAGATAAACACACAGGTTCCCTCTGTATAATAGTATCATTGTGTGGATTTTTTTTTATTTCTTATTTTATATCTGATTTTACTTTTTTGTTTTTTAAATCAAGGGCAGTTCAGGATGATGTCATTGCAACCTTAACAGTACATAGCCTGCAAATCAGGTACAGAGTGGTGCAGCTAGGAGTCATTGTAAAATTAGCTGTAATAAACAAAACATACCCCTCTCCTGCTTTTCAGGTCCAAGGGAGAGCTTGGTGGGTCAGCAGGATTTGGGGCCACAATGCTGCAGTCCTGATCTCATCCTCTGGTGTCTGGAAGAATGTGGGATACAAAGTGTGCATGAAAGGTAGTGCTGACCTTTGACCTCCCAAGCTCTGCCCCCTAGGGTGACTTGGAGACTATGAATAGATAAAATAAGGAGGCAACGTAAGCTTTGTGCCTGTTCATCCATTTTATCTAAGTCCATCTGTTAATATGGCCTGCTATTAACCTCTTAACGCCAAAGGACGTTCTATGTCGTCATAACAGACATGGCCCCAGAGCCCATAGAAGCAGCATAGAACATCCTTTGAACAGCGGCTCATCCCACAATCAGCTGTGTTCCAGATCCCGTTGCAGAGGCTTGCGCGGGATTCTACAGATGAGGCCAGTTTGAGTGGCCTTGGTCCAATAGGTTAAATGTATCTGATACGTCAAGTGAGCACCATGACTTCATGAGTGAGGGATCGAGAGATATTGTCAGGGAGCAACAGGGTCTGGAAAGACCCTGATCGGTTCTCTGACTCAATGTCCCCGAGGACCAGATCATCATTCAGTGTTTTGGGTGTTAAGGGGTTAAACATTTCTTCTGAGTTCCATGTATATCAATAGACTCCTTCTGTAGGTCTAAATCCTGTTATTACTCCAGGTGAGATATTTTGGCCATTAATAAATCCCCTGATTTACATCTTAATTGTGCTATTTCTATACGGTGCCAGAGAATTGAATGAACTTTAAAGAAATTATTTTAAAGGGCCAGTTCCACCAACAGTATCTGAAAGAAAAATATTTTTAGAGAAGCAGTGCAACATGTATATAAAGAAATAAAAATAAGTCTGTCTGATCAGGTTTTCCTCAGCTCTTCTTATGTCCGAAATATTGCAAATTAAATTAAGATGTATTGCGACTGCTGTTGCTGTAGCAACAGTCCTGCCTCTCTCCCTCCAAACCTTCCTGATTTTTTTTCACTGAAATTAGAGGCCTCTGTAAAATGATTATTGATTGTAAAACTACAGGCGTACTATCAATTGTTTTAAAGTAAAAATAAGTACATGTCACATGTATATTACACACGTGTACAACATCCTGAAAACATGCTAATTGGAATCATCCCTCTAAAAGGTTAATGTAATTTTTGTCATCATAAAAGTATTTGTGGTTTGTTTTATGCCTTGTGCACACAAAAAAAAATATGACCGATACCCAATAACTTAAACATTATGTATGTGTTTTTATGAACTTATTAATAATCAGCTTCGACTATATTCCATTTATTTTTTTGGCTGTCCAACCTTTCCTGTGATACAAAGAAGGAAGATTAATTCTTACCCCTCCGTGAAATTATTTTCTGAAAAAATAAATAAAAAATCAGTTAATGCAACACTTAAATTATTAAACTGGTAATGTCATCGAGCTCTCAGAGCATCTTGGGAAGCCTGAATCAGAAAACAATTCCCAAATCTCCATTAAGTAATCAATTCTAACACACTGAAATATTCAAACTGGTTCTTTGGGAATAATGTGTATGCCTTCAATCATCTAAGTAATTTGCAAGTAAAACAAGTAAGGGAATTTTACACACTGAACCATGAATGCAGGTGATTTATGTAATCTGGTAATTTGGGCTGGAACATGTGCATCCCTATTTTCTACATATGAGATCCAGATATTAATGTATATCCAATGTATGACCGGGAACGGGGGACTAATAAAAGTACTCAAAAAAAAAAAAAAAAAATTGGGCAGACTAGATGGACCGAATGGTTCTTATCTGCCGACACATTCTATGTTTCTATGTTTCTATGTTTCTATGTATGTATAGTACAAGTCAATAGATTCCAACACTACTTACTGTGTAAATGTGCCCATGAACACTCTCTGCTTCATTATATAACTTGGAAATTAAAGGTTCACCCCAAACAAGGGGATTACAGTCTGAAGCCCAAGATAAAATTCAGAGATGTGTATATGGAGACACGTTGGGTGATTGTTAATTGTTAATGGCATACATTGGGGGAAATGTGTAACAAGTGGCAAACCCTGAAACACTGCATCTCTGTGCATTAATCTATAGTGCTGAATGGTGACAAGTCAGGAGGTTGTTCATCTACACTGGTCCCTGAACTTTCTGTTTGCTCCGACGCGCTTATCCCAATTTCAGGTGCAAAAAAAAGTGTTGGAATGTACCAAAAAAAGGAGCAATCTCTGTAATGCATGAGATCGTAGTGATTGCACAATTTTTTACTTTTCCATCACTTTCATAGGCAACAATTATTATCCATCCCCACAATGGGGTAAATGCAATGCCGGAAGTTTAATTACCGCACAAGCAATAATTCAATGAGCAATGCTCCTTACAGCACTGAAAGGGATAACGGGATAACCTTTTGTTTAACTCGGGCACTTGAGCAGCCCCTGGCCTGTTTTGTTAATGGGTTGGGATCAGGGTCATTGGGCTAGCCCTTAGCCTCATTTATGGATAGAGTGCCTGGGCCCATGTATTTGGGCAGGGGCATTTGTCCAACTCCTGGCACCATTTTTCTGTAGACTTTGGCTGGCGTTGTGTGTGAAGATGTTTATAAGCATGGATGAGATTATTTTTAGGAATTTAAGATTACCGTAAGTAATTTCAATGGGGCTGGTAAATGAGATGTTACACATATTTATGTTGCATTTAAGGCTTTGTTTTAAGTAGTAGTACTATGCTATATTTGTGTTTGCTTTGAGCTGTAAGCATCGCAGTTCTGGCACCCTATATATTTTAAACCATTTGACATTCAATATTATGTCCATTTTTTATTTTTTTTTAACACTCAGACTTTGAAAGAGATCAAGGTTTTATATAAATTATACCACCGTCTCTATCGTATAAATTTGTAGTCATCCTTGTGTCAGTTTACCCTTTATTATATAACTATTTAAAACTATCTAGATTTGCCCCTTTTATAGGTGTTTTTTTACATCCTTAGTTCATGAGTAGCAATTTATATGCTTCTCTCCTTCTTTCCGAGTGTGTTATGGACTTAACGTGGTCAGCACTGTGGTTAGTTTAGTAAGCGTGCAATCTATCTATCTGTTCTTTTTCTCTTCTTCTTTCCTTTTAACACCTTCGCGACAAAGGACGTGCCAGGCACGTCCTGGGAGAAACTCCATTAACAACAAAGGACGTGCCTGGCACACTATTTTTGGTTTTTGCCCCATAACTCGCAACAAAATACCGAAAAATATGGAAACATGCATATTTTTGAACTCGGGACAACATTTAGAAACTATTTAGACGGGGTCTTTTTTAATGATTTTATTTGTGTAAATTATATTTTAGGTCAAAGTTAGAAAAAGTGGGTTTTTTTAAATTTTTCATCATATTTTATGATTTTCTTTGTAGTAAATTATAAGATATGATGAACATAATGGTATCTAATGAAAGCCCTTCTTATGACGATAAAAACAACATATAATTTGTGTGTGCACTGTATGTGAGAAAGAAAAAAATTACAGCTAAACACAAACACCCCAGAAATGTCAAAACAGCCATTGTCACCAAGGGAAAGTCAAGGTGAAAATGTCTTGTCACTAAGGGGTTAATACCAAACTAAATTATATTTCCCCTTTTCCCACTTACGTTATAAACTTCCTATTCAGTGGCAATATCGTGTTGATCTAAAGACATGACTTACAAGACAAGTTACCTTTGAGGTGTTTGTTGGGTTGAGCTACACATTTATATTTTTCCATTGTGGTGAAAACGGTATTCACAAAGCCCCAAGCATATTTCAAATAAAGATAATCTTCGGATTATACCGTATTGTTTTCTTTATAGGGTTCTCTGCGACTCCAGCATGGCAGGCTCAATCTTAATTTATTCTGCATATGAATTAGGTGGCCTGAAGCAACAAGAGAAACAGCAGCTTCTTCCCCATGTAGATAGCGCTGCTGGGAAAAGAAAACATCGAGAAACAAAACAAAAAAAAAAACACTATTATTTGTATTTATTTTTGGAAATTACAAAATATTATCTGAACCAACGTTCCCTTCTTTCCATTTTCTAGATTTTACCCAATTTTATTTTTTTTAATAGTCAAAATCCATATTTAAATTAAGAACATGTAGGTGGTCCCCGAATACTGGATCTCTGCCATTGATCTCTCACATATCATATTTTATCTGATATAATATGGTAATTGTAGTAAGAACAATATTTATTTTTTTCCTCTGATTGAAAAAACGGTTTCAGAGAAGGTTTCTCAAATACAGCTACTTAAACATATAATAAAAAAGAAAAAAAAAAGATTTCTAATCCGGTTAATATATTGTTTCTAGTATACTTTCCAAAGAAAGACAGTTAAACAAAAAAAGTAAAAAAAAAAAAAAAAACTCAGAATAAAGTTGAGACAGTATTTGTAATTAATATTGTGGATTAAAAACACAAGTTGAACAGGCAATTTAATTTAATTCAGATGTAATACTGATATTTCCCCCCTTGGTTCCTCAACTTAATACATTGCAGATGGTTCCCAGTATACAATAGTTTTTCTTTTTTTCTAACTTTTTTCTAACTTTAAAAAAAAAAAAATTATTAGTTACTGGCTGAATATAAGCTGCCACCATTCACCCCTTTTATTGATACATGTGTTTTTCCTACTGCTATGCTCCAATGCATTTTACGTCCCCTGGCAATGAAAATGTTAAAGGTGCTGAAAGAGCAAAGAAAGACATTGAAACTTTTAATTGAAAGCAGAGTAAATATGTAACTAGCGATTTAAATACTGAAGGCACACATAAAACATATAAAACTCAACAAAGTAATGCGGCATCAGTATGTCAATGTATTGCTGCAATTATATGTCATATCTGTTGCCAAAGATTGTGCAATCCAACATTTTGGAGACTAGGTATGCGTTTACTGTTAATAAAGAGAAATAAGATTTGCTAAAGACAGTGGAAGTTATACAGTGTTGCACAACAATTAAAATATTGCTGAGGTTATTTGATTTTTTTATGTGTTTTTTACAAGTAATTTTTCTGTAAAAAAAAATAAAAAAGGGAATGTCATAAAATTGAATCCTATTTTATTTGATGGCTGGTAACAACTGTTTGGTCCCCTGAGTCTGCCCAAAGATTATGTGATACAGAAACCACCAACCTTATTTGGCCCATCTTTTAGCTCCATCTTTCCGTTATGCCTATCCAATATATACTTAAGGTCTTTCCGCATATAACGCTTGAGGCAATACCAATCCCGCCATTATTTGAGGCCAGGGGTTAAACCATGTTAAACCATCGTTCATCTTTGAGCACATTGTCTCTCGCAGCACTCAAACTCATAGTCTGTCACTTAAGGGTTAATGAATAAGACACCTGTAAAACCAATATCCCAAATCCAAGAACTGCAGATATTACTGGATACTGGGGTGTGTTATTTAAAAAGGGGGTGCTCACAGGATAGTTTACTGTCACTATCCCTTTGTGCTCCTATATATAACGTGGACTAAAATTGTGGGTGTCTGTGACATGTGCAAAGGTCCTGAACCTTTGGGTTGCTCTGTGCACCACAGTGTTAATTTTGCCAGCAAATTTTTATTTAGTTTTAGCCACAGTCTTCTGAATAAAATGTCATTTTAGTTTAGTCGTATTTTAGTCATCTGATTGGTTTTAGTTTTAATCTCCAGCAGATTTACGTTGACTAAATCACCAGTAGCAGTGAGGGAGGGAACAGGTCTGGGAAGGCTGTTACACAGTGTTAAGTTAATTTGCTAGGGAGATGGGAGAGGACAGGTCTGAGAAGGCTGTTACAGAGTGTTAAGTTAACTTGCTGGGGAGATGGGAGGGAACAGGTCTGAGAAGGCTGTTACATAGTGTTAAGTTAACTTGCAGGGGAGATGGGAGAGGACAGGTCTGAGAAGGCTGTTACAAAGTGTTAAGTTAACTTGCTGGGGAGATGGGAGAGGACAGGTCTGAGAAGGCTGTTACACAATGTTAAGTTAACTTGCTGGGGAGATGGGAGAGGACAGGTCTGAGAAGGCTGTTACATAGTTTTAAGTTAACTTGCTAGGGAGATGGGAGGGCGCAGGGTCTGATAGGTCTGTTACATAGTGTTAAGTTAACTTGCTAGGGAGATGGGAGGGAGCAGGTGTGACAAGGCTGTTACATAGTGTTAAGTTAACTTGATAGGGAGATGGGAGGGAGCAGGTCTGAGAAGGCTGTTACACTGTATTAAGTTAACTTGCTGGGGAGATGGGAGGGAACAGGTCTGAGAAGGCTGTTACACAGTTTTAAGTTAACTTGCTGGTGAGATGGGAGGGAACAGGTCTGAGAAGGCTGTTACACAGTTTTAAGTTAACTTGCTGGGGAGATGGGAGGGAACAGAGTCTGAGAGGTCTGTTACATAGTGTTAATTTATCGTGCTAGGGAGATGGGAGGGAACAGATTTGAGAGGTCTGTTACAGAGTGTTAAGTTAACTTGCTGGGGAGATGGGAGGGAACAGGTCTGAGAAGGCTGTTACAGAGTGTTAAGTTATCTTGCTTGGGAGATGGGAGGGAACAGGTCTGAGAAGGCTGTTACATAGTGTTAAGTTAACTTGCTGGGGAGATGGGAGGGAACAGGTCTGAGAAGGCTGTTACAGAGTGTTAAGTTATCTTGCTTGGGAGATGGGAGGGAACAGGTCTGAGAAGGCTGTTACATAGTGTTAAGTTAACTTGCTGGGGAGATGGGAGGGAACAGGTTGGAGAAGGCTGTTACTAGTGTTAAGTTAACTTGCTAGGGAGATGGGAGGGAGCAGGTCTGAGAAGGCTGTTACATAGTGTTAAGTTAACTTGCTAGGTAAATGGGAGGGAACAGGTCTGAGAAGGCTGTTACATAGTGTTAAGTTAACTTGCTGGGGAGATGGGAGGGAACAGGTCTGAGAAGGCTGTTACATAGTGTTAAGTTAACTTGCTAGGGAGATGGGAGGGAACAGGTCTGAGAAGGCTGTTACATAGTGTTAAGTTAACTTGCTGGGGAGATGGGAGGGAACAGGTCTGAGAAGACTGTTACATAGTGTTAAGTTAACTTGCTGGGGAGATGGGAGGGAGCAGGTCTGAGAAGGCTGTTACATAGTGTTAAGTTAACTTGCTAGGTAAATGGGAGGGAACAGGTCTGAGAAGGCTGTTACATAGTGTTAAGTTAACTTGCTGGGGAGATGGGAGGGAACAGGGTCTGAGAGGTCTGTTACATAGTGTTAAGTTAACTTGCTAGGGAGATGGGAGGGAGCAGGTCTGAGAATGCTGTTACAGAGTGTTAAGTTAACTTGCTGGGGAGATGGGAGAGGACAGGTCTGAGAAGGCTGTTACACAATGTTAAGTTAACTTGCTGGGGAGATGGGAGAGGACAGGTCTGAGAAGGCTGTTACACAGTTTTAAGTTAACTTGCTAGGGAGATGGGAGGGCGCAGGGTCTGATAGGTCTGTTACATAGTGTTAAGTTAACTTGCTAGGGAGATGGGAGGGAGCAGGTGTGACAAGGCTGTTACATAGTGTTAAGTTAACTTGATAGGGAGATGGGAGGGAGCAGGTCTGAGAAGGCTGTTACACTGTGTTAAGTTAACTTGCTGGGGAGATGGGAGGGAACAGGTCTGAGAAGGCTGTTACACAGTTTTAAGTTAACTTGCTGGTGAGATGGGAGGGAACAGGTCTGAGAAGGCTGTTACACAGTGTTAAGTTAACTTGCTGGGGAGATGGGAGGGAACAGAGTCTGAGAGGTCTGTTACATAGTGTTAATTTAACGTGCTAGGGAGATGGGAGGGAACAGATTTGAGAGGTCTGTTACAGAGTGTTAAGTTAACTTGCTGGGGAGATGGGAGGGAACAGGTCTGAGAAGGCTGTTACAGAGTGTTAAGTTATCTTGCTTGGGAGATGGGAGGGAACAGGTCTGAGAAGGCTGTTACATAGTGTTAAGTTAACTTGCTGGGGAGATGGGAGGGAACAGTTATGAGAAGGCTGTTACAGAGTGTTAAGTTATCTTGCTTGGGAGATGGGAGGGAACAGGTCTGAGAAGGCTGTTACATAGTGTTAAGTTAACTTGCTGGGGAGATGGGAGGGAACAGGTTGGAGAAGGCTGTTACTAGTGGTAAGTTAACTTGCTAGGGAGATGGGAGGGAGCAGGTCTGAGAAGGCTGTTACATAGTGTTAAGTTAACTTGCTAGGTAAATGGGAGGGAACAGGTCTGAGAAGGCTGTTACATAGTGTTAAGTTAACTTGCTAGGGAGATGGGAGGGAACAGGTCTGAGAAGGCTGTTACATAGTGTTATGTTAACTTGCTGGGGAGATGGGAGGGAACAGGTCTGAGAAGACTGTTACATAGTGTTAAGTTAACTTGCTGGGGAGATGGGAGGGAGCAGGTCTGAGAAGGCTGTTACATAGTGTTAAGTTAACTTGCTAGGTAAATGGGAGGGAACAGGTCTGAGAAGGCTGTTACATAGTGTTAAGTTAACTTGCTGGGGAGATGGGAGGGAGCAGGTCTGAGAATGCTGTTACACAGTGTTAAGTTAACTTACTAGGGAGATGGGAGGGAACAGGTCTGAGAAGGCTGTTACATAGTGTTAAGTTAACTTGCTGGGGAGATGGGAGGGAACAGGTCTGAGAAGGCTGTTACATAGTGTTAAGTTAACTTGCTGGGGAGATGGGAGGGAACAGGTCTGAGAAGGCTGTTACATAGTGTTAAGTTAACTTGCTGGGGAGATGGGAGGGAACAGGTCTGAGAAGACTGTTACATAGTGTTAACTTGCTGGGGAGATGGGAGGGAACAGGTCTGAGAAGCCTGTTACCGAGTGTTAAGTTAACTTGCTGGGGAGATGGGAGGGAACAGGGTCTGAGAGGTCTGTTACATAGTGTTAAGTTAACTTGCTTGGGAGATGGGATGGAGCAGGTCTGAGAAGGCTGTTACATAGTGTTAAGTTAACTTGCAGGGGAGATGGGAGGGAACAGGTCTGAGAAGGCTGTTACATAGTGTTAAGTTAACTTGCAGGGGAGATGGGAGAGGACAGGTCTGAGAAGGCTGTTACACAGTGTTAAGTTAACTTGCTGGGGAGATGGGAGAGGACAGGTCTGAGAAGGCTGTTACACAATGTTAAGTTAACTTGCTGGGGAGATGGGAGAGGACAGGTCTGAGAAGGCTGTTACACAGTTTTAAGTTAACTTGCTAGGGAGATGGGAGGGCGCAGGGTCTGATAGGTCTGTTACATAGTGTTAAGTTAACTTGCTAGGGAGATGGGAGGGAGCAGGTGTGACAAGGCTGTTACATAGTGTTAAGTTAACTTGATAGGGAGATGGGAGGGAGCAGGTCTGAGAAGGCTGTTACACTGTGTTAAGTTAACTTGCTGGGGAGATGGGAGGGAACAGGTCTGAGAAGGCTGTTACACAGTTTTAAGTTAACTTGCTGGGGAGATGGGAGGGAACGGGTTGGAGAAGGCTGTTACTAGTGTTAAGTTAACTTGCTGGGGAGATGGGAGGGAACAGGATCTGAGAGATCTGTTACATAGTGTTAAGTTAACTTGCTAGGGAGATGGGAGGGAGCAGGTCAGAGAAGGCGGTTACATAGTGTTAAGTTAACTTGCTAGGTAAATGGGAGGGAACAGGTCTGAGAAGGCTGTTACAGAGTGTTAAGTTATCTTGCTTGGGAGATAGGAGGGAACAGGTCTGAGAAGGCTGTTACATAGTGTTAAGTTAACTTGCTGGGGAGATGGGAGGGAACAGAGTCTGAGAGGTCTGTTACATAGTGTTAATTTAACGTGCTAGGGAGATGGGAGGGAACAGATTTGAGAGGTCTGTTACAGAGTGTTAAGTTAACTTGCTGGGGAGATGGGAGGGAACAGGTCTGAGAAGGCTGTTACAGAGTGTTAAGTTATCTTGCTTGGGAGATGGGAGGGAACAGGTCTGAGAAGGCTGTTACATAGTGTTAAGTTAACTTGCTGGGGAGATGGGAGGGAACAGGTCTGAGAAGGCTGTTACAGAGTGTTAAGTTATCTTGCTTGGGAGATGGGAGGGAACAGGTCTGAGAAGGCTGTTACATAGTGTTAAGTTAACTTGCTGGGGAGATGGGAGGGAACAGGTTGGAGAAGGCTGTTACTAGTGTTAAGTTAACTTGCTGGGGAGATGGGAGGGAACAGGGTCTGAGAGGTCTGTTACATAGTGTTAAGTTAACTTGCTAGGGAGATGGGAGGGAGCAGGGTTGAGAAGGCTGTTACATAGTGTTAAGTTAACTTGCTAGGTAAATGGGAGGGAACAGGTCTGAGAAGGCTGTTACATAGTGTTAAGTTAACTTGCTGGGGAGATGGGAGGGAACAGGTCTGAGAAGGCTGTTACATAGTGTTAAGTTAACTTGCTAGGGAGATGGGAGGGAGCAGGTCTGAGAATGCTGTTACACAGTGTTAAGTTAACTTACTAGGGAGATGGGAGGGAACAGGTCTGAGAAGGCTGTTACATAGTGTTAAGTTAACTTGCTGGGGAGATGGGAGGGAACAGGTCTGAGAAGACTGTTACATAGTGTTAAGTTAACTTGCTGGGGAGATGGGAGGGAGCAGGTCTGAGAAGGCTGTTACATAGTGTTAAGTTAACTTGCTAGGTAAATGGGAGGGAACAGGTCTGAGAAGGCTGTTACATAGTGTTAAGTTAACTTGCTGGGGAGATGGGAGGGAACAGGGTCTGAGAGGTCTGTTACATAGTGTTAAGTTAACTTGCTAGGGAGATGGGAGGGAGCAGGTCTGAGAATGCTGTTACAGAGTGTTAAGTTAACTTACTAGGGAGATGGGAGGGAACAGGTCTGAGAAGGCTGTTACATAGTGTTAAGTTAACTTGCTGGGGAGATGGGAGGGAACAGGTCTGAGAAGACTGTTACATAGTGTTAACTTAACTTGCTGGGGAGATGGGAGGGAACAGGTCTGAGAAGGCTGTTACATAGTGTTAAGTTAACTTGCTGGGGAGATGGGAGGGAACAGGTCTGAGAAGGCTGTTACATAGTGTTAAGTTAACTTGCTGGGGAGATGGGAGGGAACAGGTCTGAGAAGACTGTTACATAGTGTTAACTTGCTGGGGAGATGGGAGGGAACAGGTCTGAGAAGCCTGTTACCGAGTGTTAAGTTAACTTGCTGGGGAGATGGGAGGGAACAGGGTCTGAGAGGTCTGTTACATAGTGTTAAGTTAACTTGCTTGGGAGATGGGATGGAGCAGGTCTGAGAAGGCTGTTACATAGTGTTAAGTTAACTTGCAGGGGAGATGGGAGGGAACAGGTCTGAGAAGGCTGTTACATAGTGTTAAGTTAACTTGCAGGGGAGATGGGAGAGGACAGGTCTGAGAAGGCTGTTACACAGTGTTAAGTTAACTTGCTGGGGAGATGGGAGAGGACAGGTCTGAGAAGGCTGTTACACAATGTTAAGTTAACTTGCTGGGGAGATGGGAGAGGACAGGTCTGAGAAGGCTGTTACACAGTTTTAAGTTAACTTGCTAGGGAGATGGGAGGGCGCAGGGTCTGATAGGTCTGTTACATAGTGTTAAGTTAACTTGCTAGGGAGATGGGAGGGAGCAGGTGTGACAAGGCTGTTACATAGTGTTAAGTTAACTTGATAGGGAGATGGGAGGGAGCAGGTCTGAGAAGGCTGTTACACTGTGTTAAGTTAACTTGCTGGGGAGATGGGAGGGAACAGGTCTGAGAAGGCTGTTACACAGTTTTAAGTTAACTTGCTGGGGAGATGGGAGGGAACGGGTTGGAGAAGGCTGTTACTAGTGTTAAGTTAACTTGCTGGGGAGATGGGAGGGAACAGGGTCTGAGAGATCTGTTACATAGTGTTAAGTTAACTTGCTAGGGAGATGGGAGGGAGCAGGTCAGAGAAGGCGGTTACATAGTGTTAAGTTAACTTGCTAGGTAAATGGGAGGGAACAGGTCTGAGAAGGCTGTTACAGAGTGTTAAGTTATCTTGCTTGGGAGATAGGAGGGAACAGGTCTGAGAAGGCTGTTACATAGTGTTAAGTTAACTTGCTGGGGAGATGGGAGGGAACAGAGTCTGAGAGGTCTGTTACATAGTGTTAATTTAACGTGCTAGGGAGATGGGAGGGAACAGATTTGAGAGGTCTGTTACAGAGTGTTAAGTTAACTTGCTGGGGAGATGGGAGGGAACAGGTCTGAGAAGGCTGTTACAGAGTGTTAAGTTATCTTGCTTGGGAGATGGGAGGGAACAGGTCTGAGAAGGCTGTTACATAGTGTTAAGTTAACTTGCTGGGGAGATGGGAGGGAACAGGTCTGAGAAGGCTGTTACAGAGTGTTAAGTTATCTTGCTTGGGAGATGGGAGGGAACAGGTCTGAGAAGGCTGTTACATAGTGTTAAGTTAACTTGCTGGGGAGATGGGAGGGAACAGGTTGGAGAAGGCTGTTACTAGTGTTAAGTTAACTTGCTGGGGAGATGGGAGGGAACAGGGTCTGAGAGGTCTGTTACATAGTGTTAAGTTAACTTGCTAGGGAGATGGGAGGGAGCAGGGTTGAGAAGGCTGTTACATAGTGTTAAGTTAACTTGCTAGGTAAATGGGAGGGAACAGGTCTGAGAAGGCTGTTACATAGTGTTAAGTTAACTTGCTGGGGAGATGGGAGGGAACAGGTCTGAGAAGGCTGTTACATAGTGTTAAGTTAACTTGCTAGGGAGATGGGAGGGAGCAGGTCTGAGAATGCTGTTACACAGTGTTAAGTTAACTTACTAGGGAGATGGGAGGGAACAGGTCTGAGAAGGCTGTTACATAGTGTTAAGTTAACTTGCTGGGGAGATGGGAGGGAACAGGTCTGAGAAGACTGTTACATAGTGTTAAGTTAACTTGCTGGGGAGATGGGAGGGAGCAGGTCTGAGAAGGCTGTTACATAGTGTTAAGTTAACTTGCTAGGTAAATGGGAGGGAACAGGTCTGAGAAGGCTGTTACATAGTGTTAAGTTAACTTGCTGGGGAGATGGGAGGGAACAGGGTCTGAGAGGTCTGTTACATAGTGTTAAGTTAACTTGCTAGGGAGATGGGAGGGAGCAGGTCTGAGAATGCTGTTACAGAGTGTTAAGTTAACTTACTAGGGAGATGGGAGGGAACAGGTCTGAGAAGGCTGTTACATAGTGTTAAGTTAACTTGCTGGGGAGATGGGAGGGAACAGGTCTGAGAAGACTGTTACATAGTGTTAACTTAACTTGCTGGGGAGATGGGAGGGAACAGGTCTGAGAAGCCTGTTACCGAGTGTTAAGTTAACTTGCTGGGGAGATGGGAGGGAACAGGGTCTGAGAGGTCTGTTACATAGTGTTAAGTTAACTTGCTTGGGAGATGGGATGGAGCAGGTCTGAGAAGGCTGTTACATAGTGTTAAGTTATCTTGCTTGGGAGATGGGAGGGAACAGGTCTGAGAAGGCTGTTACTGAGTGTTAAGTTAACTTGCCGGGGACATGGGAGGGAACAGGTCTGAGAAGGCTGTTACAGAGTGTTAAGTTATCTTGCTTGGGAGATGGGAGGAAACAGGTCTGAGAAGGCTGTTACATAGTGTTATGTTAACTTGCTGGGGAGATGGGAGGGAACAGGTCGGAGAAGGCTGTTACTCAATGTTAAGTTAACTTGCTGGGGAGATGGGAGGGAACAGGATCTGAGAGGTCTGTTACACAGTGTTAAGTTAACGTGCTAGGGAGATGGGAGGGAACAGGTTTGAGAGGTCTGTTACACAGTATTAAGTTAACTTGCTTTGGTGATGGGATGGAGCAGGTCTGAGAAGGCTGTTACAGAGTGTAAAGTTATCTTGCTTGGGAGATGGGAGGGAACAGGTCTGAGAGGTCTGATACCTAGTGTTAAGTTAACTTGCTGGTGAGATGGGAGGGAACAGGTCTGAGATGGCTGTTACATAGTGTTAAGTTAACTTGCTGGGGAGATGGGAGGGGAAACAGTCACGTGACAATACCAGGCGAATCAGATGGAGGAGTATCCTCTTCCTCTGCAGTGTGCAGGGCATTGCTCCAGGGGAAAGACAGGCACAGGGAGCCAATCTAGCTGCAGATAGAGTCAGGGGGCTGTGCTTTGGCAGAGGTCCATCAGAACCAGAAGTCCAAATAGGTTCCTCCCTAACATAATGCAATAGTCCGTCCCTACAATTTTTGTAAAATTGATGAAAATTGCAATGGATTTTAGTCATAGTTTTAGTCCTATTAACTTAGTTTTTATTCAGTTATTGTTTACTCAAGAAACTTAACACTGGTGCACCAGTTCAATCCATGCATAGAGAATCAGGCGATCGGGGGGAACCTGCTTCAAACACTCTATGGTAGAGCTTCCACTCTCACACATGGCTGAGTAGGGTTGTAGAAGAAAAAAGGCCTCAATTGCCTCAAAAGTGAATCTGTTTTTATTGATCATTTTTTCCATTTATACCTTGGGTTAGCCAAATACATAGCCTGTGTGTTCTGCTTATTTTTTTTTTTTTTAATTTAAATATAAAATGTGATAGCGGATAAGAACTATTTTAATTGTGTCTCCTTTTTATGACATCACCTTGTGACTTGATTTCAAAATTACACATTTTCCATTGGAAGTAGTTCATTTGTATATCAATAATGGCGATGAATGGTACAAATTTACGACACCATAAAAATCAATGACAAGTTAATTTCGAACAGGCCGGCAATGGTCGGACCGTGGGCCACAATGTAACCAATTCGATATAAATGGATAGCTTTGTTTGAATGAAGTTGATTTAAACTGATTTCTGTCTGCTTCTATATTGCTGCTAAATAACCAAAACCTTTTTGGGGGAGCTAAGAAGTTATTCTTCACTACTATTGTAAATAATAAATATTTATTGTGGCGGAACCAACCTCGCCACTATGTTCTGGAGAAGCCTGGTTGCTCGCCTGCTGCCTCTGGACTATGGCCCCATTGTAAAAGCTTGCATTTTCCCCTGCAGAAAGGCTTGTTCGTGCCTTTCTGCCTGGGTGTTCGGTAGATTGAATCTACCGAACCAACTCATAAATGAATGGACTACCTGGGCAAGGGATGTGCCATAGCACTATACGTTAATATTGTTAGTTAGTTATATTCTGTTAGTATATTGGTTATGTGTAATGTTTAATTCTGTGAGTAGACCACTCTGAAGGTTTATAATGTGACAGTGACTCCAATAGTTTACTCCAACATCCATTGTTCTGTTTTAACTGGATTAACTGGTAAACTGATTATGTTGTGTACATTATGTTTCTTACTGTGTGTCTACTCACTGTATGGTAATTTGGTTTGCAGTCTGAATGTCTAATGTTTTCCTAGCCCCAGTTAGTTGGAGAACTATGTTTAGTTCCATTCCCCCCCCCCCCCCATGGGCGTAGGAAGCGGGGGGGGGATGGGGGGGACGGATCCCCCCCAGGAAAAAATGTGGGGGGGACAGGTAGGGTGAAATCCCCCCCAGCCCCTGCTTGCCGCGTTCACAGCGCATTGCGCTTGTGAACGCTTTTTTCCGGCAAGCCGCATCCGATGGATGCGACAGCTGAAAAAAAAAAAAAAAAAAACTGACGTTGCGTCACATCCGGTGACTGTTTCTCTCCTCCGTGCAAGAGGGAAGACTGCATGGAGGAGACATCCGGCGGGGGACACGGAGCAGTGAAGTGTAAGTACTAGGGAAGGGGGGGGGGGGGACTGGCACAGTATTACAGGCATCTGACTGGCATAATATTCCTGGGCATCTGACTGGCATAATATTACTGGGCATCTGACTGGCACAATATTAAAGGCATCTGGCTGGCACAATATTACAGGCATCTGGCTGGCACTATATTACTGGGCTCTGGCTGGCACTATATTACTGGGCTCTAGCTGGCATAATATTACAGGCATCTGGCTGGCACAATATTACAGGCATCTGGCTGGCACAATATTACAGGCATCTGGCTGGCACAATATTACTGGGCTCTGACTGACACTATATTACTGGGCTCTGACTGGCATAATATTACAGGCATCTGGCTGGCACAATATTACTGGGCTCTGACTGGCACAATATTACAGGAATCTGACTGGCACAATATTACAGGCATCTGACTGGCACAATATTACTGGTATCTGACTGGCACAATAATACTGCGCTCTGAATGGCACAATATTACTGGCATCTGAATGGCACAACAATTATGGCATGTGTGTGTGGGGGGGGGTTAACATCGCGATGGATGGCGGAATTGCATGCAGGGGAGGGGGCAGGGTCCAGGGGGCCCAAGCAAATGCTTGCCCAGGGTCCAATCACTATTAAAGACGGCCCTGAGCATTCTTGCCAACCCGGGACAGTCCCGCAACGTTTTCGATCCTGGGACTGTCCCGGGAGAATCAGCTCTGCAGCGATCACGGAGGTCACCTGATCACGTGACTTCATCGCACAACGTCATGTGATCATGTGCACGGCTTGTGCGCGTCCTCCACAAGTCACGCAGCCCCACACTGGGAGGAACGAGGTAGGAACAGTGACTGTGTCACTGCCAATAATGTACCGTTTTTCTTTTTATCATGGCAGCTTCGGAACGTGATTGATTATTGCAGCTCTTAGGGGCATTTAAAAAATGTCTCTTAGAGCTGCAATAATCAATGACTTCCGAAGCTGCCATAATAACATGTCTCTTAAATCTGCCAATGACTTCTACAAATGATGAGATGATCAAAAAATGAAGGCAAAAAAAACCCGTGGCAAATGAATGTGGGCAACAAAAAACCTGGCAAATGAATGTGGGCAAAAAAAAAAACCCTGGTAAATGAATGTGGGCAAAAAAAAAACCCTGGCAAATGAATGTGGGCAAAAAAAACCCTGGCAAATGAATGTGGGCAAAAAAAACCCTGACAAATGAATTTGGGCAAAAAAAAACACTGGCAAATGAATGTGGGCAAAATAAAACTGACAAATGAATGGGCAAAATAATGTAATTAATAAGTAATGATGGTCTGTGCCTTTGTAACAAACCTGGAACGGAAATGCCCACCTTCCCTGCAATGAGATATAGTGTGTGTGACTGACTGTGTGAGTTTGTGTGTCTGTGACTGACTGTATGAGTTTGTGTGTCTGTGACTGACTGTATGAGTTTGTGTGTCTGTGACTGACTGTATGAGTTTGTGTGTATATGTGACTGATTATGAGTGTGTGTGTCTGTGACAGACTGTATGTATGGGTGTATGTGAAAGACCATGTATGAGTGTGTGTGTCTATGTTACAGACTGTATCTATGAGTGTGTGTCTGACAGACTGCATGTTTGTATGAGTGTGTGTCTGCGACAGGCTTTATGTATGTATGTATGTATGAGTGTGTCTGTGAACGACTGTATGTATGAGTGTGTGTGTGTCTGACAGACTGTATGTATGTGTGAGTGTGTGCCTGGCAGACTGTATGTATGTATGTATGTATGTATGAGTGTGTGTCTATGTGACAGTATGTATATGTGTGACAGGCTGTATGTATGAGTATATGTGTCTATGTGACTGACTGTATATGACTGCATGTGATTGTGTGTATGTGCTGTTGTCTGGCTCCTAGATTTTTTTCCTGGCTCCTAAAACTTAGTTAAGGTTGTCAAGCCCTGGTATAAATGTTACTAGTTATATACATATATTTGGGGTCCACCTTAAGCTTTTGGAAATGCTGGAAATATTTAATATTTTACAGTTTATTTTCTGTCAGAAATGTAATGTTTGTTTGCTGAGAGGGTAGTGGATGCATGGAATAGTCTTCCAGTAGAAGTGGTAGAGGTTAATGCAGTGAAGGAGTTTAAGCATTCATGGGATAGGTATAAGGCTATCCTAGATATAAGATAAGGCCAGGGACCAATGAAAGTATTACTATACTGAGAGGGTAGTGGATGCAGGGAATAGCCTTCCAGTAGAAGTGGTAGAGGTTAATACAGTGAAGGAGTTTAAGCATGCATGGGATATGTATAAGGCTATCCTAGATATAAGATAAGGTCAGGGACTAATGAAAGTATTACTTTACTGAGAGGGTAGTGGATACATGGAATGGCATTCCAGCAGAAGTGGTAGGTTCATACTGATGTATGTTTTATGGTGTACACACAGCTCGCTGACTATATTTCATGAAACAGTGATAAAATGCACCTGCCTGATGCAGATGTTGTGCTGTGAATGTATCTGTTGTATACCAAGGATGCTGGTAATGTTGGTGGGAACTTGGTGATATAATATACACTGTGACAAGCTTTATTTTTACTGCTGCTATACCCGGCGAGCAAAAATGCTGTCCCCCCCAGATTTTTGGGGGTTCCTACACCCATGCCCCCCCCCCCCCCCCCATTGTATACTAATGTCTGTGATGTCATGTGTATGTCTTTTATAAGTCTGTGTTGTTACACAAATAAAGGAGTAGTTCAATCTTGCTGTACCTAACTGCTAGATGTCCTGTCTATTTGGGTACAAAGAGCAAGGGTCCAGGAAAGACTTGCTGGGTGTGACGGTCCGTTACATTTATGTGAGCCAATACACACCGGCATTATGGATCACATGATCCTTAAGGAGTATAAATGATCCCCTGAGTTCTCCACGGTGGAGAATATTTATTTCATAATTGCCTGTGTGACCTCTTAAGCAGGAGTAGACATTTTATAATCGGATACTGATTGTCAACTTAACAGAGGAGACTTGCTTTTGGATAAAAAAAAGTGGACAGATCCCACCAACCTAATCCAATATTTACCCCCTTGGGTTACTGTATCTTCATTTCCTCAGAGACAGTAAGCTTGTTGAAGCAGGGGCCCCATTCACTTTTTTGTTCTAGTATGTTGTGTTTTAAAACTGTGTCATTTTGAAAATTTTCAAATATGTTTTGAATTAATACCCAATATGTACAATCTGTGACCCAGTTCTTCATCCTTCCGAGCTAGATAAAATGATTGCCATTAAATGGGGTAATATTAACAGCCCATGGATATTAACCCTTTGAGGCCCAAAAAACCTAGATTGGAAAATAAAAACTCAATTTGTTCAAAAAAATCTATATTTCATGACATAATAAACACGAATGTTCAGTTTAAACCAAAAAACATTTTTATGGTTGTTACATACTGTATTTCCAATGGTTTTCAAACGAAAGTCATTGGAAAGTAATACTGGATCGCACGTGAACAGCCAATGCATACAACGCACCAACAAACTAAAATGGCGTTCAGGCTTCAACGCATCAACAAACTAAAATGGTGTACAGGCTTCAACGCATCAACAAACTAAAATGGCGTACAGGCTTCAATGCATCAACAAACTGAAATGGCGTACAGGCTTCAGCGCATCAACAAACTAAAATGGTGTACAGGCTTCAACGCATCAACAAACTAAAATGGCGTACAGGCTTCAATGCATCAACAAACTAAAATGGCGTACAGGCTTCAGCGCATCAACAAACGAAAATGGTGTACAGGCTTCAGCGCATCAACAAACTGAAATGGCGTACAGGCTTCAATGCATCAACAAACTGAAATGGTATACAGGCTTCAATGAATCAACAAACTGAAATTGCGTACATGCTTTGACGCATCAACAAACTAAAATGGCGTACAGGCTTCAACGCATCAACAAACTGAAATGGCGTACAGGCTTCAGCGCATCAACAAACTAAAATGGTGTACAGGCTTCAACGCATCAACAAACTAAAATGGAGTACAGGCTTCAATGCATCAACAAACTAAAATGGTGTACAGGCTTCAGCGCATCAACAAACTGAAATGGCGTACAGGCTTCAATGCATCAACAAACTGAAATGGCATACAGGCTTCAATGAATCAACAAACTGAAATGGCGTACAGGCTTCAACGCTTCAACAAACTAAAATGGCGTACAGGCTTCAATGAATCAACAAACTGAAATGCCGTACAGGCTTTGACGCATCAACAAACTAAAATGGCGTACAGGCTTCAGCGCATCAACAAACTGAAATGGCGTACAGGCTTCAATGCATCAACAAACTGAAATGGCATACAGGCCTCAATGAATCAACAAACTGAAATGGCGTACAGGCTTTGACGCATCAACAAACTAAAATGGCGTATAGGCTTCGACGCATCAAAAAATTAAAATGGCGTACAGGCTTCAATGAATCAACAAACTGAAATGCCGTACAGGCTTTGACGCATCAACAAACTAAAATGGCGTACAGGCTTCAGCGCATCAACAAACTGAAATGGCGTACAGGGTTCAATGCATCAACAAAATTAAATGGCATACAGGCTTCAATGAATCAACAAACTGAAATGGTGTACAGGCTTCAATGCATCAACAAACGAGAATGGCGTACAGGCTTCAATGAATCAACAAACTGAAATGGCGTACAGGCTTCAATGCATCAACAAAATGAAATGGCGTACAGGCCTCAATGCATCAACAAACTGAAATGGCGTACAGGCTTCAATGAATCAACAAACTAAAATGGCGTACAGGCTTTGACGCATCAACAAACTAAAATGGCGTACAGGCTTCAATGCATCAACAAACGAAAATGGTATATAGGCTTCAACAGGGACTCTACCGCTACAGTGAACACTAGATTCTAACACTAGAGAACTCTACCGGTGGGTTTGCAATGGTTATTTCAAAGCAAGACTTGTAGGCCGCATAAGCAAGGACAAGCAAAACGTGAGTTTCAGAGTGAAACTGTTTAGTCTTAAATAACGGTCCCTGGACATATGTTAAAACCAAAGATTATTTGAACATACCTTTCCTGGTTAAACATATAATTATAATTAAATGAAGTCAAACATTAGCAACATTTTTAAATACATTAAAAAATAAATCATGCGTGTTTCCGTTGCCATAACTGCGTTTGTTCTGCCACAGTCTAAACACCATTTCCTCTGCGTATAATGTTAATATTGTCTGTACAGACAAATCATTAATATAATTTCAAAAGTGTATTATTACGTAGTGTATGTGAACCCGTTGTACGAGCGCAGTAGGATAAAATTTGCTTTGTATCCTCTTTTAATTGGCCCTGATGGCCCCGGTTTCTGAGAATCCAAGTACACGTTAGTGCAATGGAAAGACAAAAGACCACAAACAGATCTGTGGTGAGGCCATTCTGAAATCAACTGGAACAAAGAGAGAAGGCAATAAAAACAACATGTACTGCCAAGGTTGGCTTACATCACAATTCAGGACATGTTGGTTCACACACACACATTGGATTATTATAGTAATGACTTAAATGTATTTGTTTGTTTACATGTTTAGATATTTATTGTTTAGCACCAGGTAAGTGATTCCACCCATTCCAACACGAGTGAAACGCATTGGTACTAGCCGGCTAGATTAGTTTCCAGTCGTCTCAACTTTCCCTTACTAGAGCAGAGATAATACTAATTTTTAACGCTTGCATCAAATCCATGATTAAGAAACTTGTGATTTAAACTTGAAATAGACACCAAGCAAAGATCAACAGAGAGGGAATGATGAATATTAGACAATGCTTTATACTAAAAAACCTAAAATGATTCACTCATTTAAAAGTATAAATAAAAGCTTAATTTAAAATAATTTAAAACCAAAACCAATAATACAAATTCATATTCACTGCATATATAATTGTAATATTAATTAAAATGTTGACACAGTTGATGAGAAAATTGAGGAAATTAATAAATAATTACTCAAATAATTAACACAATACTAAAAAAAAAAAAACACTGCACTTTAGAGCTACATAAGGAGAAAATCTCTAGTTCTTAAAGGTCAAGTAATTTTAAATTATAGGTTTAATAAAAATGTCTTTAAAAGAAACTGATAGCGTGACACATATATATCGCCTACACACACTATATGACGATCTTGCTGAAATTCTTGTGTTTGACAAAGACGATTTCCCAGATTATTAAGCAACTTCATTCATAAAAAATAAATAAAATAAATAACACTTAGCTGAATACTACAACAAACCAGACAGTCTGGGAGTTTTCAATCTTGAGAGCAATTACATCAGCAAAATGTGTATTATCTCTAAAAAGCAAACTTGGACATCACAAATTGAGCAGTGGGCCAAATAAAGTATATGTCATGGAAGCCAAAGTATTTTTTTGCCATAAAAGAAAGGAGTAGGACCATTATAAAAAAAAAAAAAAGGTCTGTACTTTCTTTGAAATCACCATTTCCTAATGTAATAAAAACGATTTATTCATAGTAAAAAGATTTGGCTTCACTGCCAATCCATTTTAGTGATGTATGTACTGTATGTGAGGCCATTTTTTTGTAGAACGTATATGTTTTACTCGCTGCTCTGTTAAATATATAATTCCTATGTGTTCCAATGGAAATCAGTTAATTAATGAAGGTCGTTCGATAGGATCCTTAATTGTCCTGTTTGCTCAAATATACAACAATGTTATTTTTTTTTCAGAAATGGAACGATAGATGATATCCACAGACAAAAAACAGGAGCCAGATTCAAAAGTCCACACGTGTAGAATCTAGTTTAGGCCTCAAAGTCGAGGGAAGAACATGGGGGGGGGGGGATATAGTGTAAAACTGTGGTGTACAAAAGATAATTTAATGTTAAAATGGCACTCACAAATAAAGTGTGCAGAAAGAGACTGCCTCAGTTTGCAATAAAAGGTTTAAAACAAGGGTGTTTCACCAACACTGGATCCCAGAAGACCATACAGGATAGTTGTAGAAGGTAGGTGTTTCTGTGATTTCCCAGGTGTTGAAATCAGGAATATAGGTCACGTTGTGCAGGGGGTCCCATGCGGTGGTATACAACAGCCAATACTGACAAATCAGGAGGTCAGACTATACAGAGGAGATTTCAATGCCGACGCGTTTCTTTGAAGAGATTTCAACTTCCTCAGGGGACTTATAGACAGAAAGTCCATATGGGTGTGATAACCCATGTCAAAGTGTTACATTTCCTTGATGCATGAAACAGTGTGCGGAACCTAACTATCTTTCTCATTCAGCTATCAGTGCCTGATTTTTACTCTTCTAGTGAATAGTCCCCATTCTGTATTATGACTGTGTGCAATAAGGCCTGCTTTGGGGGTCAGTGCCATGCTTGTATGGATGATGCACTGGCACTTTATAAATGAAGCAGTTGCCTCCTGTAAATCCATGCAGACCTATAGAGGGACTATGAAGACTACAGAGGGGAGAGAGAAGAAAGGTTACAGAGGGGGGAAAGAAATAAGAGAGACTATAGAGCAAAGAGAAGAGAGACTACAGAGGGGAGAGAGAGACTAGAGGGGAGAAAGAGAGAGACGTCAGGGGAGGAGGAGAGAGAGAGAGGCTACAGGGGAGAAAGAGAGAGACTACTGGGGGAGAGAGAGACTATAGGGGGAGAGAGAGACTACAGGGGGAGAGAGAGACTACAGGGGGAGAGAGAGACTAGAGGGGAGAAAGAGAGAGACGTCAGGGGAGGAGGAGAGAGAGAGAGGCTACAGGGGAGAAAGAGAGAGACTACTGGGGGAGAGAGAGACTACAGGGGAGAGAGAGACTATAGGGGGAGAGAGAGACTACAGGGGGAGAGAAAGAGAGACAATAGGGGGAGAAAGAGAGATACTACAGGGGGAGAAAGAGAGATGTCAGGGGGAGGGGGAGAGAGACTACAGGGGGAGAGGGAGACTACAGGGGGGAGAGAGAGAGAGAGAGAGAGAGAGAGAGAGAGAGAGAGAGAGAGAGATAGAGAGCGAGAGAGAGACTACAGATGGGATAGAGAGAGAGAGAGAGACTACAGATGGGATAGAGAGACTACAAAGGGGAGATAGAGAGAGAGAAGAGAGACTACAGAGGGGAGAGAGAAGAAAGGTTACAGAGGAGGGAGAGAAAGAAGAGAGATTACAGAGGAAAGAGAAGAGAGACTGCAGAGGGGAGAGAGAGAGTTTAAAAAATTAAGAGGGGATAGAGACTACATAAATGGAAATTCATGATTCATGTGAATGCAAATCTGCTAGAACGATGTGTAGATCAATTTTGATCATTTATTTTTATTTAAGGGTGCCAAGTCTGTTTAAATACCTGGAGTGTGTGGTAACATTGTATCAACACTAGAAGGATTTTAGAGAGCATGGTTATAAATGATTGGACTAATTCTATTTTGGAACATTAAACAGTTGAAGAGCAAAAAAGAAAGGTCAGTACCATTTATTGGCAAATGGAACTTGTCACAAATGGAACTAAACTGGTGACCTGCACAAGGGGGCAGAGGGGGGAGGGGAGAGGGGGCACAGCTCTTCTACAACTCTTCCTACTAAATCAAGGCCGTTTCAGATGAAATTGCCACTGTTTTTTTGTTTTAAACTGCTTTGATTTATATTATGTTCATGTAGTTTAAACAAAATGTATGAGTATAAAATATGTGATCAAATAAAACACCACTTAGATTTATCGAAAAACATTATTAAAAAATATGAAAAAATGTTTAAAGGAACAATCATAATGCAGCCCCCGGAGAAGCCTAGGTGTAGGAGGGCCTTGTTATTATGTTAACTATGTTAATAAAGTTATGGTTAATTATGTTAATTATGTGATACGTGTCAATTATGACATAGGCTAATTGTGGGTCTTGTCATTGCCTATTACTGTATACTTACCTCTGATGTTATGTATGACGTGTTATGTTTTATGGTTGGAGGCAATGACGTTTATCCTCTATAATAATCTTCAAGTGTCTCTGCGTCCAGTCCCTGTGTCCGTGGGATTGCGCTACTGCGCATGTGCCCCACGGACAGCCGTTGGGACTTGGAGCGCAGAGACTTCTGTCAGAACAGTGTTCTGACAGACGCATGCGCACAAAGTTACAGCTGATCACTCATCTGTAACTTTGTAAAGACTGCGCAAGCGGAGCGACGCTACCCACCTCCCGCCCCCTTCACACCACGCTAAGGTGGTAAGTAACACGGGGGGGGGACATAAGGGGGCAACATAGGGGCAAGCACCCTGGCGAGGGGGGAGCCTTGAGGGCTGCCTCATCTTGATGGGAGTTGTGATCCCCCTGCTGCATCAATAATACAGCCGGAGGATCACAACTCCCATCAAGATGAGGCAGCCCTCAAGGCTCCCCCACTCACCAGGGTGCTTGCCACTATGTTTCACCCTTATGTCCCCCCCCCCCCCCCCCCGTCCACATATGTTCTAGCGCCCGTTAATTTAACGGGTTCAAGGTCTAGTAATAAATTAAATGGCTGTGGCCTTTTCTACCCACTACATCTGAGCCATGTGGTTTCTGGTTACGGTAAGATACAGCCTGGTAGTCGAGGCTACAACGGTCATTGCAAGAGATTTTAATATGGTGCCAGGTGCAGCAATGGATAAAATGCTAAGTTCAGGGAAATGTACTCAAGTTCACAAATTGGATTAAAAAAAACAACAATTATATGATATCTGGAGAATCTGTAATCCTGGCGATAGAGACTATTTGCATTTCTCGGCAACCCACTGTTCCTATTCGCGGATAGATCTGGTTTTGGGAAACATTCTCCTTGCAAAAAAAAATAAAATAATTAGGGAGATATGATGGACGGACCATTATGCAAATATCTGGCAGACTAATGATGAGGAAGATTTAAAAAAAAAAAAACAGAGAATGGAGAATAGTTAGTCACTTAATTAAAAATAAAAAAAAAATGTAGAATATTTACAAAAAGTAACAGAGCATTACTATAAGGAGAACAATAAAAATTAAATTTCCCCTTTACTATTTTGGTGCGCAAATGAATGTGTCATTCGGGGTCATATAATTAAATTAGGAATAATGGCCAATAAGGCTAGAGGAGGGGACATAGCTTCATTAAATTATATAACTTAGAAACGTTAAAAAATAATAGAGAATATTAAAAAATAAATAAATGATTAAGAATCTGATTTGATCAACAGAAATATAGAAAAAAAAATTAAACAGCACTGGTAAAACCAGAATAATAGAGTGGGGAAAACACTAAGAAATAGACTTACAAAAAATCAGTCAAGAAACTGAATTTACAAAATCAGAGGGGCGTCCAGAACCCATATGGCACCAGAAGACATCGGGACTGCTTTTACAGTGAACAATATCATTTAGAAAATTCTAAACCAATAGAAGAAATAAAATCATATTTTAAAGATAAAAATATCCCAGAACTTCAGGAAGAACTGAGACAAGAATTAAATAAACTCTTTTCAGAAATAGTAGTTACAAGAGTAATAGCAAAGATCAAAAATCCCCGGGCCCAGATGGTTTGAATGGACACTTCTATAAACACATGAGTAACAGTAGTGTAAAAACAACCTTACCCAAATATTTAACGAACTATCCAGCAAAGAAGTAGCTATAGAGGAATTACTAAGAGCAAATATTTTGCCAATTTTAAAACCATCAAAGGACCCAGAGTTGGTTCCGAATTATCGCCCAGTCTCCTTAATAAATGAGGATATGAAAATTTAGCTGGCAGAGAGGCGGGGGGGTGACAGATTAAATAACCTCTGGCAACTAATAAGTCAAATAAGTAAATTACTTAAAATCCCAAATGCTTCTATACAGTCTGAGACAATTGTATTACATCTATTTCTGGAAGAAATGAACAGGGATGATAAAAACCTAATGATTCACCTAGCCACGGCTACAAAAATATTAATTGCCAGAAACTGGAAACTCCCAAAACAAATATCAGGGGAAGAGTTAAAAAAAAACAATTGATAATATCCATTAAAAATGGAACATGGCATTAAATGGACAAGTAAGAACGCCGCTGGAAAAGCTTCTAAGTATGGGGAATGGATAAAAGAGATAGAGAATTTGGAAATTGGGGAATAAATGATGGGGCACATCCATGACGATCGTCTTAAATATTTGTTTTGTAACTGTATGTCTATTTTTAACATAATATAGCAAATTGAACCGTACGGGATGTCAGAGCATTAGGAGAATATAAACAAAGGCAAAGATTCCCAGTATGGCACTTAATGCTAAATTTGTGTATTCATGTTGATGTGTGTGTGTTTTATGTTGTAAGTTTTACATTTTGTAAGCTTAAAAAAAGCTAAATAAAAAAAGTATTGAATGAAAAAATATGTGATCGCAAAATAATAGGTGTAATAATAATGATAAGGCTGTAGACTGGGCATGCATGTCTTGTAAATCAAGTATTAAAATCAGACATATGGTAGTACACAATGTAGTACATTGTAAAACATATTGTACATGAAAGAGAATCATCTAACTTGAAAGGGGCTAATAACAAGCAGATTTAACTGCTTGAAAACAGGCAAAAAATGGTGTAGTGAAGATCATATCAATCAGATTTTAATGCGTAAACTTTAAATATCACACCAATCAGCTTCAAATGCATAAACTTTACATATCATGCCAATCAGTTTCAAATGCATAAACATTACATATCATGCCAATCAGCTTCAAATGCATAAACTTTACATATCATGCCAATCAAATTCAAATGCACTAACATTACATATCATGCCAATCAGCATCAAATGCACTAACATTACATATCATGCCAATCAGCGTCAAATGCACTAACATTACATATCATGATAATCAGCGTCAAATGCACTAACATTACATATCATGCCAATCAGCGTCAAATGCACTAACATTACATATCATGCCAATCAGCGTCAAATGCACTAACATTACATATCATGCCAATCAGCGTCAAATGCACTAACATTACATATCATGCCAATCAGCGTCAAATGCACTAACATTACATATAATGCCAATCAGCTTCAAATGCATAAACTTTACATATCATGCCAATCAGCTTCAAATGCACTAACATTACATATCATGCCAATCAGCTTCAAATGCACTTACATTACATATCATGCCAATCAGCTTCAAATGCATTAACATTACATATCATGCCAATCAGCTTCAAATGCATAAACTTTACATATCATGCCAATCAGCTTCAAATGCACTAACATTACATATCATGCCAATCAGCTTCAAATGCATAAACGTTACATATCATGCCAATCAGCTTCAAATGCATAAACTTTACATATCATGCCAATCAGCTTCAAATGCATTAACATTCCATATCATGCCAATCAGCTTCAAATGCATTAACATTACATATCATGCCAATCAGCTTCAAATGCACTAACATTACATATCATGCCAATCAGCTTCAAATGCATAAACTTTACATATCATGCCAATCAGCTTCAAATGCACTAACATTCCATATCATGCCAATCAGCTTCAAATGCATTAACATTACATATCATGCCAATCAGCTTCAAATGCATAAACTTTACATATCATGCCAATCAGCTTCAAATGCACTAACATTCCATATCATGCCAATCAGCTTCAAATGCATTAACATTACATATCATGCCAATCAGCTTCAAATGCACTAACATTACATATCATGCCAATCAGCTTCAAATGCATAAACATTACATAGCATGCCAATCAGCTTCAAATGCACTAACATTACATATCATGCCAATCAGCTTCAAATGCATAAACTTTACATATCATGCCAATCAGCTTCAAATGCACTAACATTACATATCATGCCAATCAGCTTCAAATGCATAAACTTTACATATCATGCCAATCAGCTTCAAATGCATAAACTTTACATATCATGCCAATCAGCGTCAAATGCACTAACATTACATATCATGCCAATCAGCGTCAAATGCACTAACATTACATATCATGCCAATCAGCGTCAAATGCACTAACATTACATATCATGCCAATCAGCGTCAAATGCACTAACATTACATATAATGCCAATCAGCTTCAAATGCATAAACTTTACATATCATGCCAATCAGCTTCAAATGCACTAACATTACATATCATGCCAATCAGCTTCAAATGCACTTACATTACATATCATGCCAATCAGCTTCAAATGCATAAACTTTACATATCATGCCAATCAGCTTCAAATGCACTAACATTACATATCATGCCAATCAGCTTCAAATGCATAAACATTACATATCATGCCAATCAGCTTCAAATGCATAAACTTTACATATCATGCCAATCAGCTTCAAATGCATAAACTTTACATATCATGTCAATCAGCTTCAAATGCACTAACATTCCATATCATGCCAATCAGCATCAAATGCACTAACATTCCATATCATGCCAATCAGCTTCAAATACATTAACATTACATATCATGCCAATCAGCTTCAAATGCACTAACATTCCATATCATGCCAATCAGCTTCAAATGCATTAACATTACATATCATGCCAATCAGCTTCAAATGCACTAACATTACATATCATACCAATCAGCTTCAAATGCATAACCTTTACATATCATGCCAATCAGCTTCAAATGCACTAACATTCCATATCATGCCAATCATCTTCAAATGCATTAACATTACATATCATGCCAATCAGCTTCAAATGCATAAACTTTACATATCATGCCAATCAGCTTCAAATGCACTAACATTCCATATCATGCCAATCAGCTTCAAATGCATTAACATTACATATCATGCCAATCAGCTTCAAATGCACTAACATTACATATCATGCCAATCAGCTTCAAATGCATAAACATTACATAGCATGCCAATCAGCTTCAAATGCACTAACATTACATATCATGCCAATCAGCTTCAAATGCATAAACTTTACATATCATGCCAATCAGCTTCAAATGCATAAACTTTACATATCATGCCAATCAGCTTCCAATGCACTAACATTACATATCATGTCAATCAGTATGGTTATTTAGACGCCACAGTCAGTATGCCCATTAATAATGTCATTGTCAGTATACCCATTAATATACAGCAGTCAGTTTTCCCATTAACATGCCACAGTCAGTGACAGTGTATCCCCTGCCACCCCCTGATGGTGGCCCTGTACATTTACACATACATACTCACAGTCACACTTACACACACAGAGTCACTTTAACACACAGTCTGACTCTTAGACATGCATACTCACACTTACACACACAGTCTGACACTTAGACATGCATACTCACACATACACATGCATAATCACACTCACATACTCATACTTACACATGCATACTCACACTCTCACACACAGACAGACACGCACAGATTTATTTATTTTTTCTTTCTGTGCTGCAGAATGAAGACGGGACTGCTCCTCACACTGTCCGGTACCCTGTGTCTTCCCTCTCTCGGACCCTTGCGCATGACGTCATGAACAGGTTCAAGGAGGGAGGGGTTTGCATGCTGTCCCCGCCCCCGTTAGGCTCTAACGCCATTTCGAAGACATAATGTAGAAAACTCCCGCACTTTAATGTGCCTTTGTTAATTATAACAGTTATTGTGGCTTTTTATAACTCCTGACACTTTGCAGTGCGGGAGAGATGGACCTCCACCAAACAATGTTTGGCAGGGGTGCTCCGACAATAATTAGGCACAACCAGGAAGTAGTTTTCCAGACGAGGTGGCACAAACTCCTGGGGAGTGTGCATTATTCATAGGTGCATAAGCAGGTAGCGCCACTATTTAGCACTATTTGCGTATGTGCCGTGGTTATACATAACCCCCATAGCCAGCAAGTATGTCTAGCTCTTACTACTCTGCATTCCTTGTTGTGTAGGATTTATTTCCAAAAATCACACAGTACAAGTGCATTTTATCACGTCTAATAGATTTCTATGTTCCTCAACATTTGCCTTGAAATTAGTATAACTAATAAACCAGACATGTCATCGAGGCTGCTATCAAATGGAATTAATAATTCAAAGCACATGTGAAGTATGTATCAATCCTTTGTTCCCACCAGTAGCCACAGACCACTTAGGATTAATTAGAATCCCACCTAGCCCTCTCTTGGGAGCTGCATTACATAGCCATTAGCCGTCCAGCAACATGACATGGACGGATGACAAGCAATGACATCATCATTCGGCAAAATCTGAACTTGTTTTTTTTTTTGTTTTTTTTTTAAGTCATCACCGTCGGCTCCCTGATTTTCATGAGTGTTGGTGGAAATTCCTTGTAATGAGAGCTGAAGTCACTATTTTAAGGTAAGCTGTACGGAACAGCTGCCAGATTTAACTGTTACTTAAAATAGCCCCTACATTTTTTAATGGAATCTTTAATGACCTCAGTTTAAAGGTCGTCAGTAAAGGTCTACGCCCGCATCAGTTAATGCAATGGGATGTGTGTCATCATATAAAACAGGGTGAAATGTGGTGCCGTGTACTATAGAAACACAAGAGACAAGTAGGGTCAAGTTGAGGCCTGATGGAGCTGAGAGGTCTTGAAAGCTTGCACTCTAAACCTACTCATTGAGCCAATAAATGTGTCAACTTGACTCTACTTGTCTCCTATAATTTATCACATCTACCTAGTCTATACATCATGACAACCTTAGCTACCTTTTGAGTCTTACTGGTAGCTATGGTTGTCATGATTTCAGTGTACCTTGAACCCCATAACCCATCTGGATGTATATATACGTCCTGCAAAGCATGGTTCTTGAGGACCATGTGGACGTATATATATATATACGTCCCAGAGGCGTCCCGAGGGGAGTGCGGATTGTACCGGTTGAAACCCCCAGCGGCGGCAGCTGCATCCGCTTGATTTGGCTGCCGGTATAAAAAAATCATTGCCACCAGATATGACCTTCTGTTATATCCGGTGGCTGTATTTCTCTCCTCCGTGCAGGAGGGAAGACTGCATGGAGGAGACAGCCGGGGACATGGAGCAGCCAGGAGGTAAGTACTGGGGAAGGAGGGTGGTATATAATGAGCACAATAACCCTGGAATATTAATAGAAAAACCTAACGCTGTCATACTAATGGGCAAATTGGCTGTGGCATTTTAGTGACAAAATAATACTGGCATATTATTAGGCAAACGGGCTGTAGCTTATTTATGGAAAAATAATACAGGCATATTAGTGGGCAAATTGGCTGTGGCTTACTAATGCCAAAATAAGACTGGCATATTAAAAGGCAAAATAATACAGGCATATTAATGGGAAAACTGTGGCATATTTAATGGTCAAACTGTGGAATATTTTAACAGGCAAAGACACAGAGAAAGAGACAGAGAGAGATGTCAGTGTGTATAGATATTTATTGGTTTAGAATTGTACAATTGTCACCTCGCGGGGCTCCCGTGTGTCACATAATTAATGGGGGTCCCATATGTGTCATATTTATTGGGACCCCATGTGAGGCATAATTAAGGGGCCCTTTTGTGTGGCATAAGTATGGGGCTCTTGTGTGCGTTGTAAATATGGGGCTCTCATGTTAGGCATAATCCTGTGTGTGTGGCATGATTAATGGGACTCCTGTGTGTGTGAGGCATAATGAATTGGGCTCCAAGGTGAGGCATAATTAATGGGACTCTGGTGTGGCATATTTTATGGGGCTCGTGTGTGGCATGGGCTTCAGTATGTGACGTAATTTGTGGGGCTTCTGTATTTGGCATATTTTGTACAGGCTCCTGTATGTGGCATTACTTATTGGGCTCCTGTATGGCATATTTAATAGGCCATCTGACTGGCATTACTAAGGAATCTGTTTGGCACTGTATGGAGGAAATCCAGGTGGGTGACACCATGAGTTACCGCACCGGGTGACACCAACCCTATTAACGCCTCTAATATTTCTTGATTTTTAATGTAATGTGTGATAATTAGAGCAATGCTACATGCAAGCACTTAGTTTCAGTGGCTGCTTTGGATCTGAAGTGACCTCCGAGTGTGACTTTGGCACCCCCCCCGCAGATGATCACCGCGAATGAGATCATTTGAGTTTAAATGTGCATAGGCGCTCAACTTTGACTGATTATGCTTTAAAGGTGTTGCCATGATGGCTCATCATCAAGGCATCCTGCAACACCCATTTTTGCCCCCAGGGCACCTCGATCACACAGTGATATTGGAGCATGCTCCTCCAATATGCCCTGTGTCCAGCAGAGAGCGCCAGAAATATCTTCCTTCGTTCTGTTACTGTTGCTTGACTTCCCCTAGAGGCAGTTAGCAACATTACATTGAACAAAAAAAATAGAAAAGTAAAAAGCTTACCCTAGATCTAGGGTAGTTTTTATAATTAGGGCTATAATTAATGTTATGTTTAGGGTTAGTACAATGGTTAAATTAAGGGGTGGGGTTAGATGTAAGGTTAAGGTTAAATTTAGGGTTACATTCAAAAGGTCACTGTAGGAGAAAATGGATAAGAAACAAAAAAAAAACTCCTATCAGTTATTGCCCTATAACTTGAAAAAAAAAAAACAGAAAAACATGGAAACATTGGTATTTATAAACTCAGGACAAATATTAGAAACTATATAGATGGGGTCTTTTTTAGAGTTTGTAATTGTATAAAAAAAATTCAAGTCAAGCTTAGAAAAAGTGTTTTTTTTTTTGTATATTTTCATCATATTGGTATGTTTTTTGTAATAGTAAATTATATGATGAAAATAATGGTATCAAAAGAAAAAGCCCTATCTGTTCTTTAAAGAATGGTACATAATGTGTGTAGCTTGACTGAACATGAAGGTAGAAAATCCTAGTTAAGCAAACGTATGCCAAAATTGTTACAAAAATAATGGAATTGTGGCCTTCAAGGCCCATCACATGCAGCATAGAACTCTGGTCATTAGTGGTTGCTATGGGGTGTCCTCCTTGATTAATTAAATGGTTCCCCCTGGACACACTTGCATTCTACATTCTGCAGGGGGGCAGTTAGCTGCAAATCTGATTATGGCGAGTAAATAAAACATTTTTATAATACAGACATTGCAAATAAACATTATTTAATTTTATTATGCATAAAAAAGGCAGATAATTGTCAGGTCTGATGGGTCTATTCGCTAAAATTCGACTTTGGAGGTCAACTTTCATTTTGAGACTAAGTCAAATTGGTCACCCAAGTTTCACCTCCCATTACTTTCAGTGGGCAAGATTTGAACTCGGGTGCCGAATTTGACCAAGGGCCGTGTGTATCAAGACAAAAGAGTTGGTATTTCAGAAAAAAGTGCTAAAATAGTAGTAGTAACCATGGAAACCTATGGAATGTTATGTCAGTTTGCTCAAAAGTTAGCCTTTTTTTTTTTTTTTTTTTAAGTAGCACCTTTTTTGCCTTAATAAATTTGGCCCTTAGTGTCAAAATGAAAGTCAACCTCCAAAGTGAAACTTTAGTGAATAGACCCACATGTGTTCTTTAATAACATCTATTTGTGTAGGGAGGGTTGCAAGTGATGTCTGCATATCATATTGGGCGCTGCAGAGAGAATTTGAGCTAGTAATGTGTAATGTGCTTAAACTTTTTATCATCAAGGCACAAAAAAAATCAGTTAGCTTTTCATTTGATTACAAAACCAACACACCCAATCCCATTATTTATCTCAACTCGGTGGGGAAAGAGTGCCATGGTATGAATGATAAATATCTCAGCACATCCTATAAATCAGCCATATGATAAGGAGTGGTGTTGTATGACCAGGTTTTATCTTCTGATCGATGCTGTGCATAGTAACAAAGAAGCCTGGGTTTACTGCTGTCCCTTTATCCCTTTCCAAGGTCACCATGAAGATCAAGGTTTGTTATTCCAGAGATTTGAAGCAGCTGACTTTAATGGAAGTTTAAGATGTTTTTTGTTTCCTAACCGGTCCCTTCATACTGCCACCTCCCTCCGCTCCACCCAACATCCGTCAGACAAAGGCTAAAGCAGACAGATGTCTCTACCCCACAACTGACCAGCAGGAGTTACACCCCACAGCCAAAGCGCCTCTAGAGAAGGCCCTGTGAACTATTAGTGATGCATCTGGTGCACTGATTCTACAAAATGGGAACAGGTGATTGGATCTGTGTGTGAATACAAGGAACGGATGTAGAAGGCAGTATCCTCAGTGAAACCTCATGCATTTTATTTACAATTGTAGTATTGGCCCATTTTTTAAAATACGTCAGTGCTGGTCTCTTGCCATTATGAGCTAATGTTGATCTGCAGGGTGATAAGTACCATAACATGCTCAGTTTTAGGCATTGATTTAGGTACAGTTAACCTGACCGAAGTTGATTCAGTACTTTCGCTCAGAGGGGTCATTAAACTGCACATTTGCAACATTGGCCACCAATGTTCCACAACTTCTTCAATGCTCAATCTGTAAATTGACCCAGAAGCTGACTCGGGAGTAGTCTGCCATCCTAGTGCCAGTGTGCTCTAAGCCCAATGCCGATTCCTTTCTAGAGTGTCAGTGTTCCCCAAATGAATTTCATTAATGCCACAGAGTGCCACACATGTAAAATAAGAATTATTTTTCACAACATTTTCGCAAAAAGTTTTTAGCGTGCGCAAATATATTCGCAATTTATTGGCGCAACCGGAAAAATGCACGCAAAATAAAAAGAAACGGAGGGGCACAAATCGGGATAAAAAGGGAAACATGTTACAAATAGTTGCAGATACTTTTTATTGTGTTCAGATATTATAGATGACTCCTGCACAAAAACAGAAATCTTCCCTTTATGCCTGGGAGCTGCATCAAATGCCAATCACATCCAAATACAACGAATATGAAGTGCTCACAGAACTTTCACACAACCCTAAAATAATGTTTTTCATGTGCAATTGTATTCAATTGTGACATAGTCTTAAATTAGAGGGGCAACGATTTAAAAGTAATATCAGGAAGTATTACTTTACTGAGAGGGTAGTGGATGTATGGAATAGCCTGCCAGCAGAAGTGGTAGAGGACACAAGGCTATCCTAGCTATAAGACCGGGAACGGGGGACTAATAAAAGTACTCCAAAAAAATTGGGCAGACTAGATGGACCGAATGGTTCTTATCTGCCGACACATTCTATGTTTCTATGTTTCCATGTTTCAATAAATTGTTTTTGGATTCTATAAAAGTCCTGTGAGTATTTCATATTTTTAGGATATATACAAAGTCCACAAAGCTTGCACTCGGCTAATTCATATCAATAAGATCACTTGCTGGGCGTCGGGTACGCTAACAGTATATAGGATTCACCAGGGCTCGAGTCCACTTTTTTTATGGCAGGAACGCCGTTCCCTTTGCTCCTGCAGGACATCCTCTCACTGCCACCGGATTCGACAACAAGTCATATCCGGTGGCGTTGTTTCCCTCCTCCGTGCAGGAGGGAAGAAGACTGCACGGAAGAGCTGAATGGAGACAGGGAGCACCAAGGAGATGGTGAGTACTTACCTCCTTGTTGCTCCTTCCTTATTGAAGTCGCGCGACTGCAATAAAGTTAAAAAAAAAAGAAACGTGACGACCGGAGCTTCCTTCCTCCGTGCAGGGGGGAAGATGCACGGAGGAGAAGACCAGAGGTAAGTACTGTCTGGGGAAGGGGGAGGAGGGTGGATTAAACGAGGAAATCCTGGCATAGAGGGGCAGAATCCTGGCATATAGAGGCAAAATCCTGGCATATAGATGGGCAGAATCCTGGCATATAGAGGCAAAATCCTGGCATATAGAGGGGCAGAATCCTGGCATATAGAGGCAAAATCCTGGCATATAGAGGGGCAGAATCCTGGCATATAGAGGCAAAATCCTGGCATAGAGGGGCAAAATCCTGACAGAGAGGGGCAAAATCCTGGCAAATAGAGGGGGGAAATCCTGGAATAGAGGGGCAGAATCCTGGCATATAGAGACAAAATCCTGACATAGAGGGGCAAAATCCTGGCACATAGAGGGGAAAATCCTGGCATATAGAGGGGCAGAATCCTGGAATAGAGAGGTAAAATCCTGGCATACAGAGGGGTAGAATCCTGGCATAGAGGGGTAGAATCCTGGAATAGAGGGGGAAAATCCTGACATAGAGGGGCAAACTCCTGGCATATAGAGGGGCAGAATCCTGGCATAGAGGGGCAAAATTCACTGAATTTTCGGTGAAATATATATTTGGGGGGGGGGGGGGGTCGCAGTGGATTTTGTATGAGTTCCCACACTTTTTTTCCCAGGACTTGACTGACTTATACTTCAATCAAAATAACAGTATTTATTCCAAGGTTACATTTAAATCATCAACATTTCAGACCACAGCATGGCCCATTGACAAGAAATATATTTGAAAATATATACATGCAATTGTGTTTATATATATATATATATGTGTGTGTGTGTGTGTGTGTGTGTGTGTTTATATATATATATATATATATATATATATTTGTGTGTGTGTGTGTGTTTATATATATATATATATATATATATGTGTGTGTGTGTGTGTGTGTTTTTGCTTTGTAATACACCTAACTACCTCACCCCCTAAAGTATTAGTACAGGATTTTTACCTGTTGTCTTCGTTTTTCTATCTTTTATGGCTGTAAGATTGTCTGTCTACCTACACCCCCCGTGATATGATGTGTCTGGCAAGGAGGAGCTGGTTTCTTATCAATGCAGGAAGAATATATGCTGATCATTGACTGCTCAGAATGAGTTATTTAACACCACACAGTGCAGAGACTGTGTTCACTGTGTTATTTTCTTCAATCTGAGGACTAAACTAACACATTTCCTCCAGCACAGTCCAGTATTGGAGCCATCATCAACTCCAGAGCAGTACAGCAGCTATAAAACCAATCCGCCAGCTGCCGCCCCCTTTAGCATGCCACCCTAAGCATTGATACATGCCTGCCTCTGTCAGTAACCTCGGCACTGTACAATTTGTCGAGAGACCTGCCCCATTTACTTACAGAAATTAGCAACATTCGATTTGTTAGTGGTAGCCAATTTTCTAGGTGGCATTCTGTTTTCAACTAAGAATTATCACATTGAAGGCCTACAAATAAACCCCTGTGTGTCCCTAACGCACCTCATTAAACATCTTGGGGCATTTGCTGTTCTTCTATTTCACATGTTTATCTGGTTTTCTTAACATAAGAGAAGCTACTTGTTTGGTTGCACACCCGTACTATTTTCCTTGTACTGTTATACACTATATTTATACATATATATATACACCTTATTTGGTGGTGTATACAAAGGGTGTATACACTACTAGAGTGGTTGAAGCATCCACCGCATATATTAGAGCGCCTGATTCACATTACTCACTTATCTTGCAAACTCTTACATCATGACCTGACCTTGACAGCAACCAAAAAAGCATAAATTGTGCAACTGTTATGAGTAATTTATTCAGGGCCTCACCCTAGTGCGTAGACAGTATATAAATACCATAGCAATTTATGTTAGGGATAAACCCATTTTAACATGGCAGGAAAAAGAAATACCCTCAGACCATATATGTTTCCTTGCTCCATACTTTATCAAAAGGGACAGTAAAATGTCATATTGAGATGTTTGCTTCGTGACTTAGACTAGGCGGTATTTGTGTCAGGAATAGAACTGGCTCCTCCCCATTTTGACACCCCATCCTGTTTAGCCAGGCTCCAGTTTTGTCAGAATGGACAGATGCCTGTTTGTGCTGAATTCTTAGAATACTCAGGCAAACCCGGCGTTAACTGACATTCCACGTGTACTTACAATTAATTAATGGTTATGTAATATGTTTCAATAAAAGTTGGAATATTGGTTCACTTCGGGAAAGGTCACCTTCGGTTTAGTTTGAAAACATATCCAGAAAACACTTCAGTATGAGCAGGTAACTGTTCATTTTGCTTTCTGTGCAGGGTATTCACTAAATGGTGAGTTGCAGGTGAGGTGAGTTGTGGTGAGATGAACATTTAATCTAACCAATTGAGCTATACTTTGCTGGGACAAACCTGGTGAGTGTGTTTAGCGGGAAAACTCACCAGGCTTGTACCTGCGCAATGTATAATTAAATTGGTGAGATAAAAATATCTGACCTCAACTCACCTGCAACTCACCTTTCAGTGATTAGACTCCTGAGTGATCAAAACAGAGGATCTCGTTAGTAATGTAAGTGGGAATAGCACCACGGAGCCAGAACCCTGAGTCTGCCACGAAGTACCTGCATAGGTTTAAAATTAGGGGCGTAAAGTTAGTGTCTATGAATGTGAGTGGAGCAAAAGAACTGTCTGTATTTTTCTGTGATTTTCTTTTATATCTTATCTCATAGATTAAGGGCCTGGCCTACAAATGGTACCATTGCCAGTGATGATGAGCAAATCCCAAGCGTGAGCCAGGCTTTCTCTAGTCTTTCATCTCTTTCATTTGCACTGAACAGAATAGGATATGACGGATCATTATTTTGTTGATCTTACGAGTAAAATCAAAAAGAAAGGTGATTAGTGAGAAGGCACATTTTTAAAGGTAACTAAAGCCAGCTTAAAGCACAATTTCCGTATGTAGGAAACCCTGCCTCTCTGTCTCATTCAGTACAGATGTCCGTCTCGTAGTGACTAGAGGTGCATCAGGGTTTGGCCACACTAAGGACCATGCCAGAGTGGCTGTGAACAGAAGAGTTGAAGATGTTTTCATTAATAGGAGGAAATACTCAGTGGATGATTTATTCTAGGAATTGTTACTATGGTCTGACTAATCTGTTGCATGCTTAAAAAAAAAGTTTCTACGCTGCTGATATTCAGTGAGCATTACCATTATTCAATAAATATGATCTAAATTCAGTCAGTTTGCCATCTAGCAAGACCAATACTACACCTACTGTATTGTATGACTCTCAAGGACATATCATAATTTTAAAGAAATAAATTCAGTTAGCCAGTTCAGGCTTGGTGATAATTAATTTGGTTATATTTGTTAGTTTCTTAAACATATAATAAAAGTTCTTTCAGAAATACTGTGTCGTTATAATTTGAAAGCATGTGTGTCTTTATTATGGGTAAATAATGGATGAGACAGCAATTACCTTCAGGTAAGTATCTCTCTTTATTTTACATAGCTACTGGCGATTTTGCCAGTCCATATTCATTGTTTACTTGAACTTGTCATCTACAACATTTGTCTATATTGAGGTCTACTTTATCCCCTTCATGAGGTTTGGTCCTTTCGTCCTAAAAGATGGAAACACCAAAACTCCGGAGTTTTTTTCTTCCTGACTCACGAAGTGATCGGTAGCCATGGACACAGTGACAGAGACCTGATTAGGGTCTTAAAAGACGCTTTGGGTACCTTTCGAAAAAGTCTTGAGACCCTCGCGACGTGACAGATGCGTGTCCGAATCCGGGAATCCAAGCATGGCTCAGTCAATGCTCACTTTGAGCATCAGCTACATTTTTGCTGTCAGACTGAGGTCACTCAAACATCATCCAGCAGGATGCAAAGCAAAGCTAATCATGGGGTGCCACAATGCGCTGTTCAGTAAAGTATTTTCTGTGCTGTCCAGTACACAAATGTTTGGAGAACAGTCATCCTTCATCTACTCAGGCCTAGTCTAACAATACACACGACAATTTTCTCAGTAGTGTAGGACTGGTAGTTTGACACACACCTAAAGATTGGGTCTAGGACACTTGTTCGCCGCATCTTCATCGCTGACAGTTCAGTGCGGCAGTTAGAACGCTGAACTGTCAACAATGAAGAATAACGCGGCCGTTTCATCGCGGCCGCGGCTATGTAAGAGCTGACAGTTCAGCGCTTACAAATGTAAAAGTAAAATGAAAATAACCCCCCCTAAAAAATGATTCCCAAACCCCAATACTAAAAATAACCCCAATACTAAAAATAACCCCAATACTAAAATTAACCCCCGAACCCTAATACTAACCCCCTAAACCCTAATACTAACCCCCGACCGCTTATACTAACCCCCTAAACCCTAATATGAAAATTAACCCCCTAAACCCTAATACTAACCCCGACCCCTAATACTAACCCTCTAAACCCTAATACGAAAATTAACCCCCTAAACCCTAATACTAACCCCCGACCCTTAATACTAACCCCCTAAACCCTAATACTAACCCCCGACCCCTAATACTAACCCCCTAAACCCTAATACTAAAATTAACCCCTAACCCTAATACTAAAATTAACCCCCTAAACCCTTATTCTAAACCCCTAAACCCTAATTCTAAGCACCCTTAAACTAAAACAGGTAAAATACTTACCTTTAGCGAAGAAATGTCGCGCGATGAAATCTCCAGCGACGATCTGTGTTGTGCTGCAGAGTCGGCGGTGAAGCGGCTGCGCGGAAGTGGCTGCGCCGAAGTAGCCACAATGAAGAGTCCCATCCCCAAGATTGGCCACAGATCATTAAAAAATGATCTATACATTGGGGGTTACGTATAGTCATGGAGCACACATAGATTTGCGCCTATGAATAATGCAAACTCCCGACAATTCTTGGCAGTGAGCGCCATAAAATACTTCCTGGTTGCGACGACTCTCACTACACTGGGGTGACCAATGTAAAAAAATAATCAGGAGCTGTTATACATACCAAACGGCGATTGAGCCTTTTTATTCCTCTCCCGACACTTTGAAGAGTGGGAGTTTTTATACATGACCCCCATAGTCTTAGAAAATAAGCAAGCAAAGCCATACTTGAGTTGACACTGTGGTGTGTCCTTTTTAATTACATCACTTTCACTGGTTGTGCAAATGAACTACTTTCAAAGGGACAATGTGTCCTTTGCGTATTGAACCCCACAGGGGTTTCATAAACAGGAAACTTGACAGACACGTTTTACCCCTTAGTGACAAGACATTTTGACCTTGACTTTCCTTTGGTGACAAGGGCTGTTTTTATATTTCTGGGGTGTTTGTGTTTAGCTGTAATTTTCTTCTTGCTCACATACCGTACCCACACAAATTATATGTTGTTTTTATCGTCATAAAAAGGGTTTTCATTAGATACCATTATGTTCATCATATCTTATAATTTACTACAAAAAAAAATCATTAAATATTATGAAAACATTTAAAGGAACACTTTTTCTAACTTTGACCTAAAATATAATTTACATAAATACAATCATTAAAAAAGACCCCATCTAAATAGTTTCTAAATGTTGTCCTGAGTTCAGAAATATGCTTTTTTCCATGTTTTTCTGCAGTTTTTTGCGCGTTATGGGGCAATAACCAAAAATAGTGTTTTTTTGTTTTTTCCTATATGGACCATTTGACCCCAACCCGAACCCTACAGGTAAACCTAACCCTAAATTTAACACCAACTCTAACCCTTACGCTAACCCCTAATATATTTTAATTTTAATTTAACTTTAACCCTATCCCTTTTGCTAACACTAATTTAATTGTGACCCTAACAGCTATTCTAACTCTAACCCTATTTTTAAGCTAATTATGTCTTTTTTTAAATTTTGTTTTCATTGCAATATTGCTGACTGCCCCTAGGGGTAGTCAAGCAACATATTCTCAGCGTTGGAATTTAAAAAAAATCACATCCGTAGCTCTTACCAGAATAGCGCACAGCCATATTGCTGGAGCAGATGGAGCGATCGTGGGCGCCCCAGAGCCCAAATTTCGGTGCTGGCTATTGCCTCGACATCGAGGCAATAGATCAGCACCATCAGAGCGGTTTTCGCGATCGTTGAGTTCCTGACACGTCCATTGTCGCGAAGGGGTTAACACACATTTTTCTCTTACTGTATGTAATTACTTGAAATTCTACTAACACAACATATAGATTATTTTTTATTCTCTACATTCACAGTATAAACAATGTTTAGGTGAAGGAGTCCCTTTCAACAAAAGTAGCATTTCAGTTCAGGTAGGAAAATGAGTGTATCAAATCAATTCAATTCCAGTTCTTATATCTCTTGTAAGATGCTTGCTACGTAGGAAACTAACATTTTAAATAAGGGATTTCGTTTATGGAGCCAGTGCAACACACAGTTATTGTCACTAGACTTTCCGTATTATGACCGATACTTTACCCAGAGAAGGAAAACGATAAACAGTTTCTATGTAGTTTATGTATTGTTTAGACTTTCGATTTTATTTGACAAATGATTCTGTTTAATAACTGAAGCTTGTAAAGCCATGTCAATATTATCAAATTAAACTGTCTATCTGGGCTATCACGTAGAGCCATTTATGTGTTTGTTCTGCTTCGTATATTGCTGCGTTAGGTATAAATGATATAGAATTACATTTCTCTCTTAGTGACGAGATTGTTTATAGAGAGACAGAAGATTACAACACTCGAGCTGGCTGTAACTTCAGCTTCCTGTAACTTGTAGTAAAATCCAGCATGTCTATACATTACACTATCCCACCACATTACGTTGTGGTGGGATAGTGACGCTCACCTTTAAGGCACGCATTATCAGAGCGACAATCGGATGATCTACAGTCAGGCAAGCACAGTGGATGAATATGAGGGGTCCCTCAATCTCCATTACAATCGCTATATCTAAACCCTAGTGATTATCTCTAACCATACCCTCAATTCCTAACTACGGCTGCCACCTCAACCACTACATGCTGCAACAGAAATTATTTTGGACCAGGAAAAAAAAAACTGTTAACCAATCAGTGTGGTTCTGAGGGATCTGATACTTGATTAGTTCATTGATTACCCTCTGGTGAGATATGACTGCTATACACTGCAAAGCAACATGAAAATGTTATATGTGGCGGTTAAAACATTATCAAGGAGAGCGTTGCAGTGAATACTCTTGAGCTCTCTCTGCTCGTATAGCATCAGTCGGCGGACATCTCACCCAAGATTCTAAACATGTCTGCCCCCTGAGAGAGCTAAACATATATAAATGGCTCAATAAGGTGCTTTATTTATATTCTTTCATTAAAGCATTTCTATCTAAAATGTCTATACATGATGCAATCTTTCAATGAAACAGATTTTTTTTTTGCTGACAGATGTCTTTTAAAAATTTATTTATTTATCATCCATTATCAGAGACCCACAAGAGCATATTATAAATGAGAGTGGGTGAGCTTAGCTCTATTTCAGTTATTTTTGTAACCCATCTATCTATGATAATGAAATACTCACCTGCAATCAAGCAGGGCTACCTCAAACATCCAATCTCTTGTACATTCTAGAGAACATGTCTTTTGTTTTTAATACCTCCAATTTAGTTTCCATTGTACTTTCTTACAAACATTTTTTTTTTTTTTTTAGAATACTTAATTCAGTTTTATTACTGTATTAGACTTTAAAAAAGCAAGACAAAAAAAAAAAAAAACAACTAGAAGCAAGGCTGAAATATAATTTCAGATTCCTGGCTCTTAAGAAATAGCTTCTACTCTCCGGAAATAATTATAGTCTATCGTCTGTAAGCATTTAGAGATATTTTAAACTTCCTGGCACTATATTCACTTTAAGTTTTTCACATGAAAGGCTGTCTTGTGATTCAAAGTCTGCAGAATGTGGATGTGATGCCTGGGTCACTCCTGTCCTGTTTAGCATTATTTGGCTTACATGAATCACTAGCGATAATACACGATGACTGATTCATATTGCTTCATAATACCTAGACGATTACTAAAATTCCAAGCATTAAAGATTGCAACTTTCGTGTCAGAGTCATCCTTTTCCACTTTCTCCGTCCCCGGACCTGTATTTTTCTTTCCCACCAGCAGGATCGCTAATATTTTCTTTTTTTTTTGGGGGGGGGGGAACCCCCATAGTACATCAGATGATAACGGGATAGAGATCTCCGTCTTTCTTCTTACAGACATACATAGATTTTAATCAGTAAATAGAGAACTCAGGGGTATGTGTGTAGTAAAAGTCTCATAATTACTTTAATGGAACATGCTAATTTCAGTTTGTAACCTTATTTAAAAAAAGAGCCTTCTTCAGGGTCATGTACAGGAAAAAGATCAACATACTCCAGGACTGTTGGCACCTATGACATTACCTGAACATTTTTTATACTTTTCTGTAGAGACAAAAAGATACAAATGATGTATTTGTGTTGGCAGAATTGCTAACAGAGACTGCATCAATTAAGATACAAATGTGTTGTAAATGTTTCCCCTGTTTATGAAATCACCTGTAGTTTGATGCTGATGAACTAAGTTGCAGTGGGAAATGTGTAATTTGCATATCTGGCCACAGGTGATGTCATAAACAGGAGACTCCACAGAAACATTTTTCAGTTAAAGGACAACTACACTTTTTGTTTGACAGGCACGACCGTGGCTTCTTCCACTGTAACGCCCACTGATTATGCTTTCGTTTAAAAGCCTTGTATCCCCTTACTCCAAGAAAACCCAACATGTATCTTTATAGATACACATTAATTTAATCTCTACTCTGCCTCGGAGTTGGGGCAGAGCCAGTCTAGTGGTTTTTATCATCGGGGTCTGTTAAGGTGCTCTGTGTTAACCCTTTGAAAACAAGGGTCCCTCTCTGCTCTAGCCAAAGACCACTACTTGACGCGTTTCATATCACTCATACCTGAGCGGGATGAAACGTGTCAGGCAGTTCATGTGCCTTATGTAGGGCTGAGATTTGAGCACTGTGGATATTTTTACATGTTGTTTTTTCAATAAAGTCTTCGGGAACTATCTTCCTGAGCTGCCCATTATTTTGCTGTGCTATTGCCTTGGCGTACATATATACGGAGCCTCGGCTCGTTCTTTAATCTGCTTCCTGACAGTAATGTGTGGAGTTACCTGTATCTTGAGTGCCGTGTCATGAGCTCTCATGTATTGCTGCTTCTCTCTCTAATAATAAGTGTCTCCTTCCTTCAAGTAACCCTGCCATGCATCCAGTGCTGTATTTACCGCGAGGCATGCTAGGCGGATGCCTAGGGCAGCGAAGATCCCCCCTCACCATCGCTCTGCCTGCCAGGATGCATGGGGAGCCGAACAGGCAGCACAGAGAAACCTCCTTGCTGCCTGTTCGGCTCCCCGTGCAGCGTGACACGGAAGTGCCGACAATCACGTGACGGGCGCGCTGACGTCATACTCGCGCCCGGTCACGTGACCTGTCGGCACAATCGCCGGGAAGCCGAACAGGCAGCATGGAGTGACCATGCTGCCTGCCACTAGCCACCAGGGAAAGGTAAGTGCTGATGGGAGTCAGAGTGTGTGTGATGGGAGACAGTGTGTGTGACTGAGTGTGATGGGAGTCAGAGTGTGTGTGATGGGAGACAGTGTGTGTGACTGAGTGTGATGGGAGTCAGAGTGTGTGTGATGGGAGACAGTGTGTGGGACTGTGTGTGATGGGAGTCAGAGTGTGTGTGATGGGAGTCAGAGTGTGTGTGATGGGAGACAGTGTGTGTGACTGAGTGTGATGGGAGTCAGAGTGTGTGTGATGGGAGACAGTGTGTGTGACTGAGTGTGATGGGAGTCAGAGTGTGTGTGATGGGAGACAGTGTGTGGGACTGTGTGTGATGGGAGTCAGAGTGTGTGTGATGGGAGTCAGAGTGTGTGTGATGGGAGTCAGAGTGTGTGTGATGGGAGACAGTGTGTGTGACTGAGTGTGATGGGAGTCAGAGTGTGTGTGATGGGAGACTGTGTGTGTGACTGAGTGTGATGGGAGTCAGAGTGTGTGTGTGATGGGAGTATGAGCTTGATGTGAGTCTGAATGTTATGTGTGATGTGGGGTCATGAAATGGAGGTGATGGGGAATGTCTTAGGTGTGTAACGTGGGTGTGCAGCTTGGGTAGGGGGGTGCGCTGATTTTCTCTGCCTAGGGCAGCACATAATCACGATACACCACTGCATGCATCTTTATAGATATGCATCTGGTCTGGAGGCTGGTGTCTGCTCAGGGTCAGTTATGGTACCCTCTGAAATTGAGGGTCTCTCTCTTTGCACTAGCAGAGAGAGAGACAGAGAGACAGATGGCGATCTGACCGAGCTATCGGCGTCCCAGGGCTGCATGGCAGCTACCAGTCAGAAGATAAACTGGCATGTGGGAATTTTTCAATTTATAGCAGACATTACCATATTTGCCATTTACAATCACCTTATTTACATCCCTTTTTGCAGAGACTGTTCATCTCTGGGATGCAAAATCCCTCTGTCTCTCCGCCTGTTCTTTTGTTTCTTTAACAAGATTCGTAGTTACATAGGTTTAAAGTGCTGAACGGAACTCTATTTGTTGAGTAAAAGATACAGACAGATGTGCATTGTTCTAGTGACGTCCAACTTTATCAGCCTCCTCCTAGTTCAAGAAATTGTTCTGGATCCAACAGCGCAGCTAGTAATCTATACAGCGCACTAGTCTGACTCACAATCTTGGCTCTCACTTCCAGAACCAACGAAGAAATGGGAAGTGTGTCAGACACACACTAAAGTCTAACACATTTCTAAATCTGCTTTAACAGCTTCTGGAATAAATCTGACCTTTTTGATATTTTTCAAGTGTAAAATCCGGCAACAATAAGATACTCCACCCAAGTCTAAATTTTTATTGGTCTCGTCTGCTGGAGTGTTAGGATAGAGACGCATGTAGCGTGCGCGGGGCTGGTGGGGAGGTGGGGGGGACCTTAACACTCTAGCTGCTTCTGAGTTGTAACTTCAAGCATCGCCAATACATACATGTTAAGACCCTTTAACCTGCAATCCATTCACCAGTTTACTATCCCTTATCTGAATTCTCTCCAGGAATCAGTATTCTTCTGGAGATATGGTCTCCAGTAATAAATGTATTTATCACCATGAATTCTTCAAATCCCTTTGGTCTTCATGATTTTTTGTTTTGTTATGGTTGCACATATGTCTGTCTACGAGTGGTAGTGGGATTTGAGCTCATGTTCCTCAGCTTGCAAGTCTGGTAACTTAGCCATACCTGCCATGCAGTGGTGTATCTTGGTTTTGTGCTGCCCTAGGCAGATAAAATTTGGGCACCCCCCCCCACCCTTTTTGCACACCTATGACATGCCCCACCACCCATGTTTCACACCCACAACATACCCCATCACCCACATTGCACACATATTAAATGCCCAATCACCCCCATTACATGCCACCATCACCCACATTACATACCCCCACCACATCCATCACATGCCCCCATCACCCTGATTAATTGGAAGGAGCTAAAGCTTTCTCAATGGTGGGGGAGGGAGTCAAAATGTTTGAAGCACCAGAAGTGTGCTTTAACACCCTCTGGCAAAGTGCTGCCCTCTGGCAAAGTGCCGCCCTAGGAGAGTCCCTTGTTGCCTTGTGGAAGATACTCTACTGCTGCCAAGTGATTAAGGAGCATGGAGACACGAGTGGAAAGGAAATTACATTTAGACTTTCCCATCTTTATGTTCAAGTTGGTTTTCATACCTAGAAACATAGACATAGAAACATAGAAACATAGAATATGTCGGCAGAGAAGAACCATTCGGTCCATCTAGTCTGCCCAATTTTTCTGAATACTTTTATTAGTCCACTGTTCCCGGTCTTATAGCTAGGATAGCCTTGTGTCTATCCCACGCATGCTTAAACTCCTTGACTGTGTTTACCTCTACCACTTCTGCTGGCAGGCTATTCCATACATCCACTACCCTCTCAGTAAAGTAATATTTCCTGATATTACTTTTAAATCGTTGCCCCTCTAATTTAAGACTATGTCCTCTAGTTATGGTAGTTTTTCTTCTTTTAAATATACTCTCTTCCTTTACTGTGTTGATTCCCTTTATGTATTTAAATGTTTCTATCATATCCCCCCTGTTACGTCTTTCCTCCAAGCTATACATGTTAAGATGCTTTAACCTTTCCTGGTAAGTTTTATCCTTCAACCTATGAACCAGTTTAGTAGCCCTTCTCTGAACTCTCTCCAAAGTATCAATATCCTTCTGGAGATACGGTCTCCAGTACTGCGTACAATACTCCAAGTGAGGTCTCACCAGTGCTCTGTACAATGGCATGAGCACTTCCCTCTTCCTACTGCTAATACCTCTCCCTATGCAACCAAGCATTCTGCTAATACCTCTCCCTATGCAACCAAGCATTCTGCTAGCATTTCCTGCTGCTTTATTGCATTGCCTACCTACCTTTAAGTTCTCTGAAATTATTACTCCTAAATCCCTTTCCTCAGATGTTGAGGTTAGGACTGTACCAAATAGTCTATATTCTGCTTCTGGGTTTTTTACGCCCAAGGTGCATAATCTTGCACTTGTCCACATTAAATGTCAGTTGCCACAGCTCTAACCATTTTTCTAGTTTAGCTAAATCATTTGCCATTTGGCTTATCCCTCCGTGAATATCAACCATGCTGCAAATCTTTGTATCATCAGCAAAAATACATACTTTGCCAACAAGACCTTCTGCAATATCACTAATAAAAATATTAAAGAGAATGGGTCCAAGTACAGATCCCTGAGGTACCCCACTAGTAACAAGACCTTGCATCAAATATCCTCCATTGACTACAACCCTCTGTTGCCTGTCACTCAGCCCTTGTCTAATCCATTAAACAATATTGAAATCCAAACTTACTGAAATCTAGGACCACCCTGATCTATTATTTTAGTCACTCAATCAAAAAAATAAATTAGATTAGTTTGGCATGATCTCCCTGAAGTAAACCCATGTTGTCTCTGATCTTGAAATCTAAGCGACTTTAGATGTTCAAAAATCCTATTCTTTAACAAGGTTTCCATTATTTTCCCCACTACTGAAGTATGACTTACTGGTCTATAGTTGCCTGCCTCCTCCCTACTACCTTTCTTGTGAATGGGCACAACATTAGCTAATTTCCAATCTTCTGGAACTACTCCCGTTAACAATGATTGGTTAAATAAATCTGTTAACGGTTTTGCTAGTACACCACTAAGTTCTTTTAATAACTTTGGATGTATCCCATCAGGTCCCATCAACTTATTTGTCTTTACTTTAGTAAGCTTAAGTAAAACTTCTTCCTCTGTAAACGTACATGCATCAAAAGACTCATTAGTCTTTTTCCCTAAATGAGGTCCCTTACCCTCATTCTGGAGCCCCTCATTCATACCAACCCATCCATGGAGCTACTCCCTACACACATTGCACTGGTGTGATTCATCATGAGTAGTGAATGAAATACACTTCCTTTTGGCAGTCTTCGGATATAAAACTAGTATTAAGAGAATTTATTCACTTGGCACACGTTTTAAACCCAAAATTATTTTCTACATTTACTGCTCATATGCATCAGAAAAAAATACAGAGTTTCCTCAAGGGTATAATCTGCCTTTATCTGGATGGATTCCATGTAATATTGTATGCCGTAAGGCAGAGAAAAATCCATTGCTGAACCACATCTTTGAGATGGCTCAATCATCTCAATACCAGGAGACCTTCCATAAGCTTGTTAAAACTACTCATCATGCATTCCAGGACTGTATGCATAGATGGCAGCAGTGTCGGATTTCCCAGGGATTTTTGGTGTTATGTCCTGGCAAATTTGGGTCTGTCTTGTCTTGCCTGCAGGCAATGTACATGGCATTGCATATTTTAAATAAGTTCCAGACACAGGGTACTTGTATCAAGGAGGCCGGAGCTAAATAATGTTGGAATTCCCAGTTGCGTGCCATAACATCACATGACTTTGTCCCTCCTTGACTCTGACCCTGCCATGCCAATGTCCCAGCCATGAGAACGAAAATATAGTCCATTTGTATAAACGTGAAGAGCTTTAATGAATCATTAAAAAAAAAATGTTTTTTCATTTGATAGTTGCAAAAATGATGCTAGTATTCTAGAAACAAACACCTTTTCCTGCCCCCATGCCCAGAGCTTTAATCCAATTGATCCAATTATTCAGCTTTAGGATGATAACTATCATATTTGAGGTGTTAAAGTGCAAGAAGATTGAGTCACCCAGGTCCATGAATGAGTAATTTTGGGTTGCCTATTTTTGTGTTTAAAAAAAAAAAAACACCATTCTGTAGGGTTTTATTCCTAAAAATACAAAAAATGCATAAGTAAATGAAAAAATATGTTCACACTTCCTCTGTGTATGTGTATGTATATATATATATATATATATATATATATATAAAACATTTTTTTCTTGCTCCAAGTCTGTTTTCCAGAACACTCATTCACAAAAAGAGATAAAATAGAAGACAACCTACATAGTGTAAAAAAGTTAAAACAATACACACTCACAAAAGTAATGCATTTAACCACAACGTCAATGTATTTGGATTGGAATAACATCAAATACTTCGGCCCTCAGTGGTAATCCCTCTCATTAGAAATATAGAATGTGTTGGCAGATAAGAACCATTGGACTGATCTAGTCTGCCTATTGCTTGATGCCAAGTCAGACACCTCTGCCTTAGGTCATACTGGTAGAAGCGACACTGATGAAACGAAAGGGGGACATGTAATGCAACTTTCGTAATAAAAGATCCACAGCAAATGGTAGAGCAGATTCAAGCAATGTAACTGTCTTCTCAAAAGTCAATAAATAGCTCCTATAGAGTATACATGAAGCTGGTAGGTAGTTTGAATACCAACATATCATTTAATAAGAATAAACTGTGTTATTTCAATGTAATATTCTTTGTGAATGTAGTATTGTGTGAGCTATTTTTGTAATATTTCATGATCCTTTTCTCAAATTTCATTCTCTCATTTGGTGTTTGTGCGTAGTTTGTCATTTTTGATCATTTGTGCCATTAAATAGAGAAATAACTTTAGCAATTGTAGGTGTTAAGTTTTATCAAATATTTAATAATAATTACAGCTACAGCATCCAATATTATGTTACGTCGGAATTCAAAGATGTCCTTTGTGTAGAAGGGCTCTGTGGTAACGTATCCTGCTTTAAAATTGGCCAAATAATGCTTCTATATATATATTTCCATTGCACAATTGTCTTATCCAAATATATAGTCATCAGTAGAAAAACATATTGACATGTATGAAGGTCTGGGGAATTTAGTGTTGGTTGAGGAATTTTGTAAGTGTGAGTAATACGAGACTAAACTAATTTAGTGAAATATTAGAGTGTGAAATACACCCATCAATAGAAAAAACAGCACCATCTGATATCACTTCTAACATTTTATTTACAGAATGTTGTATACAGGTGAGAGAGACGGGTGGCTAGACACTTCTGCACCAACATTCTAAGCGCTAAATGGTGACCATGGAAACCAATGGAATGCTCCTGACAACTGTTCCTCTACTAGATCTTTGGCTCGGAATTTCTCTAAACATGACCGCCACCATTTAAAAAAATTTCAATAAACGTTGAATATTCCTTAAAAACAAAAGAAAAACAAGTTACCTGCGCTCTCTCCTTTATCCCTATGTATTTTAAAACAAATGGAGGTTTTTTAGTTACCTCCAATGGCCATGAGAGGATGAGCCCACCTGCCAACGTCAAGGCAGACCCCCCTAGGTGGGTCCTAACTCTAACCATTCACCTTGCTTCTTTGAGCCTCTGGCAAAAATCTCTAATGAGACAGAAAGGGGTGTTTTTTATTTACACCCCTTTACATTATTAACCCTTAATAGGGAACACATGGGATGGGCGGCTGCATGTGTATCCATTTTTTGTATCACTCAGCCTTGTTACAACGCAGCCGCCCATTCCACCTAGGGGGGTCTGCCTTGACGTTGGCAGGTGGGCTCATCCTCTCATGGCCATTGGAGGTAACTAAAAAACCTCCATTTGTTTTAAAATACATAGGGATAAAGGAGAGAGCGCAGGTAACTTGTTTTTCTTTTGTTTTTACAATATATTGGGGCTGATGTGTACTGTAGTCATTGCAGCCGCCCAGTGATGGGAGTGAGCGCTGAATATTCCTTATCCGAAAATATCTTATCAGAAATGATACATTATCCTTTTTATTTTCCTATTTCACCACAAGTTGCAAATTCCACACACACCTGTCGGAAACGCACAACAGATTATTCAATGTCCAGCCCCCTTAAACTGTGATATAGCCTTTCCATGCATGCTCAGATTCCCCCATGCCCACAAAAGGTAACACAATGGCACATGTGAAGACGTGACGCGCCGACATCACAGTAAAAGTGATTTATTTGCTTTATACAGTATTTGCATTGATATATTGTATTTCATGAGTGCTGAGAGGCTTTAATATATTGTGAAAATCATCAGTTATCTGAAATGAACCATTATCCAAAATAAGTTTGGTTCCAAGCATACTGATTTTGCACACCACTTTTCTCTTGCATACAAATGGCTCCTATGCTGGTATACTGTTATTTTTAGAATCGTAACATTTGGAGGCCCTGATCCATCACTAAAAGAATAATAATGACTATGTCATGTAGCAAAACATTGAATCTGAACGTTAAGTCCATAATCACAGGTGTAACCGGTGGGTTTGGATGTGATCAGGCCAGGTGGTGCGGTTACTAACATATTCTCTGTTGCAAAATTGTTGTAATTTCCTATTTGACACAACGTGGAGTTGGGTTTTCTCACTCCGATGTTTTGTATCCTGGAAACTTTTGTAGATAAACAGAAGTTAGTCACTTCTCCACAGCCTGCCAAGTCAAAATCCAGAAATCAAGGTAGGGTATGGAACGTTCTAAATCAATGTAATGTATGCACGGTCATAAATTGTAGAGACTTATTTAAATTCTTTAATCATTAATGCTCATGCTTTTGTACATATATAATAATGTCATTAAATATACCATATGTAGTTAGTGGGGGGTTGATATATAAAAAGAACAACTTAAAAAAAAAAAATCCTCAAGATGGGTTTCTCTGTAACATAAATGGTGCAATAAAAAAACATAAACATACATCATTTAAAAGCTAAATCATAATCTACCCATATAGAATAAGAGTAGGCAAATGTATTCATCCAAATCTCACTGTGTCCACATTGGCCAGACTAAAGCTCAAGCATTAGGACATTGGGTTCCAGTCTAAAACAGCTTCTAAAAATCGAAAGTGGATGAGCAATAATGTAAAAATCACGGATGGAAGGGTTCCACGTCAGAATGGTTGACATATAATTGGGAGTATAAATTCTAGAGACCTTTTTCATGTTTGACAATACCTCTACATCCAAGGCAACAGTTGTTATTTCTCCGGAGTACGAACATCTGTGGACCCTTCTCTGGTTTATTGTGCCTACTGGTCTAGTCCTTTATAATTCGCAAAATAAATTTATAAAAAAAGAAAAACTAACAATGAAAAACGCACATGAAAGGCAACTCAGTTGTTCAAAATGAGACATTTTACAACCTTCCACATACAGCAAAAAAAAAAAATGATAGAAGTAGCTAGCAGTTTAAAGTGATCCAGAATAATAATAATCAACAAATAATCAACAATATATTCCTAAAGTGTACTAGGGGTAGATCAGTTTTTCTAAAGATAAGGATCAGAAAAAACACAGGGGATAGTCACTAAAATTAATTTGAAAAGCAAACTGCAAAAATAACACATGAATGATCTATAAAGATAGGCACATTGGAGAACTTTACATTGAGAAAAATAAGTCTACTCTGCATGAGAAACACACCAACCACAGACATCTGACTACAGTGAGGTAGGGCTAGTGTCCCTCTAGGGTCAACCGGAGTACTGAGCGGCGAACGGACGCTAAGCAAGTTTATGCTTTTATATATTTTTACCATTGTTTTTAAAGTAAGCCTTTTGTATTGGGGGCCAGTAAATTTGTTACATTACTTTTCCACACTATGGTCTGCTTCTCCTATCCCACCTAGATCTGTACCAATATTACCCTCCGTAAGAAACTACGTGAGTTAAAGCAATACTACCTACTCGAGTATATTGCACGGTCGGATTGTGGGGATTGCAGTCCCAACGTTCTTATAAATCAGAGACAGTATTTGGGCTCTGACCCATGTAAGTTGACCGATAAAGGGGGCATTCATAGAGCCAACTGTGTTTCACTTTCCTATACATGTATTTTCTTAATTCCATATATTTGAAACAACTGTTTGTCAAGTCTCATCTGAGATAACTATATTTACGCAACACTTTTTTTTATATTTTTTTATATTCTATATGTGTTTTGGAAATGCTGGATTTCTGCAGTTTACTATTATAAACAAGAGCCGGTGAACTGTGGTGAGTTGGCTTGTGAAACGCGTCAAGCAGTTTTGTCGGCTTTTTGCACGCTGTGACTCCTATTACATCGTTGAAAGGAAGCTCTTGAAGCAAGTGCCCACTATTTTTTTATGCTGCCCGTATGTAGAGTGCATGAAACTTATTTTTCTACAATTGTGGTGAATTGACAAGCGAATTAAACAAAAAAAAATCCGGCCCAAAAATTGGAAGAATTTTTTCATCTCAACTATTTTGCCCTGATTTTTTTGCAGATATTTTATCTGTTCTTTTGTCTGACATAGACATTGTTTTGCTTATTTAGCAAAAACTCTGAAACAGTCCAGCAAGTTTAAATTAAACACAGATATTAGACTTAATAGGAAATGTGTAGATAAGGTTTAGTTCAGTTGGGCCCCACCTTGATTTCAGATTAGCTGGATTTGGCCTTTAGGCAGTATATATTGTAATTCTAGAACATGTAAAGGATAACTGCTGGCAAGTTATATTTAATTGAATGTTTGCATCAAGTTTAGGCATCTTAAATAAAACGCTTTAATAAAGAATTTAAAAAAAAACATTTTATTTAGCACACTTTGCTTGTATAGCACTATCAGGGGGCAGTCATCTTGAGTCAGATGGGTCAGATCTCCATTCGCCCCCTGATAGAGCTGTACAGAGCAAAGAGGGCTCAATAAGGTACTTTATTGATCTTATTTCTTTAAAACAGTTCTATTTACAATCCCCACACTAGATGTAATCGTTCAATTAAACAGAATCATTCAATTATGCAGAACTTTTTTTAGTTGTCCTTAAAATTGTAGTTTTGGAAACTTTATATAAAGTTTTAATTAAATATGTTTCTATAAGTAGACAACACTATTTCGATTCCTACACTTTGACAATATAGTGTCTCTTGTATTTCTTTTAGGTTGTGCTTATTACCCCACACACAAAAAGCAGAAGTGTAATTTTACACAAGCAAAAAAAAAAAACTTATATTTATTTCCAGTAACTTTACACATTCAGCATGAAAGCATTTTACATGTGGTCATCTAATGATTTATAAGTTGAAAAATCAGCTTTTTGTTCCCCTTAAGTATGTCTCGTTTTTCATCGTGTTTTTCTTGGCAGCAAGCATCTGGTTTTGACGCACAACACAATCCAGTTGAGACCTCAGGCAAGAGGATCGTTCGATGATGCTATAGGTCTCTGAAACGAAATGATTTATCAAGTTACCCACTATTAGAGATGCAGCTACCCCTCTGTCTGCCAAATGGATTCATCCCTAGGGTCTAGGACTCTTCTTCGCCGCAGCTTCATCACTGACAGTTCAGCACGGCAGTTAGAACGCTGAACTGTCAGCAATGAAGAATAACGCGGCTGTTTGATCGCGGACTTGGCTATGTAAGAGCTGACAGATCAGCGCTGAACTGTCAGCTCTTACAAATGTAAAAGTAAAAAGAAAATATCCCCCCAAATAAAGGATTCCCCCACAAAGTGCCCCCTCCAAACCCCAATACTAAAATTAACCCCCGAACCCTAATACTAACCCCTAAACCCTAATACTAACCCCCGAACCCTAATACTAAAATTAACCCCCTAAACCCTAATAATAACCCCCGAACCCTAATACTAACCCCCTAAACCCTAATACTAACCCCGAACCCTAATACTAAAATGAACCCCCTAAATCCTAATACTAAAATTAACCCTGAACCCTAAAAACTAATTCTAACCCCCTAAACCCTAATTCTAACCACTTTACTAAAATAAACTAAAATAGATAAAATACTAAAATAAACTTATCTTTAGCGATGAAATGTCCCGTGATGAAATATCCCGCGACGAGCTGTAGTGTGGTGAAGAGACGGCGGTGAAGCGGCTGCGCGGATGCAGCCGCGATGAAGTGTCCCATCCCCTCAGCCCTAGTGATAGGCATTCTCAAGACAAATATAACTTGGCTTCTCTAATATAACTTAGGTGACGTTGCTGTCATCTTACCTGCCTTGTACTCACAGTGCATTAATATTTTTGAATTCTAAAGGGTCTCTATCATGTAAATATTGTTTATATATTTGAATTTAGCGAATAAAAAAATATCAGAATGATCTATACTTTGCGGCAAGGGCATAAGTTGGCAGAAAAATATGTTCTAATTGTGTTTATGAGTCCTTCTTATGACATCACCTGTGGCTTGATATGCAAATGGAAAGTGTGTAATGTCCATATCAATACACAAGTTGATGCCATAAACAGGAGACAAAACAGACACTTTAAAACATGATTTTTCATGGACTTAATAACAATTCTGCTAACACAATGTATAGATCTGCATTTTTTGGTTTATTTTGTATCAACATTCACAACATAAACAATGTTTAAGTAAAATCTAGTATTATAATGTTACCAAATTGTTCTCTGCTCGACTGTAATATCCATACAGCAAGCAATGGCTGGCAATTATAATTAAGATTTGTTGTACTTGGGCTAAAACCTCTAATTATGTACAAGGGTGTTTTTGTATCTGCAGTGGGAGTTATAGGCTACCATTCCCTACAAAGACATTAAACGTCTTACAAGACAAGCTCAGTTGTTCTGTATATTTACGGTTTCTATGGTTTCATTCGTTTACTATGTCATACATGAAATAATATTAAATGTGGTTTCGACCAAAACAGTCTGTTTGAACGGTTTAAAGAAACTTACCTAAAAGGCACAAATAAACAAAAAAAACAATTTAATCTATTGCTCATGTTTCGGGTACCCAGCTTCCTGCTTCCCCAATAGATGAAATTCATAAATGATTTTTTTTTTAAAAATGTTTTGCAGCTGTTAATGATCTACCAACATGTAACAATAATTGAATTAAAGTGTATCTACATATTTATTTAGGGGGAAAAAAAGTTTGGCACGGTGAAAAAAAATCAACAACAGTTGTTTTCAATGAGATAATATATTATACGGCATTGAATTAAATTCTGTTTCCGAACAGAGGAGAAATATTTATAAAAATATCTGGTGTTTTGGAAAGTTTATGCAATATTATAATTCTCTGCAATCCAAGCTTCAGTGTGCTACATGGAGGGGAGGGCTGATAACTTTTAATATAGGGAGAAAAAAGGATTTAGTGGCCGGATCTCCAATTTTAGTAGCCCACCTGTTATCATCGGAGACGGACACGACAGACATACTGACAGATCCAGTCCAGTAGTTGTTCGAAGGACAAGACAATTGGTTAGAAGGATAGAAAGTGCTACAGTCTAGGATCTAGGCATCCAACTGGGACACTCCAGCTGTAATACAACTACCATTGTTCCCTACCATTCTACAATGCTGGGGAGAGGGAGAAATATGGGGTTTGTAGTTCTGCAGCAGCTGAAGGGCCACAATTGAACGCCTAGGCACTAGATCATTTAGATGCAGTGCAACCCCATCCCTTTAAGCTAGAGTGGAGGCCAGCCCTCCTTTGGCTACATGTGAACAGTATATGGTCTCTGGCTGTATTGTGAAATGCTGTATTGTGAAATGCGTTGGATGGCTACTTTTTTTTTTAACACTGCTTTTCCGTTTATTAAACCTATACTTTGATTTCCTTTTTTGTAGATTGGTTATTTCTTTTAGGCAGTGGACAGGCATGACTAATTCAATTATTATTGCAAAAGGAATCGGTACGTCTGGCCCCTGTCAGCATCAATATTTGTACCGGTAATATCTAAATTACCAATCTGGATACATCAGCAGTGTGGCGAATTGGAACAGCAGACTGCAGGTGGTGCCATGGAAAGCAGGACCCTGCCAACTGCGATTTTAAAAAGGAAACTGCATGCAACATTACGGGAGGTAACATGGAAAACAAATACTGCGCATATGCAGTAACGCTGTCACTTTAAGTGAACACATGCGCAGTAGTTATGTCGCCAGCTAACCGGTATTTTACTAGTCTTGAGACCAATGTTAGGTCTCCATGGTAATAGCACGGCTGGTGTTTTTTTATTTGAAAAATAAAGGTGGCAATCCTAGCGGTAGCGCTGATGTTCCGCACGCCACAGGTGGGCCATGTTGGGATAAATGAAAAAGAGATAACGTTCTATGCGTGTGTGTAAGTGTGTGTACATCGGTGTGTGTGCATGCATGTGCCGGTGTTTTAAATGTTAATTGTGCTTTTTGATCTTACATATTAGGAAATCAAGCTAGGGAGGTCAGACTTCCTCTTTTGTATTTTTGTTTGTTTACAAATTCCCCATTCACTCCGAATCGACAATAAACACACACTCAGACCACTTCCTCAGACCACTAACATCTATTAAATTCCCTTCAGAGTTAAACTGACAATAACCATTTTGTCTTTTCATTACCAATGCATTGGCTTGAGGGTTTGTTTGTTTGTTTTTTGCATAATTGTAATATGCAAATGTCCTGAATCCTTTTTTTTTTGGGGTGGACACCAGTAGTTTTATTTTATTTTCAATCAATCACTGCATTGTTTTCCGAGCCCTGTGCATTTTTTTTTTTTTCTAAGCCTATAGGAATTGTTTACCTCAAATGTATATTGGACTGTTGCTTTAAAGGTCACTAAGTGTTGACATCCTCTGACCCATTATAATAAATCTGACTATTATTATTATCATTTCTAAAGTGTCATCATATCCAACAGTGTTGTACCACCATTAAACAAAAAATGTAAATATCAGTTAGATGCCAAATTAGAGAAGCCAGCTTACAGTCTCATAGAAACATAGAAACATAGAAACATAGAATGTGTCGGCAGTTAAGAACCATTCGGTCCATCTAGTCTGTCCAATTTTTTTTGAGTACTTTTATTAGTCCCCTTATAGCCAGTGGTGTATCTTGATTTTGTGCTGCCCTAGGCAGACAAAATCCGGGCACCCCCCTACCCAAGCTGCACACCCACTTTACACACCTAAGACATGCCCCATCATTCAGACTCACATCAAGCTTACACTCCCATCACACTCAGTCACACACTCCTACTCCCATCACACTCAGTCACACACTCCTACTCCCATCACGCACACTCTGACTCCCATCACACTCAGTCACACACACTGTCTCCCATCACACACACTCTGACTCCCATCACACTCAGTCACACACACTGTCTCCCATCACACACACTCTGACTCCCATCACACTCAGTCACACACAGTCTCCCATCACGCTCAGTCACAAACACACACACACGCACACACACACTCCCATCAGCACTTACCTTTCCCTGGCAGGCAGGCAGGCAGCATGGTCCCTCCATGCTGCCTGTTCGGCTTCCCGGCGATTGTGCCGACAGGTCACGTGACCGGGCGCGCGTATGACGTCAGCGCGCCCGTCACGTGACCTGTCGGCACTTCCGTGTCGGCACACTGCACGGGGAGCCGAACAGGCAGCACGGAGGTTTCTCTGTGCTGCCTGTTCGGCTCCCCGTGCAGCCTGGCAGGCAGAGCGATGGTGAGGGGGGATCTTCCGATCCCCTCTCACCTCCGTCTCTGCCTGCAAGCGCGGTGGGGTTTGTTTTTTTTTTTTAAAGGGCCAGATTTTTTTTTTTGATTTTTTTTTTTTTTTTTAATTTTTTTTTTTCCAGTGCTGGGGGGCGCTGCCGCCCCCCAAAATTTGCCGCCATAGGCATCCGCCTAGGATGCCTTGCGGTAAATACAGCACTGCTTATAGCTAGGATAGCCTTGTGTCTATCCCACGCATGCTTAAAATCCTTGACTGTGTTTACCTCTACCACTTCTGCTGGAAGGGTATTCCATACATCCACTACCCTCTCAGTAAAGTAATACTTCCTGATATTATATTTAAATCGTTGCCCCTCTAATTTAAGACTATGTCCTCTAGTTGTGGTAGTTTTTCTTCTTTTAAATATACTCTCTTCCTTTACTGTGTTGATTCCCTTTAAGTATTTAAATGTTTCTATCTGCCAACAAGACTGATATAGATACATCTTACGCCTGTTTAGATTATGTATCTATAATAGACTTTAGAATTTGCTACACAGCAAATTTTACCAGCCGGCCGGTACAAAGTTGACTTGAGGCCAATGTTAAGTTTATGGGGGCTCAAAAAAATTTTTAAGAAAAGATGGCAACCCTAACATACTTATATGCATTGATTGAACACAGTGCTGGTTGTGGCCTGTGAAAATTACTGAGCATAGTAAGCAGTCACTCTGAAACAGCTTCAAATGTGAGGGTACAGCCTTCAACCCCCCTCCTAAAAAAAAAAAAAACACAAAATAAAAAAACAACTCTGGACTCTGTTGACAATTATACAGTGTAAAAATTAATAAAATGCTAAAAATGTTTGTGTCATTCCAGAGGGTTTTGAAGATATTTCTGAAAACAAATCTGCTAAAAAAAAAAAAAAAATGTGGCCTGTACCCTGGCTGACAAACTATTAGATTTTAGTATGTTACCTTATGCAATTAATCATCTCACTATTCCCTTCCCTCAACCTAAGCTTCTAAAACATTTGTGGACCTAAACATTCAAAGGTTTCACAACACTGCTTTACTCAACTCTCACACAATATAAATATATATATATAACTTCACTAACAGAAGTTTAAAGGGCTGTGCCTCTGGTTGAGAGTAACCCAGGTTAATATCCTTAACATGTATAGCTTGGAGGAAAGACGTAACAGGGGGGATATGATAGAAACATTTAAATACATAAAGATAATCAACACAGTAAAAGAAGAGAGTATATTTAAAAGAAGAAAAACTACCACAACTAGAGGACATAGTCTTAAATTAGAGGGGCAACGATTTAAAAGTAATATCAGGAAGTATTACTTTACTGAGAGGGTAGTGGATGTATGGAATAGCCTTCCAGCAGAAGTGGTAGAGGTAAACACAGTGAAGGATTTTAAGCATGCGTGGGATAGACACAAGGCTATCCTAGCTATAAGACCGGGAACGGGGGACTAATAAAAGTACTCAAAAAAAAAAAAAATTGGGCAGACTAGATGGACCGAATGGTTCTTATCTGCCGACACATTCAATGTTTCTATGTTTTGTATAGGTAAAGGCATTTCTTTACAGATATACATGTGCGGGGCTGGACTGGATCATCGGGATACCAGTACAAATCGCGGCAGGCTGCCAGCTCTGCGGCTGCTGTGGCTTTCAAGGTTATATCTCACACACTGGCCCTGATATATATTTCTGCACAAGGCAATTCATATAACTTTGTGTACATACTGGGGCCTATGTATTGCCATGTGCATGGGTTAGATATTATGACATTGTGTTCAATATAACCTTTTGTACGTACTGTAGGTATATATTGCCCTAGGCAGGGTTATATATCATTGTTATCTATAAATAAACTCTTCCGATGTGCTTTTTAAAATGCATGGTTTTCCTTTTCATGAACAAAAAAATGTATAAAAAAATGTATATTAACGTTATGCTATGGGACTGGTATACAAATGTATTCCAGGGCTGGTTTTTGTTCCCAGTCACTGCACATGGGTTTGCTCCAAGCTCTGCCTCTCAGCTGAGGCAGAGCTGGTCGGCTGCTGGTGCACACTGAAAGTGCCAGTATGCACTCGACCAATCAGCATTGGGTCTGTCGTCTGATTGATCAGGGTCTGTCGAGTTTGATAGTCTCTGTTTGCTAGGGACATGTTTAAGGTCTCTCATTGCACCAGAGAAGCATCATGACCACTCTATCCTTACAGTAGGGAATTAAGTCTGTTTATTTTCCTAATTAATATGCCATCAGTAGGTTTAAACAAAACAGAATATGTAATTCCAGGAAGATGTCCGATCAGCTGATTATTTAAAGCCTGCCCCCCCCCCCCCAAAAAAAAAAAATAATAATACTGTGAGTTGGAAAACACAGGGTATGTTCACTGTCTCGCTCTCTGTTATTGGTTTTGACAGCCATGGTGGTGGGAAAGAACTGTCATATTGTGATAATTCAAATGTTTCCTGTTCATGATAATAGAGGTTAAAGGACAATATGTTCTCCAAACACGGGGATGAGCCCTAGCACTTGGCTGAAAGAAGACTCCTGTTCAGTTGAGTACATGCTCCTGCCTTCAGCAAGTTAGTTTTTTTTCATATGATGATCTAACAGTGAAGACTAATAAACCTCATTCAACGGGCGATATTTATAGAGGTGGAATCTACTTTTTCTGTCTACAAAGTACGATGGATCTGTAGAGCATCACATTAGAAAACAACGCTGATGACATCTTTTCTCTGAGTGTTGTTGGTAATTTTCTAGAATTATATTGATGGAACGCTTTAAGTGCGTACAACCGTGTTCTGAGTTCCGCGATGACAAGATAATTTGCGGGTCATTGAGATAATAGAATGTTGTGTAATATTTCAATGGAACACCAGAGACATTAATGTTCTTATATGTGCTGTATCTCAAGATGTCAGCTACCATTAATAAATTGATATTAATAATGACACATCATGTTATGTACGTATGATGTCATTTCCACGCCTATCAAGCTGGGAATTGTAATTGAACAATTGGTTGTCTCAAGGAACATGACTGTATATATAATTATTATTATATAACTCTTACGTAGATATATAATTTGTATTATCGCACAAATAATAATCATCATCTTCTTGTTATCCATTATTGTCCATATTACCACTGAAATACAATAAAAAATATTTAAAAAATTAATAATTTATAAATATTAAAAATAGTATATATTTTATTAAACATATTTACATAAATATAGATATCCTTTCATTGTAAAAAATTTAACGTATTGGAATTTTATTATTAATTATAAAAATAAATAATATTTAAAAAATATATATATATAAAAAAGATGTATTAAACAAATATAAAAACAAGGAATAAAAACCTCGTCACAATAAACTGTTTAAATCAAACCCAAATATCTTTAAATAACAAATACATTTTATTTAGCACCAAAATTAAAAAGACAATTATCTTTTAAGTTAATTATCTCCATCTGAAAAAATAATTTCATGTTTGACGGTCAACGTACAAGTTAGAATTTATCCAACTCTGCTACTTTGGCCTTAAGTTTTAAAATCTCTTATCAATTCCCTGCCATTCTCCTTTATTGAGTAGACTCTTAAGAAGAAAAAAAAAGCACACATAGTACCCAGCCAGATGAAAATGCTGCTAAAGAAATATATTCATCTTTTTTCAGCACCTCCTGTGGACATAACTGGAACTGAAGGTAAACAAAGTGAGGCACGATGCTCACATATATGACTACGACAATGTAAATATATATATATATATTTAGAACAACATTTGCACAATAGTAACATACACATAATTGAGAGAGAGAGAGAGAGAGAGATATAAATATATGGTGTTCCAGAAAAAAAGATTTAGTAAAATATTTCATAAAATAAACTCATATAACAATAACATATCTTTTTTGTTACACTTCCTTTTATTTATACAGCTTCCATATGACCTTTGCAGAGGGTAAATAGTCCCAAATAAAGTTGTCCAAATGTCCAAAACCTATGGTGTATTTCATTCTGCTCCACCTCTTCTCTGGTTAAGAGAGAAGGGGACATTTGTTCGGTAATAAATATTTTGCCCTCTTACCGTCACGTCCCTCTGTGTTGCATTGAGCAAGTTACAGCATCATGAACATTACTCGGAATGTCTGCGACAGTAAAACAAATTCCTATTCCTTATCACAACCCCATGCATTCATCTCCTGTTCCTTTAAACAGTTGCTCTCCTCTCTATAAAAGCTGCTTAATTTCAGCAGCTCCCATTAAATGAAATAACATTACAGTTCAGCGCTTGCGAAACATGTATCTAGATCTGTCTAGTCATCTTGGGATACTCCCTTTCCAAATTGTTAATGATCTCACAATTTCTAAATTAAGGGAAACTTGACCTACATGCCTCTGTGGGTTATAGGGTTTACAGCCATTTGAGTCAGAGTCTTAATTGGATTTGCGCTGATTGTGAAAGGCAAAGTCAATAGTGTTGAGAAACTTTACACACTGGAATGTGATGATCAATGTTACTTATCTTTAATTTCATTAAATGTATGATATTTTATAAGAGATTTCAGCACTTTTTTTTTTTTTAAAGATGTCCTGAATTGTAATGATAAAAGTTAAAATATGTTTAGGTGACTTTACTTCTGCTCATCCAATCCACAAGGTTTGTCACTATATGTTTTGTAGAGCAGAGGATGATTAACTTAATAGACCACTCCAGGGAGGGGGAGCAATGACGTGACACGGAGCTTCAGAGCCAAGCACTTTGTGAAAGTAGAGGGTAAGGTGTAAGGACACATCGAACACAGTTGCAGCCGTATTGTCAAACTTTTTTTCAGCTGGGAATGGGTTTCGATGGATGACAACATCTTGTACTAATGATTCAACCCTATTGACCACTTGGCTGGTGGTACGAAACCATTGGATTGACCCAAGACATTCTTCCATGAGGAAAAACGTTTAAGAGTGTGGACTGTTGATCTCAAAATTTGGGATGAAGTGCTGTGGTGTTCCTGTGTAGCTGATCGATATTAATGTTCACATTGTAAGGAGTTTAGCGGTATATTGTTTTGGAAATCTGGATAAGTGGTCAACTTAATATTATTGTTATATTACACAAAAAGTATTGGTAAGTTATTGGTGTTGTATAAGGAATGATTTAAGATATAAAGTCTCTCCCACTGGCACAAATGGACGCTGCCCAAATAAGCATATTATGCTTTTAAAAAATACAAACTCGTGAACCTGGCTATTGATAAACTTGCCCATTGGACATTTAAGTTGCCCTAAAACAGATCTGGTTCCAAATATTCAGAAACGTAAATAAAAAAGGGAGTGACCAACCCCCCTGCAGCAGGGGTTAAAACTAGCACACAAATTAGCGAAACATACAAAGATGCAATGGGTGTAAACCATGCACAAGGATAACTAATAAATCCAAAAAGCCCTAATATGTGCTAAATGGTGAAGAAAGCAAGATACTTACGTATATATTGTTAAACAATATGCAGTTAAATGCTGAAAAAAAAAATAATAGTGTAGAAAAATGAATGTAAATAAATATAACAATAAAGTTAGTTTTTAGTAAGTGTTGGATAAACTCACAAATTTGGCTGAATGGAGCAAAACAGGTGCCACGAAAGGAAGCTGTGCAAGTCAAGATAGATTCCCCAAATTTTTTTTAATGAAGGTATTCCATCAGACTCTGAATGCATAAACAAGTACAATAAACTAGCTGAAAGTTGTCCAAGACAGAGCTTCACCACCGCAAACTGGAACAGATGGAAAGCCGACTTCAAGTTCCATCGGAGGGAGGAATCTAGTGATTTCGCTTTAGTTTTGCTAACCAAGAAAATACGGAGGCTGAGATGTGCGAGTTTCTTCATTAGCGGACTTCTTCAGGGTTCAATGGCAGTGGCGCTGAAAGCGGGGACCAAAGGTCTGCCTATCAGTTCATTAAGATACAGAGCCAGTTTTCCATTTGTTAATCTGAATGTAGTCTGGGGGCTTATTAGTATAAAACATTCTGTGAATTATTCCGTTTCCATTTTAAACTTTTGAACCTTTTGAATAGACTCTACTAATCTGAGTTTGGGTGTGTTGAGGAAAATGTTGATCATTTCTGTCGAATTGCAAATTGGAAAATATACCCAGTGATACTGGGGGGATAAGGTCATGAATTGTGATGTTTCGTGAGTGTTTTTTTTTTTACCTGGCAAAAGTGGATGGTATCTAAATATCTATGCTTTAAAAATGATAAGTGAAATTGGTTTCAGATAATTATGTGTAGTTGATATATACTTTGAAGACAGAAGTATATGCTGCTACAGCCAAGGTGGTTGGTTCAAAGAAGTGCTGCCATGGACCTCTATATAACTTCCACAGTGATCCCAAAAAAGCAAGTCCCTTCTATGGCAGGAGTTCCAAGCCCCGAAAAAGACAAGGACTGGATAAAGTCGGAGAAACGAGCCCACTAAGAAATAGAAACACACAACAAACGAAGAAATGCCTTACGCATTGCGTGCCTTTAGGCACTTTGTCATAGGCTGCCATGCTTATTGTAGGATGGAAGCCTCTAACTATGTGCATAAATGCATGCCCAGGATCCTCAAAGCCACTATGGCATTATATATAATTCCATCTGGAAGAGTTGTACATTTTTCTGGTTTAATTTTGAATGGTTTAATGTTTTCAATGGCACCAGACATAGCTGTCCACTTTCGCATTTGCTGTGTGTATTGACTCAGGAACCCTTAGTTAGAGATATCGGAGCTAATTGTAAAATTAAGGAATTCCAGGATGTAAACGTTTCTGGGTGTGAAGAGGGGGAGGGAAGGCCGGTCAGATGGGACGAGAGATAGTCAAACTAGTAATTATTATAAGATTTCCAAGGGGCCCATATCTGTTGATATCTATCAAACTGGCCCATGCTATGGTATAAACATTTAATATCATCATAATACTCATGTGTCATGAGTTGATTAGACACACTAAGGAAGATGTGTTGAACTCTGCCAATAAAAATCAGAACTAGGTTTGCAGGTTGAGATAAACATTGGGGAATGGAATAAAGCATTGCAAACTCTTTTTAAAATGGTACACTGTTTAAATTTAAATGTAAACACATTTCAATTTTACGATTTCGGCAAAGGGCATTTCAGCTGTTTTGTGTATTCTGAATATTACGTATTTAAAAAAAAGCCCACTCCAAAAAATGAAATTCCCTATGTTTTATTACTTGTATCCTATACAGCCATCACTTTCGATCACACTTTCTGAATAGCTGCCATTTTATTAACGATTAAAAATGCACATGACCACGTGTAAAATATTGGCCATCCCAGTGTCTTTTGGGACGGACTAGAACGTCCTAGCGACGCAAAATGGGTTAAACAGTAACTTCGGTCAACAAATGAAGTTCTTTTTAATTTAAAGGTTGCATCAAGTGTAGGCATTTTAAATAGTAATGCTTTAACGGAAGAATACAAATAAAGTACCTCTTTGTATTTATAGCTCTATCACAGGGCAGACATGTTGAGTCTGATGAAGGATGATCTGAACCATTATAGCACACAATGATAACACCATTGGCTCTTTTTCCGTGTGTGGCTTTTGTATACATAACCCCACAGAGTTCTTTAACTGTCTGCATTGCTATTCTACAGACTTAATGTCAAGCACTTCTCAACATTTCTGATTAATGTTACTGACAGACATACATAGAGGGTCATGTTCTAAATTACTAGGACTCCTGTCCACCCTTGTCGCCAAGACACACACGCTGAAGTACAGTCTACAGTGAAAGAAATGCTCAGTACCAAACCCTGGGAGCCGGCAACATCCTGCATGACTGACCTTACAGCGTTGCTTGTGTGACATTTCCTGGGCAGGTCAAGAAGATGATTAGAAAGGTCACTTATACCTAAGACTAGAATAACAGTCCCACAGTGTTAGATGAGGACTGACAACTGTGTGGGGCCCATTTTGTTACAATGTGATCACATGATAGAAATGTAAAAGGAGAGATCAGCTGACCATATCTCTAAACTCCCACAGACTCGATGGGGCGCTGATAAAGTTTAATAAAAAGGTCTTTTAAACATCCTGACATATCGACACCATATGTTTTAATTTTTTTTTTTCTGTTAGACGTACATAATCTAAGTGCAAAGCAGTGAGCTCCAAGCATGTGGTACATGTCCAGAGGAGCTCCGTCTCACGGGCTACACAATGTCACATGATGTCACACAATAACCAATGACTGCACCCCTTTTTGGTTCCGCCCCCCCCCCCCGTCATGCCAATAGGCATGATCCCAAGATGTTGCTAGACATGTCCTACCTCATTATAGATCGCCATCAGCAAATACATTAATTACCTTATAGAAAATTCATCCTGGATTACATTGCTTGGTCTGTTAGTTTAACATAGTCTAGAAAAAAAGAAAAACACCTTAGTGGCATCATTCATTGCAAAATGTGTTGTGCAGTATTATAGGGGATTCGACGCAACACACTTGACTCCAACCAAACAAAAGATTGCCCCTGATTGGATTTGATGCCAGAGCTTTCAGGAAGTGTCAGATTAACAAATTTAACAGGAAGATTTAACCATCCACTAAGACCAGTAATTTGGAATCCCATGTAATCATATTCATTCATGTCCAATACAGTCCTGGCAGTTACGTATCGTCAAACAGGCAAAAAGATTATAGATTCCTTAAGTGGAGGATGCACCCTTAAGAGTACTAATTGCAAAGAACATGGTGTCTGTTAATATACCTAAGACATTATTTTGTGTTAGCATTAGAGAGCCAAGTTTACTAAGATAATCTTTTTTTATCTTTATATTAGCATAAGTAGATACACTGCAAAATGTTTAATACTTTTTTTTTTTTTAAATCTGGAAATTGTGGTAGTCCGATACACATGGATCAATGGGGGTTATCTGTAAAAGAGGCACATGTCCCCCTCAAATTAATTTAGAGATCACAATGAACCGTAGGGAAAAAAATTATTTTGTTGTCCGTATTTCGTAGGGGCTACTCGTAGGAAATAATGGTGAATTATTGGGTCACACTTTCCAAACATCATTTGTACCTAACATAATACAGACCATATATGTTTGAAACCTGGGAATAGGTATTAAGGCAAAAATAACATCCCTGCCATAACTGGTAAACACAGAATGGCAACACCTTTGTTTTGTTTTGCTGTCTTGCTGTCTTTTTATTTGTTTTTGTGTATGTTTCTCTTTTATTTTTTAAAATAAAAAAAGATTGAAAGAAATTAAAGTGATGTTCTCTCTTGTAATTTGATTTGTACATTATGAAGAAATCTACAACATGAATATGAGGCAGACATTTTGTTTATAATCTTTTGGTCAGATGGGTCAGATCTTTGTTCATCTGAACCAAGGTGAGTGAAGGAAGGATCAATAAGGTACTTATTTTGTATTATTTTATTAAATAATTTCGTTATAAATAATCTACACTTGATCAAATCTTTTGGTTAACACCTTAACGACATATGCAGAAACATGCCTCGCTGGCAACATCAAAGTCTCCCCCCGATTAGATGGTGGTCACTCTCATGAGCAACCACATCGGCTTAGCAGAATACTGGCAGCGCTTCCCTTCTACTGGCAAGAGCATCGACAGTGATTTTTTTTCACTTCTTTTGCTCTAGGAGGCGCTGCTGAATGCTGGCACAGAAGATCAGTGTGATCTGTTTGCTGGCATGTATGATAAGTGCTCTGATGAGCACTTATCATACAGTCAAAGGCAATATTGACTAATAGTGTATTTGACAAGTGTTGATCTACCTCCCTCTCCTCACTACACTTTTAATGAGGGAGCAAGACAGATCAGATGGTGTAATTTTTCAAATGTTATAAATTAAATAATATTTAATAAAATGTAATAACCACTGGCTTTTATAAAAGCCATTGCCTGTGCTTAACCCCTTCCCTGCCATTAACTGATGTGTACGCAGTGAAAAACAATATATAATTTGTGTGGGTAAAGCAAATGATAAAGAAGAAAATTACAGTTAAACAAAAACAGCACAGAAATGTTAAAATAGCCATTGTCCAGAATGACCAAAAATGTTTCAAAGGCTCTGTCCTTAAGGGGTTAAACATAAGGTAATATTTTGCTAAAGGTTTGTTTAACACACCTTTAAAGGTCCATCTATAGTGTCGAAAAAAGAAAAAAAAAACCTAACTGTCTTATTACTCTTTTCCTCAACATTTCTTATCTTCGAGTGCAGTAGCTTTATTACTCTTGCTATAGCAACAATCCAGAACTGCCACTTTAAGATGTGTATTCCAGACTGTGGAAGTGTATTAATCTCAAGAAAGGTGCATTGAACACAGACCACACACACATGTTGTAATTATGGTTCTCCCACCTGCTGACACCAATAAATGTGGCTTCTCAAGAGCAACTTGAAAAAGAGAATGCTAATTATCCTTTCCTAATTGAGGTTTTGTTCTCCCCCCATGGTGTCAAAGTAACTTAACATGCAGGTAAACAAAATCTCATTAGGAGCTACTTTACATTTTGAAAGAAAAACTTCAAACACAGTCTACCAAAAATATTTTGTCTCCCAGTTTTCACACTTCTGTATTTTTGTTCAAAACAGACCCAAGATAATACATATACTTATATTCAACATCCAAGAGGAAGTACTTTACCGGGGGTTTCTTTGTTTTCAAAAAGAGCATTGAATTACAAAGACAAACAAGCTTACAATAGTATTTTAACAAATAATTCAACCCAATTGGGGATGTCATTGGATTGTAAAGGGCCTGACTGAATGTTATCAGTCACGTACATATACATATCTATGTATTTATTTATAACAATACGTGGTATAAATGATCTGTACAAATAGACATATAAAAATTACAGATGACAGGACTTTCTAAAATAACTATTCTTAAAGGACAACTGTAACAAAACATGTACTTGTGTTTAATTGAAAGATTGTCTCAACTGTAGATGATAAATAAATTATTTAATGAATGAATATGAATAAAGTGCTTTACCGAGCCTGCTTTACTCCATATAGTCCTTTCACGGGGCGGACATATTGTTTAGAATCTTGGATCAAATCTTCATTACCCTTGGTTCAGATGAAGAAAGATCTGACCCAAGATTCTAAACAAAATGTCTGCCTCAGATTCTTTATGCACAATCAGGATAGCCTATGTTATATATTGTAACTTTATATGCAAGCTTCTTACATATTGTCACTTCACTTAAGTGTCTGTTGGGAGTGACATTGGGTATTTACAACTGAACCACTAATACCTACTGTGTGGAGAGTATAAGGCAATACAATAATATACCTAGTGTATTCATCTGTCTATATTTATATTTTTATTGATGTATTTTTTATGTTTGCTATGTTTTAATTTACGCAAATACTTTATAAAGAGAAGCGCTGTCTAATTTGTATATATATTAGTATTTGGTACTGACTGACTAAACACAACACTATGTTTGTAAAGTCATCACAGAGTTCATCATCAGGATGGTCTGTCTGTGGTTTAGAGTTTCATCCAGTTGTTGCTAACTCACGGGTAACAAACAGAAACAACTGCTTTAGTGGCATAAGAATAATTTCCTTGCCCTTCTTATGTACTATACATGAGCCTACGTTGTCCTTGATAACTTGGATACCTTCTAACGTATATTAGGTTCAAGTACCATGTCCAATCCAAAACATGGGCATTGGAACTGAATCTTGTTCAAGGCATTGTGGGTAAAAATGCTATTTTCTTTTCGGGACATTCTCTTAAAATACGTAACTGGTTTTCTTCACGTCTACTGAAGACAATTAAATATCAAACATTGATAACCACAAGATATAATAAAGTTACACCATCACATAATGGCATAAACACCACATTCCGACACTAAAAATGGAAGCCTGCGAGAGCGGAGACTAGACATTGAGAACGCGCAGTAGCGTTGCCAGCGAGAAACAGTTGCAGTTTAGCTGACACTCGACCCGATTTGTCAGGGGTGCAAGAATTGGGAGGTAGGGCTTATGTAGCTCCCTGCCTACCTTCTATGTCTTCTGTGATGCTGGAACATAAATTTCTTCTCAACACTGGTCTTTCCTTCTGTTTCCTGGTTTGATGACTGTAGATCTATTAAAAATTGGGACTATAGTAATGAATTGCTTTCTTTCTTTTTAATTAGTAAAACCTTCTCAAACATGATAATACAGAAAACAAGGAGCTTTAAAAACATACCATTTATTGTCTAACTGAGAGTTAGATTGCAAACTTTCAACACCAAGTTACTGTGTCCCTTCATCAGGTATTAATGAGACTAAAAATAATATCCTAATTACAAAGCATAGTTCGAAGCTTAAACAGTTTTTTTTTTTAAAGCTGTGGATTTTCTTTTTAATTAGAACATGGATTTTTATTCTTATTAATACCCGAGGAAGGGACCTAGCAATTTGGTCTTGAACGTTTGCAATCAAACTCACAGCTAGCCAATAAATAGTATCATGCTAACTCTACCTGTTTCCTTTCTCTCATTAAGTCAGTGAAATGTGTTTACTACCCCTGGTAGCATTGTTTTGCTTTTCACCCTTTTCTTATCACTTGCTTAGTGCTCCAAACTGTGAGGTATGATTGAGTGCAAATACTCGGGCCCCCTGGTGGACTCCCCCTGTTACTTCCTGTCATTCAGATTCTAAACGCAGTCAATTGAGCGAATGGCAGAATGGAATCTACTCTATGCTGTAAATGCGACTGGCTTTTCAGAGATTAATTCCAGGAATTACAACAAAATCCCTAGAAATGCAGATTCATTGATTCTCCTGGAACATTTTGATGTAAAAACAAACTTGTCCTAAACAATGTGATGGCATAATATAATAATGTATTTATACAATGGACTTTATTATCTATCTCAGATATTGTTGGACACACCCAGGATGACTTCTTCTGGGGCCATGTTAACATATACATAGATAAACCCTTTAATGGGCACACAGCATAGAAGTTTAAGGTATCCTTACTATATCTGCTTCACATACGTCTTTTTTTCCTTTCACTTCGACTTGACTGTAGACAGTGCCTTTAAACTCTCTTGTGATTGTCAGTTGACGTTCCATTGATCTTCTCAATGCTAATGGAACCCACAGATATTCCCCCAGTGATTAGGGGAGCCCACAGACATTTCCCCATTGGATGTTATCTTGGGATGTATGATCCCAAAGATGTGGTGCTTAAGTATGATTTTTTTTTTGCCAACTAATAATAAAGTGTTTAACCAGTAAAAGGTGTGTTTAAATGTTTTTCAGAGTATGTTCTGATGATGTCCCCATTGCCCAATTCAATAGTACTCATTTTAAAGGGACACTCCCCGGTGACTTTACAGCACTAGTATCTCACTTTGGGGCTGGGGTCACAGAATGTAGTTTATTATTCAGAATTCTGCTTTGAAGGGTAATGTAACTATTACATCACAAGGGGGCGGCGTTATGATCCTGTTTGATCAGGTCAATCTCCTCTCTTTGTTTTGGAAGGAAGATAAAAAAAAAGTTGTACAGAGCCACCTGGTCCTGCCCATTTTGATACACAGGAGCCAGTAAGAGAGCAGGGGTGTATCTTATGACATCATCATGCAGGCTTTGGAAACAGTTGTAAAGTAAATCTGGCTGGAAGATTTTAGACGATGTTGCACCCTGGGAAATATTCACAAAATGGATCCAGGACATAAACACATAATAAACACATAATTTTATTTTCCCTTATATATGCAATTAATTCAATCATATAAAAATAAAATGTGGCATGTGATGTATATATGCATTTGTTTTAAATGACCAGGTTCCATCTTATGTAAGTGGTAGTGTTCCTATAATAATCTCATTTTAATAAAAATGACTGGTTGGTTCAATCCCTGCTTGGAATCAAATCTGTAACCCTGAGCCTTGAACAGACCTGAAGATGGTGTATTAACCCCTTTTTTTCTCATTTTTATTATCTCTTTTTGGTTACTTATCTGGATTCAAAACAGTTCTATTTCCAATAACATTTCTTACCTTCTAGAAAAATTTTTTTATAAAAAGGGCAGTTCTGTTTATTGTATAGATCTAAATATAAAACTTGATGTTTCAGTATTAAAACAAATGTAAATAATCAAAAGTATTTTTATACTTTTTAGACACATCCTTTAGTTGCTGCTAAGTGCTCAATTAAAAGTTGGGAAAACCACTACACTTTTTTTAATAGAACTTGACATTTGCCTATTAAAAAATATAATTATAAAAACACAATAAAAATAATAAAAAAAAAAGAACTTATATTCCTGATTTTTTATTTTCTTTCTTTTTAAAACGCTTTGTGTTCTATTTGTTTTGTATTCTATTTTATCACTATACTCATACACAGACATGTACGTAGACAGTGCAGTGAAGGTTCACACAGCTCACTGATAACAGGAAAGAACCAGACAGCTTGACGAAGAGGAAATATCTGCTTGCAGGAGGACCCAGCAAGTTTCTCTGCTTTAAACCCTGAACTGTGTTCTTTTAAATAGAGAGGTATAATTAGCAATTTGTGTGTCATGACTTGTCCATTCCCACTTTGTCTGGAATCTGTCTTATGAGCTGTGATTCAGTGATAGGGGATCAGGTCTTTGACTATAGGAAAGTACTGTAAACTTTCCTTGAAGCTCAATAAACAACCCCAAAACATTACTATAGCTAGTGATTATTTTAGTGCCCAGTATTATATATTGATAGAGATAATACATTTATTTTTATATCATATTTTTTTTACCCAAATGGCAAACAGTAAACTCTTTAGCGCATGCTCACGGACTAAATCGGCAGTAGATAATTAGCTGGTATTGTTACCGAGCTTTATGGGGCTCATTTAATTGACCTCGGATGGATGAAGATCTGAAATGACCCAGCAGAGAATCGAATGCTGAAGAATGAATAACACAAAGTTCTTAAAAAATAATAATGTGCAATTGATGATTTAACTCTTTGTGTGTTAGAGAGTTGAAACCAGTTTCAGTTTTAACTGCTACTGTTGCTGAATTGGGGCCAAAACTTTTCATAGTTAAATGTTTTGTAAATGTGTGTCTGTTAGATTTGTCAGGATTGAATGGTAATCATGCATCTGGCGATCCCTTCCGTTAAATTCTATTGGCTGAGATGGCAAAACAATGCCAACATGAACAGCAAGATGACCTGACAATCTGAAAAAAAATGTTGGCTAATTAAGGCCTCTGTGGTCATCTCTGCCTAGGTTAATAATGGCTAACTTTGACAATGGAAAATGTTTGGAAACTACATATGCTTAGTTAGCCTTATAATCATGAGACATTGTGCTTGTTCTGAAATATCTACAGTGCCAAGGTTAGCCATCACTGGCCTAGGTGATGAAATGCCACCCTCCAGCTTTTTCTGGACTGTCATTATTCCTATAAGCTGTTGGAGGGCCACAGTTGGATAGATTGAACATTTTTTATTCTCTACATTCACAGTAAAAACAATAGTAATTATATACACATTAGGATTGAACGGGGGGACATTCTGGAGAGGTTCCTCAAGTCCACAGATTAATGACCACATCATAGGTGGACCACTGGTGTCACTCATCATATGCTCCACAAGACCACATTCTTACCACTGATTGAACCTGGATTGCAGGATAAAACTTACCAGGAAAAAAACGAAGGCATCTTAACATGTATAGCTTGGAAGAAAGACGAGACAGGGGGGATATGATAGAAACGTTTAAATACATAAAGGGAATCAACACAGTAAACGAGGGGAGTTTATTTAAAAGGATAAACGAGAGGGCATAGTCTTAAATAAGAGGGGCAAAGGTTTAAAAGTAATATCAGGATGTATTACTTTGCTGAGAGGGTTGATGATGCATGGGATAGGCTTCCAGTAGAGGTGGTAACACGGTGAAGGAGTTTAAAAAAGCGTAGGATAGGGATAAGGCTATCCTAGATAAAAGAAAGGGCCCAGGATGAATGGGATTTTCTAAGTATTTAGTAAATTGGGCAGACTAGATGAGCCAAATGGTTCTTATCTGCCAGTGAAACATTGTATTTTTGTAACTAAGTTATTCCACCAATACATGAGCCACAACCCAGGTATACACTTATCTCATGCTTTATGCTTCATGAGCCCAGTGGTATCGCATTATAACTGTGTTTCTAAAACGTCTATGCTTTATGCCCCGGTGATCAAGTAGGGGGTAACAGAGAGATGTCTTGCCTGACTACAATGGTACAGATATCTTTGCCATCTCTCCCTTGCCAGCCCGGAGCAGTAGTGACAGAGCACAAATGTGACAACATAGCTGGATGCCCTCCATCAATGCAATTGAGAGTCAAAGAGTTTTAATTGCCACCATCCACCACATGACCAGGATTGAAAAAATAAATAGAAAGTGACAGTCGGTGACCAGATCAGTCGACTCTGCTTAGCAGTCTCCATGCTTCATTATGGTTTGGGCTCGATGACTGTCACTTTCTAGCAGAGACAGAGTCCAGACGACCGCTCTTAATTCGTTTGAGAGAGAGCCCTGCTATTATCAGCTCTGTGGGTCTGCCGAAAAGAAATCCAGAAGTGAGTTTCCATGACGATTTCTATATGTTTAGAACATTGTCCCATAAAATAATACCCAGCATTTAATTGTTTAATAGCAGAGCATGTACTTATTAATTGGGTTATATAGTCCCTTTATGCTTGCCTTTATGGGGTGGTAAAACAGAAATTTGCTAAATATGCCATGAATAATCCATAGCTAAATATTTGGAGGTTTAAAAAATGCATTTTGCAGGGCCGGCGCTGTTTTTCTTGCAGGTGAAGCTAATCCAGCTTGTCCTTGCACAATGTATAATAAATTTTTAGGTCAGCTTTTGATGCAAGCTTTTTGCAGTTCTCCTTTTGGGGAATCGCCCCCCCATTGTATTAGCAAAACCTGTTTGTGGAGCACCAGCATCACTGCCAATCGAAAATAACTTGCCGATCACTAATTTCATGGCAAATTATATATATAATTAGAATTCATCTCTGTAATTGTATGATCCAGTACATTTTCTCTCCCTTGTTAAAGCTGCGTCCTCGCACCCCCATGGTGATAGGCAATTTGTTTTGTCATCTCCCAGAAATTGGATTCACTAATTAAGAAAAAGATCATATTACACAAAAGAACAAATGTTACTATATCATTTAGTTTGTTTGTTGCAATCCAGATCTGAAGGTTTTCATTTTGTGGATCTTTTTCAAAAACCACAAAATATAAAAAAAATCCAATTAAAATTCCACATTTTAGATGTGGCTACTAAGTACCACAGTCGTCCCCCCCCCTCCCCCCCCTGAATTTGAGTCACTTTGGATACATTGGATAATAAGCCCCTGTCTTTACTGTATTTCTGTGTTTATATTTGTCAAAAATGTTCCATTGTACAGATCTATTTAATATGCTGACGGTCTACAATTAAATGCCAGAAAACATACTTATGTTTAATTGAAAGATTGCATCACGTGTAAGTATTTTAAATAGAAAATGCTTTAATGAAGGAAATAATGAAAAAAAAAATAGATAAAAAGTATATACCTTACTGAGTCCTCTTTGCTCCATCTAGCTTTATTCACGGCAAACATATTGTTTGGAATCTTGGATTAAATGCTCCATCATTCAGTGGAGAGCTGGCAAGGGAGGCAGGGGGGCAATTGCCACCCAGCTGCTCTCAGGGACGGTGCAATAATCTTTTCCACCCTAGGTAAACCCTCATTTTGCCTCCCTTGCCTCTGCCCCTTTCCCCTCTCCTTACCCCTCCTACTTATAACAGCCAGACAACAGCACATCAATCACGCAATCATAAACACAATCTCACACCATACACACTGAGACAGTCACACACACAGACAGTTACATATACACAAGCGAACAGTTTTTTTTTCTTGTTAAAGAAAAATTACATTTAATGTCTGTCTCCTCTTCCTCCTCATGTCTGTCCCTCTCCTCTCCCTCCTCATGCCGGTCTCTCTCCCTTCCCATGCCGGTCTCTCTCCTCTCTCTTCCCATGCTGGTCTCTCTCCTCTCTCCCTTCACATGCCTGTCTCTCTCTCTCTCTCTCTCTCTCTCCTCTCTCCCTTCCCATGCCAGTCTCTCTACTCTCCCTTCCCATGCCTGTCTCTCTCTCCTCTCTCCCTTCCCATTCCCGTCAATTTCTCCTCTCTCCATTACTGTGCCTGTCTCTTTCTCCTCTCTCCCTTCCCATGCCAGTCTCTCTACTCTCCCTTCCCATGCCCGTCTCTCTCTCTCTCTCTCTCTTTCCTCTCCCTTCCCATGCCTGTCTCTCTCTCCTCTCTCCCTTCACATGCCTGTCTCTCTCTCTCTCTCTCTCTCTCTTTCCTCTCCCTTCCCATGCCCGTCACTCTCTCCTCTCTCCCTTCCCATTCCCGTCTCTCTCTCCCTTCCCATGCCAGTCTCTCTACTCTCCCTTCCCATGCCGTCACTCTCTCCTCTCTCCCTTCCCATGCCCGTCTCTCTCTCCTGTCTCCCTTCCCATTCCCGTCAATTTCTCCTCTCTCCATTACTGTGCCTGTCTCTTTCTCCTCTCTCCCTTCCCATGCCAGTCTCTCTACTCTCCCTTCCCATGCCCGTCTCTCTCTCTCTCTCTCTTTCCTCTCCCTTCCCATGCCTGTCTCTCTCTCCTCTCTCCCTTCACATGCCTGTCTCTCTCTCTCTCTCTCTCTCTCTCTCTCTTTCCTCTCCCTTCCCATGCCCGTCACTCTCTCCTCTCTCCCTTCCCATTCCCGTCTCTCTCTCCTCTCTCCCTTCCCATGCCAGTCTCTCTACTCTCCCTTCCCATGCCGTCACTCTCTCCTCACTCCCTTCCCATGCCCGTCTCTCTCTGCTGTCTCCCTTCCCATGCCAGTCTCTCTACTCTCCCTTCCCATGCCCGTCTCTCTCTCCTCTCTCCCTTCCAATGCCTTCTTTGTTTTTTTACTGGAGACTAGCGGGCAGTACCAGCTCTGTGTGCTAAACAAACCCACAGAGCTCAGACAGTGCTGCTCGCGCTCCCTGCGCACATTCAGAGCATTGTATTTCCGATGATCTGAATGATAAGTGTGCGCAGGGAGCGCGAGCAGCACTGTCTGAGCTCTGTGTGTTTGCTTGGCACACAAAGCTGGTAGTGCCCGCTGCTCCTCAGAAAAAAAATGCGCTCCAATAGGAGGGGGCGGACCTTCACCTCGTCCCTGGTGAGGTCCGTCTCCCTCCCTCAGTGCCACATTGTGGCAAAAAAATAGGCTGGTGCCTACTTCGCCTATAGGAAGCGCCAGCCCTGGCTGCTCTATGACCTGACTAAATGGGTTTGGAATCTTGGATTCAATGTTCCATCATCCAAGTCAGAGGTGGCAAAGAAAGCCAGGGGGACACCCGGTTGATCTCTAAGTTGACTCTAAGTTGCACCACTTTCACTTCTAAATGGCCCAGTGAGTTGAATTCCTGTTTTTCTGTAATTCTTTGTACTTTATCTGTCAATATAACTTTCTTGCCTGTCTCTCTGTGTCTGTCTCTGATAATAACGTATCAGCAGATGAAGTCGCACAATGGGCCACTAAACTGTATTCCCCCCCCAGACCAAAAATTGCCAGCCCTCCCCTGCTCTCATCTGACCCAATATAAACGAAGACCTGACCTGAAATTCTAAACAACCTACTTTATACTTTCATTAAAGCATTTCTATTTCAAATGTTGTGTGTTTTTGGCTAAATGTGTCCTTTAAACGAATAATAATGATCTAGTTCTGCTCTGTCTCTATAACACACCAACCTCCGGAAAACACCATGTATTGAGAACAGACCTAACTCCACTTTGCATTACAGTTGCCATTGAACTACAACTCTCATGACTCTCACTTGATGTTTTCCCAAGCAGTTTAGGATGATGGGAGCTGTTGCTCAGCTAGGTCCAGAGAACCGCTTGCCGGCTAATCCCTCGTGCTTAAGATGTGGGAAGAACTGATATCACTGATGTATGTACGGAAATGTTGAGCCACTTGCAACTCACCTCCCAGAAAGCCAAGGGGGGGGGGGGGGAGCTCTGGATTGTATCATTTTTGACTTGTAAGGGTTATAGGGTTAATAATCACTGCTATGATCACAAAAACGTAGTGTAACCTCAATGGTCTCTTATCAGCTCACTGACATTTCCTTTCAGTATTTCATCCATTTGGAACTTAATGCTTGAGAGTGATACAAGATGTTGTAACTCCAGACTCAAGCACCAAAATAAAAGAGATCTATGGAGTGTGCTACTGATAACCATATTACAGATGTAGCTGTATTCAGTGTCCCAGCCTATATCCCTCTTATCTGGAGACTTTGTGTCAAATGCACAAAGATTCCCATGAAGTTTAGTTTTTGCACTTTTCAGGCAAGGATGTGTTAATTCTTCCAAGGTTGGCATTTAAGGACGGCTACATCTGTACGCCTCTGTCAAGGTAGAAATGGTTTCTCCCGCCCATGTCCAGCATACAGTAATAATAACTTTTACTTTTATAATGTCCATTTTTTCCCCCATCATTATACGAGTCATTCGGTCTTCTAGTGGCCATAAAAAATGTCACATCTATGTATCTATTTAAATAAAATGAAATACAAACTCATAAAGGACTCTCCGGTGGACGGCATTTAGAACTTTAATAGATATTTCAGAGACGCCCTAGGGTCACGTATAGTCCTCCAGAGCCTAGGGCGTCTCTGAAATATTTATTAAAGTTTTACACATTTCCCATTGAAAAAAAAAAACAGTTGATTTGCATATCAGGCCACAGGTGATGTCATAAGCCAGAGACTCTACAGACACATTTATAACACATTTTTCTACTAATTTAGGCATTTGCTAGCAATTCTGCTAACACATTGCATAGATCATTTTTAATCCCTTATTCTGTACATTAATAGTAAAAACACTGGTTAAATGATAATGTCCCTTGAATTGTAGGTATAATACTCTACAGCTCAGCTCCCATCTGTGTGTGGGGAGTCAATACACATACCGTGTGTGAAGGTAGTTTGTTGACAGATCAAATCTCTACCCAGAAGCTAAAAGCCAAAGCTTTGTAAATTACAGGGCAACTTAATGAACATGTATATGAAGATAGATGGTGGCACAGGGGGTACAAACCAAACAAACTGGAGCCTTTCTCCTTAATCCCTTGGGGACTTGCTCAATTAGGCATTCGATAGACTAAATTATAACTTAAACCTTTAAGTGCCAGAGTGCTAACAATTTCTCGTTCTACAGTGATCTTCCCAGTAGGAAATCAAAGGGGGTGGGGGTGGGAAAGGTACTCTTCTGACAAAATTAGCCTCTACATTTATGTATACAATGCTTTCCGCCAGTAGAGAGGACACAAGCAAGTTGAACCATAATAGAAATTTGTTCAAATTACTGTTTGTAAATTTGATTGCACTTGATATAAAAAAGAAGCATTATATATTGTATATTAAAAACCTTTTATAACAACACCATTTTGCATTACCCCATTCTGGGGTTTAAAGGCCAACTCTACTGCTAAATCTTTCTTGTTATAAAACAAAACAAAAAGTGTTCAATAAAAGATCTGTTTTTTTATGTTAAAATATGCCTCCTGTAATTTTTCCTTCCCAGCTGTGCTGACTGCATGCATGGCGAGAGCAGTCATTTTAGTCACCCGTTGTGGTCAGGTCAATACAGATCTGAAAGAAGGAAGATGGAGGCAGCAGCCTCCTTCGACCGGTTCTGTATTGATCCAGACGAAGGGTGATTAAAATGGCTGCTGGATGTACATCAAGGGACTTGTTAGAAAGAGCATCATTTGTTTAGTCATAAATCACAAAAGAATAAAGTATTTTAGTTCACGAACATAATAAATGTAATATGGCTACTCAGCTTAAACAAAACAAACATATCTTTTTCGTGTCGCTCACACGCAATCAGTGGAGCGGCGTCACAGATGGCGCACACCAACCAGCGCTGCCAGGTCATGGACAACTAAGGTTGCCAACTTTTCTTCAAAAAAATACCGGCCTTGGTACTGTCTCCATAGACTTAACATTGGCCTGATGACATTTTTTTACCGGCCTGCCGGTAAAATACCGACCAGATGGCAACCCTATGGACAACCAAGCACGCGATATGGCAGCCTGGAAGCCAGTGTAACTCTCTTCTGAATCTTTCTCTCTTTCCAATGGACAACTGTCAGGGAAAAATGAAGTTATGTTTAATTGAAAGATTGACATCAATTGTGTGCATTTTAAATAGAAATGTTGTAATGAAATACAAATAAAGCAATTTATTGAGCTTATATAGCACAGTCAGATGGGTCAGATCTTCCATCATCTGACTCTAGATTCTAAACAATATGTCCACCTCCTTATATAGCTGTACAAGCAGACAGTGCTCCACAAGGTACTCTATTTGTATTCTTCCATTAAAGCATTTATATTTGAAATGTCTACACTTGATGGCATCTTTCATTTAAACGGAACTTATTTTTGGCTGACAGTCGTCCTTTAAAAGATTGTCAGGAGGGTATAATCCCTTTTAAATAAATAAATGTAAAAATGTATGAGACAAGCAGTGCCTCGGCAGATGGGGTAACAATCCAAACCTATAGCCTGTGATTAATGCTAGCGTATTCTTAAAGCACCCACATATTCCACAGTTCGGCCTCTCTCCCGCTCTGACTCCTATTGGATATATTAGTCAAACTCCATTGCAAACAGACATAGATGGTAAACACAATAGTATGCAAAGCAAGGCTGATTGCTTGTAAAGTTTATCGCAGTTTAAAAAATTGCATTTAAATCTGTCCCGTGTTTTTTCAATTTCTACCTTAGAAATCGAAGTTTCTCATGGTTTTCAAGCTCTGATATGTACGGAAGGAAAAGACCATTTTAGGTGAATATTTATTTAGCCTCTAAGAGGGCTGCTTTCTAGAAAATGAACAGAGAATGTCATCTTATCCAGGCCCAACTCTCTGTAAGAGGCTTTGTGTGACAATGTGTTTATTTATCTAAAGGGGGGGTGGAAGCAATCAAGTAACATACTGCCTTTTTAAACCCTTGAGGAGTAGACAGTATATTGCTCAAATGGTTAAGTTTTGAGGACCACAGACGATTTTAAAAGATGTGAATGTATTATGTTTACATTGTAAATGTACAGAATTAAAAAAAAAAAAAAAATAACCTATACACGATGTTACCAGAATTGCAAGTTAAGGCATAGATTACATGAAAAATGTGTTTCGAATGTCTGTGGTGTCTCCAGTTCATGAGATCATCTTGTGGTCAGATAGGCAAGTAAACCACTTTCCCTACGAAATGAGATATTTGCATATCCAGCCCCAGGCAGGCGACACATTATTCTCTTAAATTAAGTATTTGCTGGCATTTGTGCTAACACAATGTATAGATCATGTTGTATTCTTTATATTAATTCACATGATACAGTGCCAGAATCCCTTTACATATCAATTCGCAGGGGGTTTGTTACATTTAATCTGTCTCACACTCATATAGAAACATAGAAACATAGAATGTGTCGGCAGATAAGAACCACTTCTGCTGGAAGGCTATTCCATACATCCACTACCCTCTCAGTTAAATCGTTGCCCCTCTAATTTAAGACTATGTCCTCTAGTTGTGGTAGTTTTTCTTCTTTTAAATATACTCTCTTCCTTTACTGTGTTGATTCCCTTTATGTATCTAAATGTTTCTATCATATCCCTCCTGTTACGTCTTTCCTCCAAGCTATGCATGTTAAGATGCTTTAACCTTTCCTAATAAGTTTTAATATTGTCTTTTAATGTTGTCTATGTTTTCCCTTCATGTGTGTTCTATACTTGCAAGAATTTCTTAATAAAAGCTTACAATAAGACAAATTGTTGAATTATTTATATAAAAAAAAAAAGAGCATAATAGAAAAATAAGCTTTAATGTTGCAGAGCAGTGCTTTTTAGCTTGATTAGTGCAAGTCCTTTCAGACCACAGGAAGGATAAGCAGCATAAAGGCTTGCTGTACAATCTAAGCAGTTGCATTTGTTCTACAGTAGTATGTTTATAGAGCCATTCTTCTAATGTAAAGCTGCTAATGTAAAGCATCGTTTGCTGCTGGCTTTCATTAGTTTCTAAACAGCGCCACCTACTGCTCACATCCGTAATACAAGCCAGAGGGGGATCTATTGAAGATTCAAGTATTTTCCAAATCATTATGAATGACATTTACACTGTTAAATAACTGCCCTCCAGAGAGGACCTAAGTCTGATATTATAAACTTTGCCACTGTCCAGGGGGTATTACTTTCTTGGAAATCTAGGATGAAAAAAAAAAAATATTGCTTTCAATGCATCCCCTACCAACTTCCCATGCTAAATGAATCCCTTAAGAGAGATTTAATAACAGGCATACGTGCAGTTCTACGTTAACCCTTTAGCAGCTGTGCTTTTTTATTTTTTTTTAACCAATGAATGGATTATGCCGACCCCAGTATTCTTCTTTTTTTGCAAGACCATGCAAACTATCACCCGGACCCTAAAGGTTTTTTTGGGGGTGACAATACAGGCGACACCTCAATTAAAAGTAATAATTAGGATGATGCACATATTTGAAGAACGATCTGATGTTCTAATGGTACAGCTACTAATAATAAAATAATAATAAATACATGGTTTAAAGATCAAAAGGAAATAAGTTGAATCCCCCCCCCCCCCCCCCCCCCCCATAAAAATGATAGGCAATATGCAATAATTTAATTTTATATATTAAAATATTAATAGAAATATCATGCATGGTAAAGCCCAGGAGATCAGGAATGTTACTCATGAATGCACTAAATAATTAGCATGATGAATATTATTATGATGGGGTGTGAGAGCAAAGCAAGGATCAGACATCCCAATATTCGGACCCCTTGTCCCTTGTTCTTAGATCTGCTCTGCACGTAAAGGAAATCAGGTGGTGGTAACATATGTTTATTGAATGCAGTGCAAATGGTTGTGATTATGTTAATTGAATTGAGCAGGATTTTGTTATAACTGATCCCAGCCTAGAAAGAAAACTTTGAATGGGTAGGATTTTTTTTTTTTCCCTAAAAGCAGTCCCTCCTCCATTTGCTACCCATTCCTCCCCTCCCCTTTATTAAAGAAAAGATCACCAGCATTTGCAGTGCTTTAAAGACCACTTAACTTGAAGGAGGAATAAAGGGGGAACGTCAAAAAATAGGAGAAGAAGAAAAAAAAAATAGGACGTCTGGAAAGAATTACTGGTTTGATGCTGTGGAGAAGGTTCTCTTAAAGAGGACTATATTTCTGTATCACTTGCCACAACTTAGCCTGATGTTGCACATCTGTACTGCCAACTGCTCTATGCACTGCCACTGTGAATACTCTCCAAGCACTGAGCAACCGGCAGAGAGAAACCTTATCTTGAAATGTTTTTAACTTTTGAATTTTATACTTAGTCTAGATAGAATTTTTCACTTTTTTTTTATTTTTTTTATTATTTGAAGACATTTGGGATTTTTCGATTTTTTTAAGTTTTTTTTTTTTTTTTTAATTAAACACTGTAACAGTGTTTTTAAAAGAAGTTTTATTATTTTTTTTCTTTTGCCTTGAAGTCGCTGCCTCAACTATTTTATTTTTATTTTTTTGCTCCAAAAAAAAAAACCCAAGTGGTCTGATATTACCTCAGTATTGAAATCTTCTGAAAGAAGACTATTGAACACATTGCAGTCTTGACGGATCCAAGAAGCAGATACACAAGGTAGTGTACACGTTTTTATTTATTTATTTATTGTAACTTTGGCAAACTTTTTAGCATGGTGCTGCTGCAATTTTTACAAGTGATGTATGTTCTTTGCAAAAATACTCCAGGGGAGTATAAACTTGAATGTTTATACATATGTACATTTATATTTATCATTGCATAAAAGTTTCTACATTTTATATTTGTGTGGCTTGGTACCACACAAACAAGTCACTGTAAATAAATCAAAGGCAGCATTTACTCTATAAATGACAGTTATATATTAATATTTTATTAGTATTGCTATTAATTCATGCATAAACTAAATGCAGTGCTTTAAATATTATGTATATATATATATATATATATATATATATATATACACACATACACACACACACATACATACACTATATGTATATATGGGGTGTGTGTGTATGCATATATATATATGTTTCCATTGGCCATCACTGCAAAATATATTGTCACTTTGAATTAAAAAAAAAAACAAGAGTATTTAAATGAATTCATATAAATCCTGCTTATCTATAGTGATTGTGGTGATTGATCTTTATTTAAAATGCTTGTATAAATTATGTGAACTGCTGATGTTTTTTTTCTAGAGCAATAGAAAGCATTCAGAATCATTTACCCATATTAAGCTTCTCAATGACTGAGCCTCCCTCTTATGTCTGATCATAAAATGTATCCATTCATTGTACCTAATGTCATGCTATCACTGGGAATTGTCTGTACAAAGAAAGGGGGGGGGGGGGGGATGTGGTGGGGTGGTTTGCTCCAGGAAGACAGAACTTAGTACGTGCCAAGGGTTTGTCTAAGTATGGGGGGTGTCAAGTTGAAATGACAAAAGGTTTGCATGTGATGTGTTAGAGGCATCTCCATTCAAATTGCAAAGTCTGAGTGAGCCACATAATATAGCCCCAGGAAAGGAAAATTTCACACCTTGGAAGCAGAGGATTTACATACAAGAAAGCAGGATTGTTTGAAACATCCTCATTACAGCTTACAGTCTCTTTTTGTAGTAGCATCTTACTATTGTCTTTCAGATATTTCCTTGCAGCCAGCCAATTACATGTTTCCTTAACTAATGTATAGCTATAGGGCATGAAAAAAAAAAAGCTTGAATCATTAAAGGGACACTGTCACCTTGACATTATTTGCTGTGTGACTCCAGACTAGAGAGACTATAGCTTGATTTATACATTGTGTTGGCAGAACTGAAAGCACATGGGGAGGTTGAGATTTTGAAAAAATACTGGTGTAGATGGGCTGTCTCCTGGTTATGACATCACCTTGAGGCACCATATATGTACATTAACTATTACAGTGAATGCTAATTTGCATGTGGTACAAGGTGATGTTCAAAATAAGTGACACAGAGAATTAATGTATAAAAAATACATAAAAATTAATTTTTTAAATTACTGTATGCATTTCCTAGCACAATATCCAATGTATTCTCAGTGTTTCCACACTTCATACCGTTTATAAGGTAAAATGTAGCATGCACAGCGCTCAATTGATGGTGTTTGGCGTAGACCTTGCAGCATGGTGGCTTGGGTGAGGTCTGCTGGCGGATAATCCATATTCAGATAGACATACAGTGTGGAAACCCACATTGATGATCCCACCCTGTTTGGGAATTAACGCACAATTGTCCTGAAACCAGTAGAGAAGATTTAACAAACATCTAATTGCTGCCTTGTGCTGTGATGTCTAATCCCAGAGCTGTGTAATGTGTCCTGCAATCAAGTGCCATATATCAATAATTTAAGGTAACATGTTAAAACCAGATCATAAAGTGCATGGTGGAATTATAGATACTGTATGCATGGTACTATATAGGAAGAGAAATCTGGGTCAAAATAGTAATAGTGGAACAATCAGCATACTCAATTTGTTTTCCATGCTGATTGCTCCACTTTTAGAAATTGCCCCAGAATTACTGTTTGGTACTGTTGAACAGTGCCTCATTCTGTGTCAGCTTGAATTTTTGGGACCCAGTTTAGGATTTTTTAAGTAAAATCTGCAGTCTGCTGCTTGCTGTTTGCTCAGACCGTGAGTAGAGAAGACAGGAGTGTGCTGGGCATTTAATCATAAAATTCCACTATTACAGAGAGACCAGTGTTGGACTCTTGGCTTAGACCGAGTACAGCATGCTGGCTAAGCAATGAAGATGCCTTTTGTACTCCAAACCCACGTGACAATCTAGTGGGGGAATACCTTTGACGTCACCAGGACATAGACCTCCCTGAGTGACGCAGTAGCCCCCCCACCCCCTTGCATGTTGGATTGGGTAATTTTTTGTTAGCTGGAGTTCCCTAGATTTGGGGGCAGAGCCAGGAGTTTGTGAGAAGATAGGAGAGCGAGGGGTATGGGATACATCCTCTTGGTGATGACAGCTCAGATGGGATTTGGTCCTGGGTTAGAGAGGAGATGCTGTTATCTCAGGAAATAGGAGTCATACATTTTCCATTGTGCATTTCCAGTCTATTTTTCCAAAGCTTAGTGTCCTTCAGCAACACCTCCTTTGTTATCTGCAAGAGCCACTATATATAGTGCATGTGTATTTATACCTGCGTTAGTTTTCCTGTTATACAAAGAGCTACAGCATCTTTTCTACTACGCGATGCTCGCCAACAATGATAAACGACGCTACCAAACTTGTCTCTGTCGTCAGAGATTAAGGGGATCTGTACTAGGAGAAATTCTAGAACATTTACAATGGAAGTACAACATAGAAGATATTTGTTACAAATTTTGTGCCATTTTTCAAAAACAAGGATATAATCAGAATCTGGGAACTTATGTTATGGGGTTGTGTGTGACATTCTAGAATTCTTTCTAGAATTATAGAAGTGGAGCAGTCACCATGGAGACCAATAGAATGCTCTACTTATTCCACTTTGGCCCAGATTACTATAGACCCCAAATTATATTTATAGCATACAGAATTATTCCGTCCCGTTATCTCATTACTTAAACTAAAGGGTCGTTTGTACTTTTCCTTGTAAAGGGTTATTATCGAGACGACAGCAACAAAGAAAGATTTGTGCTTTTAAAACTAAGTCTGTTAAAAACTTGGAACCGAACCTCACGATCATGATGAGATCAAAGTAACCTAGAATCTTCGTACATAAACATTTCATTGTCAGCTTGTTAACCCCTTTTCTGGCACAGAATGTTACTGTAGTTATATCAGGACCCTATCACTTAGCTAATCTATAATAGAATAATGATTTACAAATGAATAACGACTAATCATTCAAAGAATATTTTTACAAAAATGATAAATAGCACGACAGTTAAGTACACATTAATACTTAAGGGTCTGCTCAATAGAGAGTAGACTTGGGTGCCGCCCAAATTTTACTTTTGTCCAAAATAGGATGAACAAAGGGACGCATTCGTTTCAGGTGACATTGGTCTATTATTTTCATTTTGGGAATTCCATTTGGATGAATGGAATTGTGTCAAAGTTCATTATTGGGTCAACTCAAGAAGCTCCAATCGGATTGGTTTGCTGATCCGACTAGCCCTTAAATTCTGGTTCCTCAGAGACCACCGGCAAAAAAAAAATGTTGGCTACGAGCAACTACTTATGCCAGTCTTTAGTCATTTTCACACCCATCTTGGGCCATATTATAAGTCTACACTCTCACAGCTTGCAGTTGTGTAGGTTACAATGTTACAGTTCCCAGGGCTGTAGAGAGCATTGTGATCACTTGTGATCTTCTACATTAGGAATCATTCATCACATACAGAATTCCATTCATGCACCAACACAAACTTCCAGCCAGAGAGACATTAAGTTATATATATACCAGCCAACTGTGGCCAGATCCTGGAGACAGTCCCTACATGTAGCTACTTGGCATGGCATCTTGCTGGCTCAGCATTGGTCCCTTGACATGGCAAAGCTCCGTTGTCTTTCAAGAGGTCCATATATATATTTGGTGATTACTGCAAACACATGTTCAATAATGTAGGATAAAAATACACTGAGCATCCAAAATAACCTCCCCTTTCATACCAGGAACATATAAATAACACACACTTGTTAAAAAAAACTGACCCTCATTATCCCGAGGGCAGAACCAACGTTTTTGCAATGTTTCTAACGAAGATACAGGTGTCCTCTTCTTTCTCAGTGAAGGAAACCTCAATCTAAGACAACGTATCCAGCCCAAGAGGGTCACGGATAATTACAGCAGTCAATGTCATCCAAAAGCTTTCAAGCATATTTTCAAATAATTATGGCAACCAATACAATTTTTGCATCTTTAAAAGACAACTGTCGACAAATAATGTGTTCTGTTCAACTGGAAGGTTGCAGTATGGACATCTTAAATAGAAATGCTTTAATGAAAGAATGCAAATAAAGTTCTTTACTGAACTTTGATCTGTATAGCACTACCAGGGGCAGACATGTTGTATAGAATCTTGGGTTAGATAACGGAAGATCTGACCTATATGACCCAAAGGGGGGCTCAATAAGGTGCTTTATTTGTATTCCTTCATTAAACCATTTCTTTTGAAAATGTCAACTTGATGTAATCTTTCAATTAATTGAACAGAACTTAATTTTTTGCAAACTGTTGTCCTTTAATTCTACCTTCTATCTTTAAGCTCCACCTATGCTTAGCAGGGAATTATTTTTTTTGGGAAGCCCTCAGACATGATATAATTCTCCGGATTTAAATTCCATCCAGTAATCCACACTCTGGTGGATAATCATGTGTATCTTGTCCATCCAGGGTACAAAGAACCGGATTCCCAGAACCCTTTGGGAAGGTTAAAGTAAACTGTGAGATTTAGTGGTACTGGCAGTAGTGTATCTTCCACAAGGCAAACAAGGCATTCGCCTAGGGCGGCACTTTGCCAGAGGGCGGCACATTGCCAAAGGGTGTTAACGCACACATCTGGTGCTTCAAACATTTTTGCTCCCTCCCCTGCCGTTCAGCAAGCTTTATCTCCTTCCATTTAATCGGGGTGATGGGGGCATGTGATGGACGTGATGGGGCATTTAGTGTGTATGCAATGTGAGTGATGGGGGCATGTAATGGGGTGATTGGGCATTTAATGTGTGTGCAGTGTGGGTGATTGGGCATGTAATGGGGAGATTGGGCATTTAATGTGTGTGCAATGTGGGTGATGGGGGCATGTAATGGGGTGATTGGGCATTTAATGTGTGTGCAGTGTGGGTGATTGGGCATGTAATGGGGTGATTGGGCATTTAATGTGTGTGCAGTGTGGGTGATTGGGCATGTAATGGGGTGATTGGGCATTTAATGCGTGTGCAATGTGGGTGATGGCGGCATGTAATGGGGTGATTGGGCATTTAATGTGTGTGCAGTGTGGATGATTGGGCATGTAATGGGTGATTGTGCATTTAATGTGTGTGCAATGTGGGTGATGGGGCATGTAATGGGGTGATTGGGCATTTAATGTGTGTGCAATGTGGGTGATGGGGGCATGTAATGGGGTGATTGGGCATTTAATGTGTGTGCAGTGTGGGTGATTGGGCATGTAATGGGGTGATTGTGCATTTAATGTGTGTGCAATGGGGGTGATGGGGCATGTAATGGGGTGATTGGGCATTTAATGTGTGTGCAATGTGGGTGATGGGGGCATGTAATGGGGTGATTGGGCATTTAATGTGTGTGCAGTGTGGGTGATTGGGCATGTAATGGGGAGATTGGGCATTTAATGAAGGCTGAAGTAGCTGAGTTGAAAAAATGATCTAATGCAGCTGAATGGGAGATTTGTTCAAATTCCAATGTCTATTCCCTGCAGTTCTCTCCTTATTGAGTAGATCCTTATAGGTGTTATCATTAGAGTCCTTTATAGACTAAATAAAATATATTATTAATCACTTAATACAAAATTACAATTCTTTTTGTCTTTAAAGGTCCAGCAGTTGTTTATATATTTTAAATACATTTTTCACAGTTCTCATCTCTTACCCTGAGAAGATATAACTTCCCAACACCCGACAGATCATATTTCTCTACTCACTTTTTATATCTATAGATCTTTCAGGTTTTCTAATTAGAGCACAACATAGGAAAAAGGAGGTGCTTCAGATAAGATAAGACGTGGTCCAAAACCTCTATATAACATAACACATGTCACAGAAGGTTGGTGTGAGATCTATTGTTACGAATATATTTAAAACTGTTAGACCAATTTAAAGTAAATGAAATTAGAACTTTAGAGGAGGAAGAAGTGTGACAATTGAAGCAGGAAAACTCTTGCAGTTCGGGTGAAATAAGATATTAGTCCATAATGTATTTACTTCTTACATTTGTGCTCTTTGTTCCTACAATCATTAAGAGTACAGTGAGATAGTGACTGATATTAAGTACATAGGGAAGATGTTTCCATTTCCAAAACGGTATTCATTTTTGTGATCTCAGAAAGATGAAAGTCTCAGCTGGCCTTGGCAGGAACTGAACCTGCAACCCACAGATTCTGTGGGTGATGCATCTGTCCACTGATCAATCTGTATGTAATACATGAGACTTGTAAACAAACAGTTTTGCAAAACAAACTCCAGGGCAGTAGTGTATCTTCAACAAGGCAAACAAGGCACTCGCCTAGGGCAACAGTTTGCCAGAGGGCGGCACTTTGCCAAAGGGTGGTAAAGCACACTTCTGGTGCTTCAAACATTTTTTGCTCCCTCCGCCACCGTTCAGCAAGGTTCCAATTAATCGGGGTGATGGGGGAATGTAATGGACGTGGTGGAGGTATGAAATGAGGGTGATGGTGGCATGTAATGGGGGTGATGGGGCATTTAGTGTGTGTGCAATGTGGGGGATGGGGGCATGTAATGGGGTGATTGGGCATTTAATGCGTGTGCAATGTGGGTGATGGGGTATGTGATGGGGTGATTGGGCATTTAATGTGTGTGCAATGTGGGGGTACGGGGCATGTAATGGGGTGATTGGGCATTTAATGTGTGTGCAATGTGGGTGATGGGGTATGTGATGGGGTGATTGGGCATTTAATGTGTGTGCAATGTGGGTGATGGGGGTATGTGATGGGGTGATTGGGCATTTACTGTGTGTGCAATGTGGGTGAGGGTGCTTGTAATGGGGTGATGGGGCATGTTGTTGGTGTGCAATGTGGGTGATGGGGCATTTTGTAGGTGTGCAATGTGTGTGTGGGGGGGGGGGGGGGGTTGGTGCCTGAATTTTGTCGGCCTAAGGCAGCACAAAACCAAGATACTCCACTGCTCCAGGGTCCTTTAGAGACTCCAAACTCTTACAAGTTCCCATCTTGTAAAAAAGGTACCTTCATTTCCATGTCCCAGCCAGACCCTGAAAGAGTTAAAGACAAAACTCCTATGTGCCCATGTTGCTGTGTAAACCACATGTGGTAAGCATTAGTGTTAAAAATTCATCTACGTAACAGAAGAAATCAATTAATTGCAAGCCGTATTTCGAAATGACTGTAATGGAATTATAGAATTATTTCTAATAAGAAAGGATTTAATGTAATTAGCACATGCTGGGGCATCTCTACGAGCATTGGGTCACATCCCCCCCCCCCCCCCCCATTTTCTTACACTCTGGAGGGCCACGCCGTACATATTTTAAAAAAGAAACCCAGTAATTGGAATAATTGGAAGTGCTGTGATTATATTTAAAAGGCCAATAGTCCAGTGGCCCATTAGATGCTACAGGAAAAAAATGAGACATTTGAAATGTGATTTAACTGAGTAAATGTGTTTTAATATGTCTGAGAGAAAGTGTGATTGCTGCAAATTGAATTCTTTCCTTTGCAAAAGATTAGTGGTTAACGAGTGTGCTGAACATTTAACGAGTTCAGTCATTCAAACTATTGGTGTATAGGTGAAGGACATTGGTGTCGTAATGATAGTTAGTACAAGGGTAAGAATGAATAAGCATTATTATTATTATTATTGTCTTGAAGGTTTGTTAATGTACCTTCTGTATAATCTGTTCAACCCTCTCAGCCCTACATACGTGTAAGGGAAATAAAATGGAGATAGTATGACTGAATAATCATCATGTTACAAATCTCTTTTAATGTCACATTAGGTCTTTTTTCTATGAGGAATACACTAACATGTTCAATCGTTTTCCACCATACTTACTTCGCACTGGGCCTTGTAACATTTCCTCAAAGTTCCAAAACAAACTCTAGCCTACTGTGTGGGGCTACTCCAGACTCATTCATTGGGTGATTTCCGGGGCGGCCATTTTTTTTAACTGCAACGTCCATTTGTTCAATCCTTGCTTCAGCGTTACTCAAAAAAGTTGATTCCACCCCCATCCCCCCCTCCTAACAGATGTGGCATGACTAGAGACCGTGTTTCGTAATCAGCCTCAACCAAATTAACCCTAATTGCATTATATTAGCTTCTGACGCTCCTAGAACTTTTTGATAGATAGCCTCTGACTTAAAACAACTCTTTTACAGTTCTGTACACAAATCCCCTGCCGTAACCTGCACTTTAAACATGACTTTAATAAAGTATCGAGAGCTTCTTTTTTAAAAAAAAAAACAAACAGTGGCTGGTGTTATAACCAACTCCTGTTTTTCCAGGATTTAAATTTTGTCCTGAAAGGCGATTTTGTCAAATTCTATGAAAAGTACAGTATTTGTATTCGGTAAAAACATATGCTATTTAAGGTAAACTTTGTGTGTGCTTTTTTTTCACAGTGAGGCCTTTAAATATATTCGTGGTTTCTTTAAAAAAAAAAATGTTCACTCTGTGTAGAGGAAGTAAAGGGTCTAATGTACCTCTCCGCAGTAAACACTGCTTCACACATCGCCGCGCTTACAAGCAGAATTCTTTTAAATGGGAACAAATATGCAACATTTAAAAAAAAAAATGTTTTCCAGCTATTGGAAGAGTAGACAATATTGCCTGAAAATAAGGCTATCAAAAAAAAAAGCCATAGGTTATTGGAGATTTCAAAGTTTTACTCTGTAGAAAGATTATTTCCCACGTTTGGTCGAAGGTGTCAGACATTAACTTCACGTTCTCTCCAAGTAGGGGGATTGGAAGGTCTTAAGTCGAACGTTCTAAGCAGTGTTTGGGCTGGTTAACCGTGCACAGGAAAGGAAGGGGAGACTTTACAGATGCAATGATGTAAGAGGGTGGTGTTCCAAAAATCAGCTGGAGCCAGCGGATGATGTGATGGTCATAATCAGAACATGTTCAGCTGGCTGATAAAACACAATGAAAGAAAAGGCCAAAAGGGAAAGCTTATCGTACGGTTCCCAGGCCCAGAATCAGAATCCTTTGGTTGAATCAAAACACACGACCACCTATATGTATATGTTCTGGGCTGTGTCGGGGATTGATGGAAATATTTACCAAGTGGAGACAGAGGAGCTCTTATTTTAGATGTTTTCGTACGTGTTGCATGTGACTTGTGATGTGCCATTTAGATACAAATCATGTTAGCTCGGATTTACGCCTGCCACGCATTTAAATTATTCTACAGGTGGGGGAGCTTTTAGTTCAGCTTGACTGTATCTACCAAATACGTTCTGTAGAGAAGAGAGAAAACTACATATCCCACGATGCTCCGTCGGCCTTGAGGCTGAAAGAGAATCATGGAATATGTCGTTCTCCAACAACTCCAGTGCCAGGGTCATCTGGCCGTCACTGCTTTAGCTTAATGGGGATGAATGTAGTATGTGGCACAAAGACTATTTAGCTTCGATACGTGGCTCCCAAGCTAGCCATCATGAAACCTCCACATTTCTATATCCCCCCCTTCAAAAACAATGGGGTATTCCCTAAATCCTCTCCTGTAGTGTTTCCTAGAGGGCTGACTTGGAAACCACTAACTTAGACTCTGTTTAAAGTTAAGCAGAATAATAAAACAAAAAATCATGATTGGGCCCTCTTGATTATAAGCTTGCAAGCTTAGCTACCGCTATCTCATGTACTAGACTGTCTGCTCACCTAACGTAGCTTATAACTCTTGTATGACCTTAGTAGAGAGAGAAAAACTTTTGGCACTATATAAATAAACTTTAATGTAAAGTACCATTTAAAGACCGTAGGCCAGGATAGTATGCCCTGATTGGTTAGAATCTGCAGATCCACAAAGCCCTGATCTCACGCGCTACCTAAGACATTCCATGTTAATATAAGGCCTTTATGTATATGTATAGCTTTGACTTCAAAGATTGTGGCCTATCTGAGGCATAGACGACTTGCTCTTTATTGGCATGTATATAACGGTGTAGTTGTGTGTATGAAATTAGTACATATCATTAACAAACTCCTTTCTTGTCTGGTTACAGATGCATTGTGAAAGGTTTATATGTATCCTAAGAATACTTGGAACAACCCTTTTCGGAGTTTCCCTTTTACTCGGAATCACAGCTGCTTATATCGTGGGTTACCAGTTCATCCAAACGGACAACTATTACTTCTCGTTTGGACTCTACGGTGCAATTTTAGCACTTCACCTCATCATCCAAAGCCTCTTTGCCTTTCTGGAACACAGAAAAATGAAGCGATCTCTTGAGACCCCTATTAAACTGAATAAATCAGTTGCCCTTTGTATTGCTGCATATCAAGAGGATCCAGACTACTTAAGAAAATGTTTACTCTCTGTCAAACGGTTAACCTACCCCGGGATGAAAGTCATTATGGTTATCGACGGGAATTCGGACGACGACCTCTACATGATGGACGCGTTTCGCGATATCATGGGCAATGATAATTGTGCCACCTACGTATGGAAAAATAACTTCCATGAAAAGGGCCCCGGTGAAACCGAGGAATCCCATAAAGAAAGTATGCAACACGTAACCCAGATGGTGCTGTCCAACAAGTACACGTGCATCATGCAGAAGTGGAATGGCAAGAGAGAAGTCATGTATACAGCATTTAAGGCACTCGGGAGGAGCGTGGATTATGTACAGGTAGGTAATAAACCACTTAAAGCCCGCCAACCAAAACAAGGTTAGCATAAAGGGACCTTTTGTAAGAGTAGTGGAGAAGGTTACAGGATATGCAAGTACTTTTTTTTTTTGTACACAGTGCACCATTCACTCTGTTAACTCCTTAGCTGACTTGCTTGAGAGCAGATTTCTCCCTTGTATATAGCAACAAAAAAAAAAAAAAATAGTAAACCAAAAGGAAGTGCATTACATCATTCCCAAAAATCTGACAGAGTGCCACCTCCCTAGCGAGCGTTCTCAAAATTCATGTGTTTTTAGGGGGGAGGTGACAGTGGGTATGGTTGGGGGGAAAAATTAAAACATTTAACTCTCTGAGGCCTTTAATGTGTCACACACTCCCCTTGCTGTACAGTATTTTCTACACAGGCAGTTGTGTTGATAACCGCACAAAGGCTACTTTGTACCAGAAAAAAAAAAGATTTCCAAAACATTTGCAGTGAAGCTGCCCTTTTTCTTTTTTTAAATAGCGATGAAATGCACATTTAGTTATAAGGAATGCTTCCGTGAATTAATCTGGCATCCACACGGTCTTTTTTAACTCGTGCTTTTTAAACATCTTCCACCTCACAGTTTTTAAGTGAGTTGAGGTTGATTCAAATGCAACCCCCCTAGGACCTCTGAGTTTGGGAATGTTTTGCAGCCATGTTTAAGAAGTAGAACCGAGTAGATCGGTTGCTATAAACAAATAAGTCTTCTGGAATCCTCAAGACTCAAAAGAGATATTTGGATTCTCCTGAATCTCAGACTATTCAACCTTCCAAAACTCTGTAACGTTCTCAAATCTTAACAATGAGTCAGGCAGGTCTTCTTTTCCCTGTGGACCTTTTTCGTTGGGAGGGTCGACTTACCCCAGCACATTAAGTACATCTGGTGAAAGTTGTTTCAACATTTGACGTTAAATATGTGAATTTTCTAATCCCCCGAACAGTCTAGTGGCTTCAGTCCAGGAAAACTGGTTTGCGCATTTTAGAGCAGGTTTCATTTTTATTATACTTTTAATTTCATTTTGATTTTCTTCCTTTTTTTTTTTTTTTTTCTTTCTTTCTCTCTCCTTCTCTGTGGTAACCGCTGATTGTCTGGAAACATGAATCTTTTCTAGAAACTAAAGTCATGTGGTTCTAATTTAAGAAAAAATATGCAAATTGCTAACTACAATTCTGATAGCAAGAAAAAGGAACAAAATCTATTTTTGTGACCGAATCATTTGAATCTATTTAAATGCAAACACTAACAATACAGCTGGAATTTATTGCCACAACATTGTCAGTTGTCCTTGTCAAAGTGTTGGACACATTTTAATCTGCATACCTTTAATGGCTAAGCAGATACACATCCCCACTATGAATCTACCTTTCAATTCTGACCTTCATGACTCATGTTGGATGGCTAGGCATGATGTCAGTGGGGGTGACCCTCTAGATCAGTGTTTCTCAAACCTATCCTCAGGACCCCGCAACGGTCCAGATTTAGGGATTACCTAGTTGTATTTAAATAAGAATACGTAGAACACCTGATATGGTTGCTTAATGGTTAGGGAACCACACCAAGTGTACAAATTCTTAATTAAATACAACTGGGTAATCCCTAAATCCTGGACCGTTGGGGGGTCCTGAGGACAGGTTTGAGAAGCACTGCTCTAGATTTTTAGCTAACAAGCAAAGCTCTCTGTTTCATATATTGATATGTCCTTTGTGTGTGCTTTAACATTCACACAGTCTTATCTTATAGGCCCAGTATACTAATGTCTAACTCAGTAGCTATAGTTGTTTGCTGGATTGGCAGATTAGTGGCTCCCTGATTTTCATAGTTGAGAAGTTAACCTCTCAGACATCTCGTAAAACTCCTGTGTTGAAGCCATATGGTCTGAAGGACTCTGGGAACTTGTACCTACACCTCCGGGAACCTGAGATATAACTTGGGTTTGGACCCATTATACATCTGGTATAAAAATTCTTATTTGTCCATCAGTATCCTTTAACTAGACTCAAACTGTATGCAGTTCAAACCTTAATCTTTAATAAACTACTTTAGAGTCAGTGTGTCTGTAATCTACGCAGTTGTGGTCTATAGGTTATTCAGTGTTAGGATACAATCTATACATGGTCTTCTTCTTCTGCTTCTTACACTTGCATTTGATTCTTTTATTTTACCTCTCTATTGACTGACACGGTTTTCTCTTTGCCTTCTTTAGGTATGTGATTCTGATACCGTACTTGATCCAGCGTCATCAGTCGAGATGGTCAAGGTGTTAGAGGAAGACATCATGGTTGGAGGAGTGGGTGGAGATGTGCAGGTAACCATCTTTTTCATTATATTCTGTGGTATTTTACATTGAGCTACAGAACTCGGATTTCAATCCAAATCTGGATTTCAAAGGGTTAGAAGACTTGTCTAAAGTAGTGTCTAGGTTTTCATTAAAACCTGATTATTTACATATTTATGTTGCTTTGGGTCAATTATAGCTTCTAAAGACATTAATACTAAACAACATGGTGCCGGGAGTTGCATGGATCACAACTATGCTTACAGAGTAGGACCCTTCTTATATTTATTGTATTATTGTCAAGAAATGGTAGCTTCAGTTTCATAAGCTCTCTAAACAGGCGTCCAAATTATTCAGCTCTGGAGTAACATTATAGGGGATATCGACACCCCGTAACATTTGGAGTTGTAAAGGTTCTTAGAATCCGTGTGCCCTTGTCTCAGGTCATGAAGTTAACATTTGGAGTTGTAAAGGTTCTTAGAATCCGTGTGCCCTTGTCTCAGGTCATGAAGTTTACATTTGGAGTTGTAAAGGTTCTTAGAATCCGTGTGCCCTTGTCTCAGGTCATGAAGTTTACATTTGGAGTTGTAAAGGTTCTTAGAATCCGTGTGCCCTTGTCTCAGGTCATGAAGTTAACATTTGGAGTTCTAAAGGTTCTTAGAATCCGTGTGCCCTTGTCTCAGGTCATGAAGTTAACATTTGGAGTTGTAAAGGTTCTTAGAATCCGTGTGACCTTGTCTCAGGTCATGAAGTTAACATTTGGAGTTGTAAAGGTTCTTAGAATCCGTGTGCCCTTGTCTCAGGTCATGAAGTTTACATTTGGAGTTGTAAAGGTTCTTAGAATCCGTGTGCCCTTGTCTCAGGTTATGAAGTTTACATTTGGAGTTGTAAAGGTTCTTAGAATCCGTGTGCCCTTGTCTCAGGTCATGAAGTTAAGAGGCTATAGGTTTAAAGTGCATACAATTAAACTGGGGGATGTTAAATTAAATTACAATCAAACCTCCTGATAATTCTGGCCTTGCTCTGTGGAACGTTTCAAGAAGCAGAGCTGTCAGTCACTCAGTTAGACATGATTTCAATGTGACCGGAAGGTTAGTTTCTCTAGAACACATATTACGTAGAGTCTTACAATACAAGTCGGTTCCAATTTTCCCATTTGCACTCAACATGTTGTCTAGGGGTTTTCCTTTTGTGTGTGTGTGTGTGCGTTGGGAATCTGACACTTTGTATGATATGACATGTGGGCCAGGAAGAATCCGCTCCCCAACCATGCTTTCCAACAAAGAGTGTCTTAGCCAACTTCCGCCTTCATATATATTTCACCACTCCAAGTCACACTGTGAGGCATATAATATCTGAAGCCCTTTCAGGGGTATCCTGCTGTTTTCAACAAACTCTATCCCTTTGAAAGTAATATGTCCTTGTAGTCACTTGGATGACATCAAGCCTGCTGAAATGCTAATTTATGGTTGTCCAGGGGACTGACTGGAAGCTTAGTGGTGCAGGACAAGGAGCCTTCTTTTAGCAATTAATGTAAAATATGGCCAGGGGAGGAGAAACATTTTTGTATTTGTCTTTTGATGTCCCACTTACTGTTCTTCTGTTCCGTTTAGTTAAAATGTGCTGTGTGGAGGAAGTTTAGAATTTTGAATCTCATTTTAACAATGCCTTCAAATTCCGATATTTTCTTCTTCTGATTATTGGTGCAAAATAATTAGATGCAGAAATGGCACAGTTCTACAACAAAGAGCAAAACAAATCAAATAGTAGACATATGGTTTTATTTAAGCTTGATTTGTTTCATTTTGATTTTTCTAAAATTCCTCTATAATAAATGTGCCTTTTTTTTTTTCCTTTCTCCCCCCACTCTAGATATTGAACAAGTATGATTCGTGGATTTCCTTCCTCAGTAGTGTGAGATACTGGATGGCTTTTAACATCGAGAGGGCCTGCCAGTCCTACTTTGGCTGCGTCCAGTGCATCAGTGGGCCTCTTGGAATGTACCGCAATTCTCTGCTGCACGAATTCATCGAAGATTGGTACAATCAAGAATTTATGGGCTCCCAGTGCAGTTTCGGAGATGACCGGCACCTTACCAATCGTGTCTTGAGTCTGGGCTTTGCAACCAAATACACCGCAAGATCGAAATGCCTTACCGAAACACCCACCGAGTATTTGAGGTGGCTCAACCAACAAACAAGATGGAGCAAGTCGTACTTCCGAGAATGGCTCTACAACGCTATGTGGTTCCATAAACACCATTTGTGGATGACCTACGAAGCTGTGATCACTGGTTTCTTCCCATTCTTCCTCATTGCAACGGTCATCCAGCTTTTTTACCGCGGGAGAATATGGAACATCTTACTCTTCTTGCTGACCGTGCAGTTCGTAGGCCTTATAAAATCTTCCTTTGCCAGTGCTCTCCGCGGGAACATAGTGATGGTTTTCATGTCTCTATACTCGGTGTTGTACATGTCAAGTTTACTACCGGCGAAGATGTTTGCGATAGCCACCATCAACAAAGCAGGTTGGGGGACATCTGGAAGAAAGACTGTCGTGGTGAATTTTATAGGTTTAATCCCTATAACCGTCTGGTTTACAATCCTATTCGGTGGTGTGTTTTATACCATATGGAAGGAAACAAAGAAGCCATTTGCAGAATCTGAACAGACAGTCCTGATAATTGGTGCAATACTTTACGCATGCTACTGGGTGATGCTATTGACTTTATATGTCTCCCTAATCACTAAGTGCGGCAGACGAAAGAAGGAACAGCAATATGACTTGGTGCTGGAAGTATGATGATGGCCATTTACCTATCAAGTGTGCAAGCTATATATAAATATATATATCAAAGCCTTAAAAGACTTTTTTTTTTTTGGTTAGGAATTAAAGTATTAATGACATGAGTTCATGTCACTAAGGGATATGCAACACTGCTGCTGGGACTTGAACATACACAAATTGTGGTCTCATTTTTCATGTATCCTAAGCCAAAATTGTCGAACGTTAATGAGAAAATGAACACAAATGTAACCAAGACCGCTCCTTGACAAAAGGGCGTCCATTTTGTTTATGCACTTTTTCTTTTGTGCATATGCCTGACAGTGTTATGTTCTATATACCTCACTGGTCATGCTTATGTCTGGTCACAGAAGGGGAAAATGAAATTTGGAGAGGTTTGTAAGCCTTCGTCAGTCTTTTCAACTTCATTTTTTTCCCCCCTGTCACAGGTCCTAGTGAATAGGCCTAATGGCTCTCGCAATACCTTACAACATAATTTATAAACTTTTTTGTTAAAAAAAAATAAATAATTATTTTATTATTTTAGGGATGGCCTTTTGGCTATCAAAAATAATGCCAAATGTGCTCTGAAGTAAAGCACCTTGGTTTATGCTGTATTTTTATATTATTGTAATAATAATGATTTTTATTTGTATGCCTTTAAAATTTTTACATATTTTATATTTTACTTATTTTTTTTCAGATTTTTTGTTTTGTTTTGAACTGATAATTGTTATTTTTTAAACTGGCCAAAATGTGAAACTTTATAATGGTTCATATCGTTCACAAAGGAAAGAATAAAATAATTCTTTGTACTTTTACGACTGGTGAACAGTGATTTGTTAATTCAAATTCTTATTTGTGTTTATTATCATGGTACTCAAACGGCTTTGAAAGATCTTTGAAGAGGCAAAGGGCCATTAATTGTACACTAACAGTGCACCCTTCAAAAGATATTCATACATACAGCTTTATTCATTAAAGAATAAGTCTTTGCAATTCTCTTCTTCATGAATAAAAATATAGTATTTTCAGGTCTCCTCAGTTGATCCCCTTTCAATGTGAGTGTGTCTCCCTCTACGCCAACAGAGAAAGAGCACCGGACCCCCTCATGAGCGGTTGAGCCCCCTCAAGAGTGGGTGAGCCCCCTCAACTCCGAGGTAGATTCAAGAGTAAACCCATATGCATCTCTAAAGATATAGTGGTTAAAAAAAAAAGTTTTAGTTTCCAAAGTAAATATTTTTATTAACCCAGTAAATTTAAAGATCTAACAAACCGACAGGAAAGCTTACAGTGTTTCAGTATTTTCCATGAACTTGCTGGATTGATATCACTGTGTATTCTGTCTGCATAAGTTTTTCATCATTAGGGAAGTGTGAGTAAGCTTCTAAGAATACAGAGCTAAAAAGGAATAGTGCTAGAAACTGTAAACAGAACTGACTAAAATGCACCTGGCATGGCTGGGGAGATTAGTTTATATTAATGGTATGTTTATACTAGAGTATATTTCACAGCTGATTTCCAAATGATGTTTTCCCATTTTAAATATGAAAGTAAATAATGCTATGTTTTATAAAATGGTTCCTGGTATTTTGTGGCGGAGCGAGCGGGGCAGAACTTCCGCAGTGAAGCCGATGTTTAGCGAGATCTCGGAACTCATATCACGATCCAGCTTAGATCACTATATGAGTTTGTGGATATATAGGCGGTAATAGTCAGGCTAACTTGTGTGTGTGTATATATATATATATAACAAATAGCGGAGGTTAGGTGGCCCTCCTAAGTAAATATATAATGCCCCGGTGTAAACACGACCACAATAGATATAGAAAAAAATGGCCCTCACGGGTCTTTAGATATCAAAAATAGAAAAATGCTTTATTGAAGACAAAGGTCAATCAACGTTTTGAGCTCCTAAGCGGAGTCTTCATCAGGACATTACAGAGTAAACACTCTAAATGTTTATTGTCCTTTGTCTTCAATAAAGCATTTTTTTATTTTTGATACCTAAAGACTGTTAAGTGACACTTTTTGTACTACATATTTTCTTGTGCACACTGGAATGTTTGGGGGCAAATCAGCTTGGATGTTTTATAAATTAGCTCCACAAACTTAGACGTTAAGACTGGGTCACAGTTCCCATTTGTCTCACCATCATTCTTTGTAAAACATTCTCTGAAGGCATCATTTTTACCACCACACATAACAAGGGCTTATTATACAAGCGGGGCTAAAATGTAGCTGCTTGCAGATAGAACTGGCATCAACATGTACTGTTGGCACTCCAGTAAGGAACCTGGTGTTGAATGAGTGGGAACTCACTGTATATTAGCTTGTCCTATACTGTAATAGACTGGGCCCATGGTACTTCCTGCCAGACAGAAAGTACAGAAGTCACACAGGGAGGTTTGCCACCCGGCCAGGGTTTTTAACGGCAAGCCAGTAAAAAAAAATGGGCTTAAGGTCAGTGTTAAGTCTATGGCCTGGCTGGTGTTTTTTTTGGAGGAAAGGATGGAAACCCTAGTGGGAAGTACCTGTCAAGCCCATGCATTGCACTGACATTGGTGCAACAGCAGGGCTAAGTGCATGCCTCCACTAAGTGTCCCTACTTGAGAGAGACAGTCCCTAATTTTGTCAAAGTCCCTCTTTCCTCCACTTCCATTACTTTTTTAAGGAGCTCAGAATTCTGGATGTGTGCCACGGCATCACAGAGCTCCAAAGAAGCAAGACTCATCAGTAAATTTGGTATAAATATATATATTTTTTTTAAATAAAATGCATTATTGTAAATGGCTGACCACTTACATGAGTAGCTCTTAATTGGTCATAAAGTCACCTAAAAAATGGCTATTTTAAATATTTGGATGTATGCAAGTGCGGTAAGCTATTGGCTCACAGACAGACAAGCTTGGTCGTATGGTAGGAAGGTTATGTATATTAGAGAGTCCGTGGGCCTGTCACCTCTGTCTCATTTAGACTATATTTGTCATTATGCTTGGAATAATGCTCACGCCAGCTCCTCAAAGTTACATTTCCCATGATGCCCAGCCAGTCATATAGATGAGCATCATGCTAGAGTCTAAGTAGATCTTTGAGCAACAGCTGGATTCAATGTTAACCTTTAGACCTACAGCAGTGGTGGATAAGTAGTGCTCAGCCAGCCATCTACACTAAATTATGTGAAATGCACTACACAACAATATATTGACGCTTGACCTCTCATGGACTTTCGAGGGGTTTGATTCAGATATGCATGGTGGGCAGTGAGGTAAGACAACCCAAAAACCGTACTGGGGCTCGCGATTTCCACTGGTGGTCCCTGGACAATAGAACACAAGGCAAATTCGCTGCTCTCCAAGTTATATTTGTGTATTTAAGGTAAATGCGGGATAAGCTACAATAATAACAAGTGTAATGTTTTCTCATTTCTATCAAACCTGCTACTTCGCTGGGTAAATCCACAAGGAGGGGACACTGAATATATTGGCAGCTACTTTGATTTCTTCTGGAACATTTCCAAAGCTTGAAAACTGTCCATCCTGCTTCCCAGCTATACTTTGCTTTGTAACCTCTGGCACGACAGAATGGGTTTCAACACATTTAACGTAAAGGAATCCTGGCAACCTAAACCTTGTTTATTCCGTGAATGTAGAGAATAAGAACTGATCTATACATTGTCATTGGCCATGTTTCCAGGGACACATATTTGTTCCACATGCTGCAGAAAGAGCATGCACAGTGCAGCCCGGCAGTATGTAGGATGGATATACGCACAGACACAATCCAATTAATTAATCATGGTAGAGATCTCATAGGACCTGCCATGATTAATTAATTGGATTGTGTCTGAGTGTATATCCATCCTACATACTGCCGGCCTGCACTTTGCATGCTCTTTCTGCAGCATGTGGAACAAATATCTGTCCCTGGAAACATGGCTGATGTTGGCAACTATGCATCATGTTAGCAGAATTACATAGAAATGCACAGCTTTAGAAAAAAATGTGTTCTCAGTGTGTCTGTGGTGTCTCCTTTTTATGACATCACCAGGCTTGATATGGAAATGATCTACTTTTCAATGGGAAATGTGTAATTTGCATATCAAATCATCAGGTGATGTCACAAACAGGAGACTCTACAGAAACCTGTTAAAGGACAACTAAACTTTTTTTCTTGACTTAATGTTTTTCAATAATTTACTTAATTACACTTATTTTTTTTTTTTTGGAAGGGTTGGGGGACTTACTTTATTTGCTTGATTGGCTCCCCAGCCCCTCCTACTTTCATTTTCGATCCCTTGACTCAATCATGTCGCCGACACGAATGTACCAAGGAGCCGAATGTGGCATCCCAATTGCATTTCTGATACAGCCAGTGTTGGGAGCAATAAATCTGTAAGATGTGTGTACACATGCACGATCCTGGCTTTTAAATGAGAGCAGGATCAATGGGAAACTACATTTCCCATGATTCTGCGGTGATAGAAGTCTATATAGCACATGGTGCACGCACACAAATTGGCCAGTCAGGTATCTTCTGAAATGCATTGCCGACGCACTTGTCAGCAATGCAAATCAGATATAACATTGATAGAGTCGCTAGCAGGGGCCGGGATGAAGAAAAAAATGAAGTTCGCTTGAGTCAAAAAAAAAAAGTTTAGTTATCCTTTAAATACATTTTTCTCTTAATTCATTTGCATATCAGGCCACAGGTGATGTCACAAGGAGGAGTCTCCACAGACACATTTAAAACACATTTTTCACCTAATTTAGGCATTTGCTTGCAGCTTTGCTAACACATTGTATAGATAATTTTCAATAATTTTGTATGCTCTACGTGCTCAGTAAATACAATGTGTGGGTGATACAGTCCCTTTAATAGCTGGCTTGGGAAATTTCGCCAACTCGTCTACCGTTCCAAGTCTGCTATTAATTGCTGATTATCGTTTGCAATTCACTTTTTTAAATTATCACAGTTAACTTCTTAGTGAATAAACCCAAGTTTGTGAATTTAAGGGAGAGAAGTAAGTCTTTTCTCAAGACAGTCCTGATCCAGTTTTTCATATTAACATTTATTTAAATTGCAGCCACAATTGAAATTCTATTTCTAAAAAATCCACAGAAAACAAAAGCTATATGTAATTCAATGTCTACATTGATAATAAGTTGCTTGGGCAATAGCTCCATTTTGAGTTTTCAAATACATCTCCAACTTACATGTGGCATCCTAATTTCTCAAACATGGATCATGGGGAAATAATTGGGAATGTCTAAGTAGCACATGCTTTAGTAGGTTAAAAAAAAAAAAAACACCCCAAAAAAACCTGACCAGGACATGAAAATAATCTAGAGAGTGTGCGTATTACTTAATGTAATTTCATGACAAAGGTATGGGGAATTAACGCACCCTCCCCCCAACAAATACACGGACAACGAACTGTATAGAAAGGTCACCGTATTTATTGAGAAATACAACAACAAAGATTTTATATTTTTATCAGTAACTACATCTTGAACACATATTAAAACTTAAAACCATTCAACACATAAAACTTGTTTACATAAAACACACCTTATTAAATACAAGCATGTTTATGCAAACTAAGTGGTAGCATGTCTAGGATTGTGGACCCGGGGCATTGTGGACCCCGAAGAGAGAGGATTGACCGCTATTGACATTATCTACGTTTCATATGTGCTTACCGGAAAAAAATGGGTGGGGGGAAACTGTGGGGTGGGGGGGAAGAAAAATGTATCCCACATCCCTCTGCCCCTCCATCTCTGACCCCCCCGCCCTCCAATATCTATCCATATGTCGTATATTGTCCTGTGTCCACTGAACTGAGCCAGCTCTGCATTTGTTCTGTTGTACTATCCTATGCTCATTGTGCTGTTGTTTTTTAATTTACTTTCTCTCAGTGGATTATATACTTTATTTGCTGAAGTGTAGTTTGATCTAATTCTAAATAATTTCTCCCTGTGTAATATCTCTCGCACCCCTTTCGTGTATCTTACACATTTGTGATTGCTGTTTTTCTATCTCTCTAGTGTAAGTTAGTGACTCTGAGTATCGATGTGTTTTATATATGTCTTTTAGCCCTTTTGTCTCTATCTTAACTTTGTGAATACATCAAATTCTCTATGTTAACTTCTCCATACTGTTACAATTTTCTAATTTGTTAAGTCTTTTTCTTTGTCGTTTAATCATTGTGGTTTCCTTCTTTTCCTGCTATATATTGGATAAATTATATAGAAATGTGGCAGGTCTGCCCCCTTTCAGATTCAGGCCAATTTTCTTATCTGTCTTCCAATGAAATGTCCCACTATTATAGCAAACTACAGGCTGATATCACTTAAATATTGATATAAAAATGTATTCTAAAATCTTGGCTGAAAGACTAAGGACCGTTATTCCAGATCCAATACACCTGGATCAATGTGGATTTGTAAAGGGCAGGAGCACATCGGATAACAATAGGAGACTTATAAATATAATTAATTCCATTAAATTACAAAATAATTCTTTGGTCCTGATGGCCTTCGATACACAAACCAATTAGTGAATTAAAAAAAGACTTGTCTTACCTGTTGCCGGTGGGAGGGGAGGTAGCGCGAATCAGTATCCACACCTAGGGACACCCCCCCAAGCCAGCGATAGAGCTATAACATTATAGGGATAAACTCTCATCCAGGATCTCTAAGTTTATAAACTTTTTGAGACCACAAGAAAGAAGAGCCCTGGATAAAATTGGAGAAGGACCTGGGTATCTCTTTTTCACGAGTAGACTGGATCAGCAGAGTAACTCAAGTGAGGAAGACCATACACTGTATTAGCTTAACCCCTTTGAGACAAAGGACGTGCCAGGCACGTCCAGACGGCAGCACTGGTGCCTGAACCGTCCGGCGAAGAAACGAGCAACGGTGCTGCGAAATCAAGGCAATAGGCAGCACCGAAATTCCGGCTATGGGGCACCCACGATTGCTCCACGTAGCGATCATGGGTGCCATATTGCAGGAGCAGCATGCCATGCACTCTTATGGGTAGAGTTTCGGAAATTTCATTTTTTTTACTTCCGATGCTCTGAATCTGTTTCTTGACTGCCCCTAGAGGCAGTCAGAAACATTGCAATTGAAAAAAAAAAGAATTACTTAGCTTAAATCTAGGGTTACTGTTAGAATAGCTGTTAGGGTTACAGTTAAATTGGGGTTAGCATAAGGAATAGGGTTAAAATTAAATTAAAATAAAAAAATATTAAGGGTTAGCATAAGGGTTAGAGTTGGGGTTAAATTTAGTGTTAGGGTTAAAATTTGGGTTCGGGTTGTGTCAAAAGGTCACTATAGGAAAAAAACAAAAAACACTATTTTTGTTTTTTGCAAATAACTGCAGAAAAACATGGAAACAAGCATATTTCTGAACACGGGACAACATTTGAATGAGGTATTTTTTAGTGATTGTATTTGTATAAATTATTGTTTAGGTCAAAGTTAGAAAAAGTGGGTTTTTATTTTTTTAATCATATTTTATGATTTTTTTGTAGTAAATTATAAGATATGATGAGCATATTTTTATCTAATGAAAGCCTTTCTCAGGAAAATAAAAACAACATATAATTTGTGTGGGTACAGTATGCGGGAAAGAAGAAAATTACAGCTAAACACAAACACCCCAGAAATGTCAAAACAGCCCTTGTCACCAAGGGAAAGTCAAGGTCAAAATGTCTATTAACTAAGGGGTTAATAGAGACACACTATTAAATAACCCTGAGGTGGTATCTAGTACCAACAAGACTCAATAAGATTAGTCCTATGACCTCCCCACTGTGCTGGAGATGTGAAACTATAAATGGCGCTTTCACCCACATGTGGTGGGACTGCCCAGAATTCAAACCTATAATGCATAAAACACATAGATTATTACATCATATCTCTGTGCAAGATAAAGATCTCTCACCTCTTTCTGTTTAATATAGGGATACCGCAAAACAAATTGAAGAACGCTTTAATAACCCATATCCAGATGGCTGTTAAAATATGTATAGCTAGAAATTGGCATTTTCCTGGTCAGAAGTTACCCAACAAATAGTTTACCAGTACAAAATGGAAGCGGGTTTCTCCTATTATAACCTACAACATGAAAGATATCTACAATTATGGACCCTTTGCGAAGTATATAGAGAAGGCCCCTCCACAGGAGGCCATACGCCTCAGTCGAACCCCACCCCCACCCCCTCATGTCTTCAAAGGTGCATCTAGAATGGAAGTTGCAATGTTTGAATGGAAGGAAGTAAGTACTAGTCTTGGGGTAGGTGTAAAATATAAATGTAAATATTTACAATATAACACTTGGACAATGGAAAAAGGAGAGAAAATAACCACTCTAAGTAACAAAACTGAATCTTCCACGTAAACGTTTTATTGAAAACATATTACGAAGAGATGTGTATATACACAGATGGTTAACTTTCCCACTTAAATATTTATACTGGTTGGATAAATTGAAATAAAAACTTTATAAAATAAAAAAAAAATGTTTTGCTCAGCCTACCAAGGAGGAGGAACAGCAGCCCATGAAGGGCAATTACAGGCTGATGGCCTCTGACTGACAGGCTTGTGATGAGGCTACATCACCAACCTGGTGTCATGCATCCCTTCCATATAGTTTAATATTACAGGTAATTTCTTGACCATTGCGTGGTTTTGGATGTTTGTTGCATAATGTTTATTGCCTCTATAAAAGTAGCCAAGTCTTGGAACCTATATAGCTTCTACCCCCCTATGTGGCTGGGAGATTAAGCTGATCGTGTGGATTGGCTAGTACCTTTTGCGGTGTGCTGTGGGTTCCTATTTTTCTGGGGCCTTGACGATGTGAAGGTCATAGATGACCTGTGGCTCTCGACACACCTTCTTCCAGACACCGTTAATAACCTAAATAGATCATATTAAGGGACTCTGCGATAGCATTTTAATTTTACAGTGCACAGAACTATTGGTTGTGATTGTTTCAGAATCATCCCACCACAACAGGTCCCTCGGATTGTCTTATGAAAGGCAACTACCAAAAATGTTATTTTATAGTTATGGAGGGTCTTGTTGCACCCTCTTTGCTCTGTGTAGCTTCATCAGGGGCGGACATGTTGTTTAGAATCTTGGGTCAGAGCTTCCGTCACCTGACCAGGTTGTCTGCCCCTGATGGGGCTGTGCAGACAAGACAGGCTTGGATCAGTGCTTTGTTTGTGCTCTTTCACTGGAGCACTTCTGTTTACAGTGCCTGTGGTCCATGCAGTCTTTTAGGAGATCTTTTGGGAGTCACGTATGTTCAAAATGGGTAAATGTGGGACAGCGTACTGACAAGTTTGTTAGTCAGGGCAACAATTCAAAGTCCTGGTGGCTTCAAAGATGTAAAGATGCTTTTATACCTAATATACCTATGATAATTTAAGTTATGTGGATGACATTATAGTCATTTAGTTATTGGGAAAAAATTAAAACTTGAACTAATGGAGACTGCACTTTTTGTAAGCGCATGATGTCACCTACACACATCTCCAATGCTTCCTAAATGATTTGGGGAAGTTATGAGCATGTGTACAGCTGTACATTCAAAATGTGCAAAACTGAGTTAGAGGATGGAACATGCTCAAATATACCAAAGCTACTATATCCACACAACAAAACAAGCAATTAGGTCAGAATGGACATTTGAAACTGAAAAAAATTAAGTCTTTTCATCCTGAAACATTAACATTTGGAAGGCAGAGCCATTCATAAGAATGATCTTGAGTTGGACTTGCGTTTTTAATGTAAATTAAGTTCCCAGTTCTTTTAAAAAGGAAAAAAAAACATGTGAATCCTTTGAATACTAGGATTATATTGAGCCAAGTAGTTGGATAGACTAATCAAGATGAGTGTAACACTCTATTGTCTCTCAGTTTCCTGTGTTATTCTATAGAGGGTCATTAATACTCAGTGCACAAGGAGCCTTCAGACAAAAAGTCTTTACAACCTTCTGGTCCTCAAGGCAGAAAAACAGTAGAGGTTTTAAGGATCTCTGTTACTCAAAGCCCTGGGGACTATATACATTGATATAGCAAATAACAATGTTTAGAATTTCATTAAACTTTAATGTACACTACAATACCACAAGTCTTTAAAAAAAAAATACTACAGTAACTACCTATCTTCCAGTGCAGCTCAACAACAGTAAAAAAAAAAATTAGAACTCGAAAGATGCAACGTGATAAATTAACATGCCCACCAACTGCCCTGCTTTAAGTTGGACAGTCCTGATGCTGCACCATAACCTTGCACCTTCTCTTGGTGTCCAAACATTGGAGAAGGAAAACTGCACATGCGTAGAGGTCTGGGCTTGTGCAGTAGCGCTAGCAGCATGACACACTGCCTCCCAAGCACCACCCCAAGAATGTGGGGGTTGAATTCATAATTTTATATCAAATCATCCTCTTTTTATTCAAATGTTGAAGGGCCATTATAATCCTTGTGCACGAGGCGGTAGATACTAGCGTATTCCAATATATTAACCTTAACTTCCTGTAGAGCCACCTCAAGGGGTTAATAAACAAGGGGAAAGGAATATAATGAGGCCATTGCTGAGCTCTAAATTTTAATAGCGGTTGGCCTTTTTTTTTATGTGTCCTGAAATTTTGCTGTGCTCTCTGTGTCCTTTTGTCTGTGTTCGACAACGCAGACCCTGCGAGGTTGTGGGGAGACAGTTCCGCGACTTGGCAGTCTTGACTTCCTGAAAAAATGGGAATCACTTCCGAATTGTGCGCTAGAGGAGCATCGTTCATAAGCCTGTTTAATCAGACACAAGATACATTCTGCCGGATTAAAAGACTATCACAAGAGTGCAGATAAGACGATGGTGCCCATATCATGCACTAATCATCCGACGCCATACCAGAGAGTGATTTGGTTTTAGTTTTGGTGATATTTATTTGCCATATGAGACATTATTACTTAAACTGGCCTTATAAGCACAAAAGACGAACGTGTAGTATCAGACATTAACATACAGAGCGTGTATGATTTTTATATTCACAAAAAAAAATATTTTAGAGGATAACTGTTGTCAGAAAAAAAGCGTTTCTTTAAATACTTACATCCTCATACATCAGACCTTTGACGTGCCTACTCGTGTGTTGACGGGGTTTCACGCATGTGCGCCCATTTTGGATTCTGGCAGCAACTACGGTAGCCATTTTTGATACTGGCACAGAACAGTCAAATGCAGTCCTGACACACCAATGGCAAGTTCCCAATGATGCCTCACATCACAGTAACAGTGATTGATTTGCGCTATACAGTATTTACATTGATATCACTGTATTTCATGAGATGCAGAGAGGCTTTAATAAATCTTATTGGTGAAAATGATCCATTATCCAAAATGATCCCAAACATTTTGGATAAGGGATACACAACATGTATATATTTTTTTAATGCATTTTTTGATATCACCCATGGCCCGATATGCAAATTAACACCGCAGATACATTTGCTTGCAATCTTACTAACACAATGTACATATCTGATACAGTTTTCATATTGTTTTCATTCTCTGCATTCACAGAAAGAAGTAACGTCGCTTAAATTGGCAAACATTGTTATTTCAGCCGAGGATTTTTTTTTCACCCAGAGAGGCAATATTGTTTTTACCAAGGGATTATTTTGGATGCATGTCTAGATAAACCACTATTTATTATTACTCATTATTTCCATTGACCAATAATCAGTAGTTCAAAGATGCCAGCACAGGAAGCTGAGGAATGTAATTGGCGATAATTAGTATTTGCCCTATCTAGACGTGGATCTACTCTCCAAATTAATCCCTTGGTAATTATTATTGAGTTAAAGCCCAAGTCAATGGCTCTTTTCTCTAAACAATCAACATTAATAACCAAGTTGAACAAATACTCCATGTCACCCAATTTTCCAACTATGCTTCTTTGGTCTGAGCTTTTTTGCCGTTCCCTTGTTAATTCACCACAGGTTGACTTTTTAGCACATATCTGGCCAACGTTCTAAAAGTGGAACCATCAGCAAGGCACATTCCCTTAGTTTCCACGGTGAACATACCCCTGTGAGAAATATGCTCAATAATAAATCTTTAAATATGACCTACAAATACTCAGCTTGTGGGTCTGTGTACCTACAACGAGGAAAAGAATTGACTGTGCAAGCAAGGATGAAGCTGCTAAGTCGTTTTACATGATAGTGTCAATTTGTGTGTGCTTTGTAGCACAATGTATAAACATCTAACGCATGAAATTTATGAGAAGTATGAAATAGACAGAATTGTAACTAGAAAGTAGAATTGGGTTCCAAGTTCCTCCATTGACGCAAACTGTAACGCACGGGGTCCGGGATGGTAAAGGGACCCTGAGCGCCCGAGATCAGGAGCTACGTTTCAGGGTGGAGACACAGGACCTAGTGTTGGTTAACTGCAATTGCCTGGAGGTTTAGGACCCCAAGTCTTTGCAGCCACAATCAGGCCCTGTGAAGCAGTTGCTGTATCCAGGTCAAAGGGCTTAAGAGGAAATGAACTATGATGATAGCGAAGCAGAGCTAAAACAGAAAACTAACTGAGGGAGAGCAGAACAGAAATACAGAGTGCAGGGCTACAGGACAGAGGGTAAACATAAGCAAGAAAGCAGAAACCAAACTAAGGATAAATAATACACAGCACAGGGTTAGGGGACACAAGAGACACATACAAATGAACAAACATAAATACAGGAACTAACCTAACACTAAAGCTGGTAAAGGTGGGGTTTTGGTTCAAACAAATTGGCCAATTTAGATGTTAGCTTGCCAACCACGTCAAGGTATCCCACATTAGGCAAGTCCTAACTAAAACATAATATTAGCAAAGCAAAAGCAAACAATAGAAGTATGTCTAAAAGACATACATGGAATAGACACAGAGGAAATACCTGTAGACTGCACTACTAAGGACTGAACAGAAACTGGTGAGGTTTAAATATAAGTAAACTGACAAGGCAGAGGGAATCAGAAAACCTGGAATGAAACATAAGGACAGGCAGGGCAGGAATACAGGGCAGGACAGGTATACAGGGCAGGGCAGGAATACAGGACAGGACAGGTATACAGGGCAGGACAGGAATACAGGGCAGGACAGGAATACAGGGCAGGACAGGTATACAGGGCAGGACAGGTATACAGAGCAGGACAGGAATGCAGGGCAGGACAGGTATACAGGGCAGGACAGGTATACAGGGCAGGACAGGAATGCAGGGCAGGACAGGTATACAGGGCAGGACAGGAATACAGGGCAGGACAGGAATACAGGGCAGGACAGGTATACAGGGTAGGACAGGTATACAGGGCAGGATAGGTATACAGGGCAGGACAGGAATACAGGGCAGGACAGGAATACAGGGCAGGACAGGTATACAGGGCAGGACAGGGATCCAGGGCAGGACAGGAATGCAGGCAGGACAGGTATACAGGGCAGGACAGGTATACAGGGCAGGACAGGAATACAGGGCAGGAATACAGGACAGGGCAGGAATACAGGACAGGTATACAGGGCAGGGCAGGAATACAGGGCAGGCCAGGAATACAGGGCAGGACAGGAATACAGGGCAGGACAGGAATACAGGCAGGGGCGGGCTGGGCCGGGGGGCAGGGTGGCAATTGCCCCCCAGGCCGCCCTAAGCTATGTAAAACACGGCCGCTGGGCCAGTGTTTAAAAAAAAGAAAAAAAAACGTGCTTGCAGGCAGAGACGGAGGTGAGAAGGGATCGGAAGATCCCCTCTCACAATCGCTCTGCCTGCAAAGCTGCACGGGGAGCCGAACAGGCAGCACAGAGAAACCTCCGTGCTGCCTGTTCGGCTCCCTGTGCAGTCTGACACGGAAGTGCCGACAGTCACGTGATCGGCGCTCTGACGTCAGACGCGCGTCGATCACGTGACCTGTCGGCACAACCGCCGGGAGGCCGAACAGGCAGCATGGAGGGACCATGCTGCCTGCCACCAGGAAAGTCCTCCTGCCACTAGCCACCAGGGAAGTCCTGCCACTAGCCACCAGGGAAAAAGGTAAGGGGGGGGGGGGGGGGCAAAAAACACTGGCATATTATTGGGCAAATTGGCTGGGGAATATAACATGGCAAATAAGACTGGCATATTATTGGGCAAATTGGCTGGGGCATATTACATGGCAAATAAGACTGGCATATTATTGGGCAAATTGGCTGGGGAATATTACATGGCAAATAAGACTGGCATATTATTGGACAAATTGGCTGGGGAATATTACATGGCAAATAAGACTGGCATATTATTGGGCAAATTGGCTGGGGAATATTACATGGCAAATAAGACTGGCATATTATTGGACAAATTGGCTGGGGAATATTACATGGCAAATAAGACTGGCATATTATTGGACAAATTGGCTGGGGAATATTACATGGCAAATAAGACTGGCATATTATTGGGCAAATTGGCTGGGGCATATTACATGGCAAATAAGACTGGCATATTATTGGGCAAATTGGCTGGGGCATATTACATGGCAAATAAGACTGGCATATTATTGGACAAATTGGCTGGGGAATATTACATGGCAAATAAGACTGGCATATTATTGAACAAATTGGCTGGGGAATATTACATGGCAAATAAGACTGGCATATTATTGGGGAATATTACATGGCAAATAAGACTGGCATATTATTGGACAAATTGGCTGGGGAATATTACATGGCAAATAAGACTGGCATATTATTGGGCAAATTGGCTGGGGCATATTACATGGCAAATAAGACTGGCATATTATTGGGCAAATTGGCTGGGGCATATTACATGGCAAATAACACTGGCATATTATTGGGAAAATTGGCTGGGGCATATTACATGGCAAATAAGACTGGCATATTATTGGGCAAATTGGCTGGGGCATATTACATGGCAAATAAGACTGGCATATTATTGGGCAAATTGGCTGGGGCATATTACATGGCAAATAACACTGGCATATTATTGGACAAATTGGCTGGGGAATATTACATGGCAAATAAGACTGGCATATTATTGGGCAAATTGGCTGGGGAATATTACATGGCAAATAAGACTGGCATATTATTGGGAAAATTGGCTGGGGCATATTACATGGCAAATAACACTGGCATATTATTGGGAAAATTGGCTGGGGCATATTACATGGCAAATAAGACTGGCATATTATTGGGCAAATTGGCTGGGGCATATTACATGGCAAATAACACTGGCATATTATTGGGCAAATTGGCTGGGGAATATTACATGGCAAATAAGACTGGCATATTATTGGGCAAATTGGCTGGGGCATATTACATGGCAAATAAGACTGGCATATTATTGGGAAAATTGGCTGGGGCATATTACATGGCAAATAAGACTGGCATATTATTGGGCAAATTGGCTGGGGCATATTACATGGCAAATAAGACTGGCATATTATTGGGCAAATTGGCTGGGGCATATTACATGGCAAATAAGACTGGCATATTATTGGGCAAATTGGCTGGGGCATATTACATGGCAAATAAGACTGGCATATTATTGGGCAAATTGGCTGGGGCATATTACATGGCAAATAACACTGGCATATTATTGGGCAAATTGGCTGGGGAATATTACATGGCAGAATAACACTGGCATATTATTGGACAAATCGTCTGGGGAATATAAAATGGCAGAATAAGACTGGCATATTATTGGGCAAAATGGCTGGGGAATATTAAATGGCAATTAACACTGGCATATTGGGCAAATTAGCAGGGGCATATTTAATTGCAGATAACCTTGGAATATTATTGGGCAAATTTACTGAGTCATATTAAATTGCAGAATAACACTGGCATATTATGGGACAAATTGGCTGGGGAATATTAATGGCAAATAATATTGGAAATGTGTATGTAATGGGGTGATGGAGGCAAGTAAATGTGGTGATGGGGCATGTCCTGGTGTGCAACGTGGGTTATGGGTCATGTCGTAGGTGTACAACGTGGGTAGGGGGGGGGGTGCCCAAATTTTGGGATATTGGGTGTCTAAATCCTGGCATATTGAGGGGCATAATCCTGGCATATTGAGGGGGAAATCCTGGCATATTGAGGGGGCATCATCTTGGCATATTGAGGGGAAAATCCTGGCATATTGGGTGTCTAAATCCTGGCATATTGAGGTGCATAATCCTGGCATATTGAGGGGCATAATCCTGGCATATTGAGGGGCATAATCCTGGCATATTTAGGGGAAAATCCTGGCATATTGAGGGGGCATCATCTTGGCATATTGAGGAGAAAATCCTGGCATATTGAGGGGCATAATCCTGGCATATTGAGGGGCATAATCCTGGCATATTGAGGGGCATAATCCTGGCATACTGAGGGGCATAATCCTGGCATTTTGTAAGGGAAAATTCTAGCAAATTAAATGGCAAATCCTGGCATATTGTGGGGGAAAATCCTGGCAATATTCGTTATAAAACAAGGAAAAGATGGCCGTGGATGGGGAGGCGATTCGATGATGCAATGGGCCACTTGACTGGATTTGCCCCCCAGGCCTAAGGCTGCCAGCCCTCCCCTGAATACAGGGCAGGGCAGGAATACAGGGCAGGACAGGAATAAGCATAAATAATAAACAAGAAAACAAAGCAAGAAAGATACAGAAATGCCTGGATACAGCCTGGATAAGTCTGCACAAGGGTGCATGGTTACACAAACCTTTTCAAATGGAATTCGGACATTTTTTTTTTTCGTTTCAGGAATAAATAAGGTTGGGTTAGAGAATTTGTATGAAAGAGCCAAATTTCATCCAAAAACGAATATGTCTGAAGAAGAATGCCCAAGTCTGGTTAGGTGCTAGGTGTATTAGTGAGTGTTATGTGTGAGAGTGTGTTATTTTTGGCTTACCTTTGTTTCTCTTTTTAGGAGGTTTTAGAAGTTTGTTGTCTATGAGGAGGAAGTAGAGTTGAGATATGGCTCCTTTGGGTTTTGAGGGATTGGTAGAGAAATGTAGACGAAGACACAATATTATTACACTATTATTACAGTTAGGTACGTACTATTTTCTTCCTTCTGTTAATATTGCTTTATTGTGTAAAATGCATTTGTATAGAGAGATAGAAAATGAAAATGCCTGTAACATTTAAGAATAGATTAAAAATAACCCACTTTCATCTATGTATCATGCTAACCACACTGCTTAATTCATCTAGAGTTACTCTACCTCTTGGCTGGCAGCATGGCATCAGCATGCAGATAAAAGCACAATAATAGCCACGAACTCGATGCAAACACACTTTAACAATGCTCATCCAACAAGGATGAGAAATCGGCCATCCACCAGCCATCCTATAAGTTTAAGCTGAGTGTTGTAAGAGTGCGCTCCTTCCACAGTCCAAAAGGACCCGGAATTGAGCTTCATGTAAGAGTTTAATCCATATATCTGCTGAAAATTCTGCCCGGAAATGAAGTATAATGTAAGCAGTTACTTTTTGTTTGTGTAGTAAATACTTACCTGGTTCTAATTGGTGTCTCTTCTGCTCCCTATGTTCTTACAGGTTGTCCATCCTCATTTGTTTCTACTTTCCATGGAGGTTTTCAATCCTCACATATACCTGCATCGGGTGGCTGCCATTTGTCCACTAAAGGGAACAATAGATGCCGGATTCAAGAGTTTAAAGATACATACAGCAGAAAACTGTTATATCTTTGAGAGTTGATTCTAAACGATTTGTACCACGTGAGTCCATCCACTCTGTATTTCCTGATGCTCTATATTACCTCTGTATTATTTTACATAGAAACATAGAAACATAGAATGTGTTTGCAGATAAGAACCATTCGGTCCATCTAGTCTGCCCAATTTTCTAAATACTTTTATTAGTCCCCAGTTCCCTATCTTATATCTAGGATAGCCTTGTGTCTATCCCAGGCATGCTTAAACTCCTTCACTGTGTTTACCTCCACCACTTCCGCTGGAAGGCTATTCCATACATCCACTACCCTCTCAGTAAAGTAATACTTCCTGATGTTACTTTTAAATCGTTGCCCCTCTAATTTAAGACCATGTCCTCTAGTTGTGGTAGTTTTTCTACTTTTAAATATACTCTCTTCCTTTACTGTGTCAATTACCTTTAGCGTTGGTCTATATACACATTGTGTATAGGAAATCTACTATACAGATACGTTTGAATGAATTATTTACAAACCCTTGCTATTATCAAAATGTATAGGTTTAAATGACACTACGTTCCTGAAAAACATCTTGTCATTCACATGTCTTTCACCTGCCCACACACAAACTCATACAAAAACACACACACAATAAACATTACAGAACACATACCTATAATCTGTGAAGAAAAAGGGAAAACATTCCCTATGATCTCCAAATAATAATGACATTGGACGATGGGAGCTGTAGTCAATGCACTAGAGAGGGTCGTCCATCTCTACCATACAGAGTAAGCATGTCGATTTTGAACATGTGTTTGAGGTGGAACCTGGCCCAGACCTGACTCCTCAAGTTTTTTTTTTAAGTATTTTTTTCCTAAGGCCAAACTGGAAATTACTTTTTTGGGGCTTTTGTTTGGCTTACGCTGAATCAACACAGAGGAGGTCTGGCAAAAGGTTGGGTTTGATTTGCTGTAGTCTTTCTTGCCAGTTATGTAATTATGTAGCTGCTCTGTTAGGTATGTGTTGTTTATTATTACCTTCCCAAAACCCTTCGTACAATTGAGAAAGGGATAAAAAAAAATCATTGGCCAGTAGTTGGAGATCAGATCAGAACTGGGGAATTGAGAAATACAGCTTGAGGCAGAAAGTACAAAACCAACAAGGCCAGTCTAGATGATCTTACATATTTTTTTCTGCTAATTTTATTTATTTAAATTGTGTGAATATTTGTCTAAGTAATTATTCGTTTTTTTGTAATAGTTTTTATTAAAGATTTTTACAATATATAACATAGAAAACCTACGTATATCAAAGGACAGCTGTAGGCAACAAATTAAGTTCTGTTTAATTGAAAGATGGCATCAAGTATAGGTGTTTGAAATAGAAATGTGTTAATGAAAGAATACAAATAAGTAAGTACCTTACTCATTCCTCTTTGCTCCACACTTCTCTATCAGGGGGCAGACATGTTTAGAATGTTGAGTCAGATCTTAATTCATCCTGGGTCAGATGAAGGAAGAGCTGACCTAAGATACTACACAACATGTCCGTTCCCTGTTAGAGCTCTTCGAAGCGAGAAGTCCTCAATTAGGTACATTATTTGTATTCTTTCCTTTAAGAATTTCTACCTAAACCATCTACACTTGATACAATCTTTCAATTAAACATACATTAAGTTTTTGCTACAGTTGTCCTTTAAGAACGGGTCTTTTACCCATCATTTATGCTGATGTTACTACCAGTATAAACATGAATGCATGAGATCAGTCGTTTGAGAAGTTTGATGGTGTATTTGAGGGTGGGCAACCTTCGGCACTCCTTATGTGGTGGACTACATTTCCCTTGATGTTTGCCAGCATTACGGCTGTAAGAGCATTATGGGAGATGTAGTCCACAACATCTGGAGTGCTGACGGTTGCCTACCCCTGGTATATTTTATAACATGTGATCTACAGGTATCCAAATCTTATCCAATTTTGTTTTATTTGATCTGAATTATTGTCTACCTTTACGATTTTCGCCAGAAAAAAAAGCCACTGTGATCAAGTTGAGACAAAGTAACAAAAGTGATCTCATGATTGTTAAACAATTTTTTTTTTTTTGTCGCATGCGCATGTGCAGTTCTACTGCCACAGTGAGAGGCTGCAGGAATATACATGTGCAGTAGCGCTGACACGCCCCTCTACAAGCCATGGGAGGTATAATATGATACTCAAAAGGTTAAATAAGCAAACTAATCTCCCAGTTCTCCATTTGATTCACCTCACATAGCCATTCCTGTCTGCCTCCATGTGGCCAAACATTCCTCGCTGATCAGTCATAGCTACAGTATCCTACTATTCCTGAGTTAGAGGGACTGTATCATCTGAACATTGTTTTTACTGTGAATGGAGAGAATTAAAAATGATGAAAAATGATCTATACATGGTGTTAGCTGAATTGCAAGCAAATTACTAAATTAGGAGAAACACTTGTTTTATATGTTTCCATGAAGTCTCCTGTTTATGACATCACCTGTGGCACGGTATGCAAATTACACATTGAAAACCAGTTCATTTGCATATAATTCATAATAATGATGTCATAAACAAGAGACTCCACAGTCACATTTAAAACACATTTTCCTCCTAATTTTGGCATTTGCTTGCAAGTTGGCTAGCACAATATAAAGAGCATTTTTAATTATTTTTCATCCTCTACATGCACAGTAAAAGCAATGTTTAGGTGATACCGTTCCCTTTAAATCTAAGGCTGTCGCAGGCATCTCTACGTTGTCTTCTAAAAAAAAAGACATTTAGCAGAATTGTGGGAAAAAGTGTCAACCTTAAGCCACAAGATGATGTAATTAATACGAAACAGCACTGAGAAATGTTAAAAAAAACAACAAAAAAAACAACTAAACCATTTTTCTTGATCTGTACATTTTAACTTGTATGTTGTATGTTCACACTTTAAACAGTCTTCACGCTCCTGTGTCACTATTCTGTCTCCATAGCAACAGATACAGTGAAGAAAAAAGGGGGAGCCCCTTACCCCCCCCCAAAAAAAATAAAAAAAATAAACTAGCTTTTTGCTTCAATGTAACCTCTCTTATGGGAAGCTGCAGTAACACACATCAGGCATGAGTAATCATGGCAGACTAGACCACCCGTAAGATTACCACCTGCTTCACACCTCATGACCACACAGGTTCAGATGAAAGTTTGACCGGTTGAGGGGAGAACGTTTGGTTAAATCTCACTTATCCTGACTTTATAATCTTCAGACTCTCAGCTGCTTCGGAGAGGGAGAGAGAGAGTGTTGCTGTGGAGCTCTGTGATACACTAATACAAACTAAAAATTCTGAGCTCACAGAAAAGGGGGATAATAGAGGAGAAAAGAGGGACATGGGGATTTGGGTACAAAATGCGCAATGTATAGATCATTTTCTATCATTTTTCTTCCTCTAAAGTCACACCGAAGCATTGTTTAGGTGATACAGTCCCTTTAACCCCTTGGTAACAAGACATTTTGACCTTGACTTATCCCTTGGTGACAAGGGCTGTTTTTACATGTCTAGGGTTTTTTTTGTGTTTAGCTATAATTTTCTTCCTTCTCACATACTGTACACGCACAAGCTATATGTTGTTGTTTTTTTTGTCATAAGAAGGGCTTTTATTAGATACCATAATGTTCATCATATCTTATAATTTACTACAAAAAAAATCATAAAATATTATGAAAAAATAAAAAACACCACTTTTTCTAGATTTGACCTAAAATATAATTTACATAAAAACAATCATTAAAAAAGACCCCGTCTAAATAGTTTCTGAATGTTGTCCAGAGTTCAGAAATATATTCTTTCCATTTTTTAAGCTAATTAAGTCTTTTTTTCTTTCTATTGCAATGTTGCTGACTGCCTCTAGGGGCCGGAATTTTGGTGCTGGCTATTGCCTCTACTTCGAGGCAATAGAGCAGCACCATCAAAATTCCTGACTGGACGTGCCTGACACTTCCATTGTCGTGAAGAGGTTAATAGTTACAGAACATGTACATACACAACATTTTAGTGTTCGCTTTGCATATTTTGTTAAGTAACTGTGAGTAACTTTTTGTGGGGCACTAAGCGAGGGACACATTCAAGGGTCTACACAATAGGCGCCAGACTTCGGCCCGAATTGATGCCTCAAAAGACCGGGCTGATTTGGGCCCCCATATAATAAATTAGACCCCCCCCCACATTCTTTCCTACTCCTCTACCTTGCCCAGGAAGGTGGGGGAGAAACCACCTACAAAAATAAAACACCCTTTGGTGGGCAGTGAAAATCATGAGTCCTCATCTTCGGCCCAGGGAAAGGGGCCAGCCAAAATGCACCCCAGTGCATTAGTCAACAAAGTCATCTTCCTAGCTGTAAAAAGCTCCTAGAAAGATCTTTTTTTTTGTGGTTAACTACAGAGATAGAGACGTGAACAAGGGCTGTGATGGCTAACCTTGGCAGATGTTTGTGAACTACCTATGGCATGATAGATAGACTCAAAACACGTGGTAGATAATTCCCACATATCTCCAATGCCAAGGTAAGCCATTCCTGCCTTTTTGTGGCAGTTTGCAAGGTAATGGTTTGCATTCTCAGCAAGCATGGATGAAAGCTCCAACATGCATACATGGTTGGATGACACATTGGTATTAAGCCAACACCCCAAGTTGTGCCGCGCACCTAGCACACGAAGGATAGCCGCCTGCTCATGCATTGTTCCAGACATTGTGGTTCAATGTTGAAACTGGCACTGCTTCGCCCATGTTTCCATGGACAGATATTTGTTCCACATGCTGCAGAAAGAGCATGCAACGTGCAGCCTGGCAGTATGCAGGATGGATATACGCACAGGCACAATCCAATTAATTAATCAGGGTGGAGATCTCACAGGTCCTACTATGATTAATTAATTGGATTCTGTCTGTGCGTATATCCATCCTACATACTGCCGGGCTGCACTTTGCATGCTCTTCCTGCAGTTTGTGGAACATGCTGGCAACTATTGCACTGTAAATGGTGGCACAGGTGGTGCTACGGCATATATATATATATTCACAAAAACACCATACAGATAAGGCACAAATGTAATATAAATCAAAATATAAATCTGACCTGCACTTAATATAAACATCATTTTTGGAGGGGTTTACTGTCCCTTTAAAGCCTGAAACCCTTAAAGCTACAGGGGATAAAAGAAAAAAAAGGGGGGGGGGGAGGAGTTGACATCACTGCAAGCAGAAAGCATAGCCCCTGGGACTGAGGTTTGGAGAGAGAAAATAAACAAATAAACCAAACACTTTGAGCTCCTCTCCAGAGATTGATAAACAGACTCTTTTGTTTGGGTCACAGCACCAGTCTGTATAGTGAAGCACAACTTCCTCTGCAGTGTTTTGGGTGGTCTACTGCCCAAATGTTGCTGCTGATTACATGCAATAGTGGCAATCAGCCATTTAAAATAAAAACAAACTGGGGATTTTCCCATAATTCACATGAAAGGGGGGAAAGTGACATAGTTATTAACGGACTAATTAGATTGAGTCACAAAGCCATATCATTGCTGCCACTGCTCATCACACAATTCTAAAATATCTAGAAATAAGAAACTATTCTGACTGCTTAACAAATAAAATTTTAGTATTTTTCATATGTGCATTTAATTTTTTTATTTAAAGCACTGCAAACATAATTTTCAATTTCAAATAATTACTTTGTGTCAACCATTATTTTTATATATGTTGTAGCCCTCAGGGTTTTTTGTTGGTTCCCATGTCAGCTATTGTCCCTCTCTACATAACTGCCCCCTGGGGGCGCTGTGGGTAGGGTTTTTTAAGGATATCAATTATCTAATCAAGTAATGGATACCGGAGAACCACATTGATTAGATTTCCTTCTGGTCACATATGACTTTTACATATTGTTATTTGTGGCCGGTAAAAAAATGACTGAACCTAGATGTGGGGGACCCTAAGTGTCAGCTTAATTCGCTAATATGGTAGCAACATCTCTTGTGTGTAAAATGTGTCTTTTTTTTACTTCCAAATATCCCTTTTGGATGAGCTGGTATTTGATGAACTGATATATTAGCCCCTTAGTGACAAGACATTTTTACCTTGTCTTTTCCTTGGTGACAAGGGCTGTTTTGACTTTTCTGGGGTGTTTGTATTTAGCTGTAATTTTCTTCTCTCTCACATACTGCACCCACACAAATTATATGTTGTTATTATCGTCATAAGAAGGGCTTTCATTAGATACCATTATGTCCATCATATCTTATAATTTACTACAAAAAAAATCATAAATATGATGAGAAAAAAAACACTTTTTCAAATTTTGACCTAAAAAATAATTTACACAAATACAAACATTAAAAAAAACCATCTAAGTAGTTTATAAATTTTGTCCTGAGTTCAGAAATATGCTTGTTTCCATATTTTTCTGCAGTTCTAGTTATAGGGCAAAACCAAAATAGTAGGTGGTTTTCTACTGTGACCTTTTGACCCCAACCCGACCTCTAGATTTAACCCTAACCCTAAATTTGACCCTAACACTATCCCTTAATTTATTCTAATTTTAATTAATTGTAACCCTATCCCTTATGCTAACCCTAATTTAATTGTTACCCTACCAATTATTCTAACCCTAACCCTAGATTTTAGCTAATTAAGTCTTTTTTTTTTTAATTGCAATGTTGCTGACTGCCTCTAGGGGCAGACTAGCAACAGCATCAGAGTGATGGAAGTGAATTTTTTTTTTCCGATGCTCTACCTACAAGAAGGCAGCAGCAATATTATAGGAGTCAACGATCGCTCTGTGGAACGCCCCAGATTATAAATTTCGGTGCTGCCTAATGCCTCAACATCGAGGAAATAGAGCAGCACCGCCAGAGCATTTTTTGCTAATAGTTCATTGCGAAAACCGCTTGTTCCACCGCAGGACGTGCGAGACACGTCCTTTGTCAGCAACGGAGTTGCCGGCTGGGTGTGCCTGGCACGTCCTTTGTCACGAAGGGGTCAATATGATGTTTAATTTGGGTTCGTGAAAATCTGAACCAGGATTATATCATGTGCAAAAGCCATGCTCCCAGGTGGGTTTGTAATGTTTCGCTGGAGCTTCTGATCTTCCAAACGGGATTGCCCCAATCTTCATTGAGAGATCAGCAGATTGGTTTTCAGACCAGCCGGAAATGCTGTCAATGCTTGGTCTATGAAGGCAATAGTATGGCTGGTATTTTTGGGATGAAAAGGTGGCCTGCAGATCCGAATCAAGACAGTTATAACATGTCAGCTAACAGAGGGCCCCGAAACACTGATTTACCAATAAATAAAGGTCTATTTTTCACATACATTGCTTTACCAGTTTTTTCATAGGGATATTTAATTCTTAAATGGGATTGTCTGGGTTTCCCCTTTAAGACACAATGTTACAGAAAATCTGCATTAAAACCAAAGCTAACCTGTATGGTGTTATTTTATACATGTGCCTTCTTAAAGGGGAAATCCAGGCTCCCTATATAAAAACAACACCTTGTCCTGTCTTTCAGAGTTATATTGCCATTAAACAGCTCACCCATAGTACATCAGTGCCTCGTTTGTAGTCCAGATGAATCAGTGGCATCCACTCACTACTGAGAAGGTTACAACCCAACACACTCAACAGCACTCTGGCATTGTTTATTTACCATTAGGGCTTATTTGTGAGTTAATGACAGTGTGGGCCATTTGGTCATTATCCTATAAGCAAGGATAAATTAACTATTTAGTAAGTACTCTAGTGAGGTGTGAAAGTAAATAGCAGTGAGTAATACCGATTATTTTGTAAACTGATTGGACCCGGCAGGCCAATAAAATGAAATACTCAAGACTGTGCTGGGCAGAAAAAAAAGTGAACATATTTTAGTGTTGAGTACACTTCTTTTATTTTTATTTTTATAAGGGTCCCTTTGTAGTCACTCTACCTTTAATTATGGGTACTTACAGGACAACCCTCCCCAACAAAAGTAATTTTTTTGACAGCTTGGCTTTGTCATTTTTATTGTTCACAGTAGGTGGCAGTAGAGAGGGCAGGGGGCATATTAAAGAGTCTACTCAGATAACTCCAATTTTCAAATTAAAATCCGTGCTCCACATTTCAGACTTTGGATCACATCGCTGATACGAATAGCCCTTAAATTCAGACTACTCAAAAACTGTGGTCCCAAATCGGAAGAAAAATCAGCCAATGATGCGGATTCTCTTTCCGACATGCTGAAAAAAAGGGTACCTTTGGCTCTCTACATAGACTTCAATGAGGTGTACCTCGGCTAATTACAGGGCTGTTTTGGGTAGATCTCGGCTATTACAGAAATAGTTGAAGTCCTCCCATGGAAGTCAATGAGAGGACTTTGGCTATAGCCAAAATCGATGAGTCCTCTTGAGATGGGCCAAAATGTAATAAAATGAAAATGATTACAAAGAATAATTTAGTAAATATAATATAATTCAACAATCAAATCAATAAAATTAAAGCAAGTTAATATTTAAAAAAATTAAATACAATTTAAAAAGTGTATATTAATGTATATATATTATAAAATATACCATTAATATATCATAATTATGGCATATAAATATTTTTCTTTATTTATATGCAATTCTCTAGACAAAAGTCTGAGAACTGAAACATTCCTATATTACAGCTGACTTGGGGGGGCATTTCAGGGGCTTTTACCCAAGCCATTTCCCCCAAACCTAATATGGCCAAAGATCAGCCTGAATTCGGATTAATTCTGTGCCAAAATCGTCCATATTTAGTAGCCGAAGTGAGAAAAATTTTGCAAATCTGCTAGCAGCCTGATCTATGTTTGCACTGGGTTTTTAGAACAAAAAGTAATGTAATTGTGTTAGTTGAAATTAAAGTAAGTCCATAGTATTAGAAAGGAAATGTGGTCTCATGTTTGTCATTACCATCCTAGACCCCATTTATTTTCCTTTTGAAGTAATTCGTCATCAGATGGTGATAAATGTTTTGTTTTTTCTGCTCTCTGCATTTTGTAAGAAGATATTTTTTTACAGAAAGAGTAGTTGATACCTGGAGTAACCTTCCACTGGATGTAGTAAAGGCTAATACTGCAAGAGAAATTGCTTACACTTTTCCTTCTTTATTATTTTTGAATAAAGTATGTCATATTATCTCATCATAAAAGTAAATATTGAACATAGCAAAGGTTTGATAACTCATGCCACAATACTCCGTGCTCTGGAGTTGGAATACCTATAGGTCACATGCCACCACAGACTTCACTGACGTTGACTCTAAAGACTCAGTGGCAACTTCAGGAAGCACTGGAGGAGGATCCAGGTCTCCTGCAGTGCTGTGGGGCACGTGGATCCAAGCCTTATAATTAGACCTCTTTTTGAAGATGAGGGCACTAGCAAATGCTACAAAATTACCCTAACCTTATATTCTTGCAAATACAGGTCAAATAATGTTTATGCTCTACCTTCACACTCTAAATACTGTTTAGGTGATGAAGTTCCTCTAATGTGTAATAAACACTAGGACAAGTATAACTAGGTTAGTTATTTGATTGCTACTGAGACATACAGCAGAGTGGAGTATAACACACCTATACCATCTCCCATGAAGATTCCCTGACAGCTGATTAAGCACAAAAAAGGTAATGCCGGACACCATTCAGGGTGAATAGCCTCTTTCTGACACCTCTACTGGCTGCTGACAGTTCCACAGCTTCAAAGATCAAATGTACAGAGTCAGCTCATTATCCAGCATGTTTTTATTTGTCTGACAATAGAGAGAGCTTCTTGAAGAATCACTGTTTTTGTTACTTTTCCTCCCCCCCCCCCCCCCCCAAAGACCTCTCCTGTGCATGTGTTAACAGTTCTTTCAGTTTGAATGCCCCCTTCACTGGAGATCTCTGTATCAACAAAAAACAAAAAAAAATCCTGAAGAAAAAATGATTAAAAAAAGATATCTACTTGGATTTTTTTCCCCATATACTTTTCTAGGCTACAATTGTTTATAAACAGTCAGTAATAATAATTGCGTTACAGACGGCGTAACCAAAAATGCCACTTCTGCCACAAATTTATTTTGTAACACCAGAGCCTCTGTGATTGGTTTGTGCTCATGTCAATCATGCAATACGGAACCAATTATTAGGAAGGAGATGGACGGAGGTGTCTTTATCGTCATAGACGGCAGTCACACCACTAATCAGCAATGCCAGGAAGTGAGAACCATCTCCATAACATGGCAGCCTGGAGATCAATATCTGCTGTCACATTTAATTAAATTCCTTATTGAATAGAGCATCATTCATAACCCTATTTAATCACACAACAATTTTTTTGGGATGTGAGTAAAAGATCACATAGAGGGTTTTTTCTCTCTATAACAAATCCTGGAGTAAGTACAGGATGCAGGTGCAATTATAGTCTCATTGATATGTTGTATTTACTTGTTTCTTGTCACAGACCCCACCCCACCAACTCTCCGACTTTCTTCAAAAAAGTCCCTCAAAACTGATATCTTACAGAAGCTTACTACTCATTCTGCTAGAACACCCAATAATTAACCTTTGGCCAAAACCACTGTGCTTCCACTGTCTACAAATAATGTCAGGAATAAGGAAGCTTACTATTCATCCCATTAGAACACCCATTAACTAACCTCTGGCCCTAACCACCCACATACCAACCATTGTCTGCAAATACTATCACCACCTTTCCCTTTGACCTTTTCCTTCACCTACCCCTACTCCCTCTAGAGTGTAAGCTTGCAAGCAAGGTTCTCTACCTCATCTATCAGTATGCAATACATTTTAACTGTAAAAGTTTGGTTTTAAAGAAAATGAGCAGGAAGGAATTAGACAGCTGTCATCTAACGTTAGCTGAAGCCTGATGGGACTTGCAGTTCATAACATCTGAGGTATTATATGTTCTCTAGCCCTCATGCACATTTGTCTACAAAGAGAATTTAGGTATGCATGCTAAAACGTGCCAGGATCCTTCACGTAAATGACTGTACTTTGTAGCTGCTGTAAGAAATCTAGGGCACAGTTGGAGAAGGTCCAATTTGACATCTTATATCAAAGCCAGCTGTAATCCTTGAAGTTTTTGCCAGACTTCTGAAATTTACTGGTCTCATTTAAAGACTAGTTTAAGCAAATTAATTAAAAAAGCTGGTTTTACACAACAGTACATAACACGAGTTAGCATTTAGAACAGACCATTGGGAACATAAAAATAACAAAATATTGTCTGAATCGCTGACCGGGTCCAGGCGGGTGTCAGGGACAGGGCCAAAATTAGCAATTAACATTGCGTGATGGTGATTTTGAGCTAGTGTGTACCATGTGCCTCAAGCTAGTTTTCTTGTCAGCTTAAATTATGTATACCTACTAGACCTATAAATCGATGAACCATAACATTATGACCACTGACAGGTGGCAAGTCAGCGGAGACAGTGTGATGCTTTGGGCAAACTTTGGGTGCTGCCATTCATGTGGATGTTACTTTGACATGTACCACCTACCTAAGCATTGTTACAGACCATGTACACCCTTTCATGGAAACGGTATTCCCTGATGGCATTGGCCTCTTTCAGCAAGATAATGTGCCCAGTCACAAAGCAAAAATGGTTCAGGAATGGTTTGAGGAACACAACAGCGAGTTCAAGGTGTTGACTTGGCCTCCAAATTCCCCAGATCTGAATCCATTTGAGCATCTGTGGGATGTGCTGGACAAACAAGTCCAATCCACGTCGCAACTTATAAGACATGAAGCAGTGGCTGAAGATGTAGCTATGGGTGGGAGTTTACCGGAACATTTTCAGAAACTTTATGGACAATTGGTAACTATTTTTGTAGTTTGGTGGTGAGTTTTAATGCTGTGGAGCTCTGTAATACAGTTATACCAACTAAAAATTCTGTGCACCCAGAAAAGAGGAACAATAAAGGATGAAGAGGGACCTTCCCTCCTAAATAGCTCTTTGGGGGCAAAATATGGACTGTACCTCCTAAATAGGGACATTTAGGACGTATGCATTACTAGCAGGCTAAAAATGTCAACATTGTAATGCACATTAAAGTACATTCAAAGTACTTTCAAATGCATATTTTGCATTGGTTCAAATATACAACAGTTTTCAAGAAACCAGGACTGCCCACACTAGTTGAGTGAATTTCCTCCAATTATTTTAATTTTTTTGGTGCAGGAACCAATGAGAATAATGTAATTCAAATGAATGGAATATCCTGTTTCTCTAGTGATAACAGTTCAACACATTGTCTGATGGTAAGAGATCTTAGGTGTACAAGAGTAAGGTGACTTAGGTTACACATAATGCATTCTATTCCACCAGCAGAGCAGCAGAGGAAGCGACTAACTGAAAAAAAAAATGATACATGCTCAGTGCCTACACACAATCAGTGTGGCAGTACATGTAGGATAGGATGCAGGGAAGGGATTTAGTAGAATATTAAAAAGGTGATCAAATCACACTGGAAAAAAAGCATGTGTACTATTCAGGCAGTAGTCTTCTACTTGCAGCAAAGTGAGTTTGTGGACTAGACTGTCCCTCTAAGGCCAATATTAAAAGTATGGAGGCAATATATATATATATATATATATATATATATATATATTTTTTTTTTTTTTTTTTTAAGAAAGGTGGTGACCTTATCTTTGGCATCTCCAGGTTATGACATCACCTTGTGCGTAACACCAAAGAGACATTTAAAACACATTTCTCTCTTAATTTCTTCACTTGCTTCCAGTTCTGGTTACAACCTTCTACTTTATTCTGCACTGATATTGTTTAGTTGATGTACTCCTTTTAAAAGCAAAAACAAACCTTGAGAAAACCTAAACAAACCTTCAAACTGGGGGCGGGGGTTGGTGGATTGAAGTTAATGCATTATTAGACATAATATTTTTTTTTTTTTTCACCAAATGAAAGTGGAAACAAGCTGACACTTAGGTGACATCTAATTCACAATCATTACAACACTGGCCCTGATCAGATTTCAATTAGACGTATGAGCATGTATAGAAAAACATAAACATTTGCGTAATTCCCAGCATAAATTGCATCCCAAAAGAATACAATTGCAAATTCTAAAATCAACAGATAGTACAACAACCAAAGAAAGTAACACAAGCCAAGGTTGCCTGGTCCGCACTGAAGGTACACATTGGTTCCCACGGGGGTGTAAGTTACACCATGAACCTGCACAGCTGTTTTGGAATCATCTGCATGGAGTGGGAGTTTGAGTATCCAAGTTCATGCTAGTTAGAGGGGGCGTCAGCTTTTTAACTATTTTACTGCCACATCAAGTGGTAAATGCTCTTTACTCAAAGAAAAACCCAAATTGTTTGCTTTCCAACTGTTTGGCAAGGAATTCTTTTTTCTCTTTTTTTTTTTTTTCTTTTCTTTTTTAACAGCTTTGGGTTTAAAGCAGACGGACATCTGCAACACAGGAAGCACTTGTGACATATACAGCTGATTATTAGGTGTCATCAAAATGGAGCATTTCTAACAAATAATTTGTCAAAAAAACAGCAACACCCACATATGGAGTTGTTTTAATATCTTTTATAGATATATATTCACATACCTATGTATATATATATATATATGTAAATAAGTCAATTAAATATATTTATTCCAATTGCATAAACAATCAAATTCAAAATCCTTATTTTGCTATATTTCCCTTTGTGAGGGATCTAGAAAAAAAACAATGAAGTAAAATACACCGGTGCTTTAAATTTGTAGAAAATGCTGCAAAAAACACCTGTGTGTCCTCTCCTCCCAGCACACTTAAAAAGTAATGGATAGATAAATAATAAAGATGCTGTGCAGTAAATACATGATATGAACTTATCTGAAATATAAAACGTTTGATCTTCAAACAGAGTAATATGTTAAACAAAATAGAGAGAAACAAACACTGTGTGTATCTGTTGATGACAAAAATTGATTGGCGTGTGTCCTCCCCCTAATGGAAATACTCAGTATATTCTGAGCCAATTTATCCCTGGCTCTGGTGTGAAGGCATAATGAGACTGGTAGTCTTCTCCCTTCCCGAATAGCGCCTGGAGCTCCAGCCATCTAAAAGGAGAGTCCCGTCGACTCTCCAATGTGTGCTGCTAAGAATGCTTACTGGTTCTGTATTCTGCTCCGTCTCTAGCCATGTCCCACGCAGGCGCGTTTCACCAATAGGATGGCTTCTTCAGTGCTCAGAAAACCTTGTGTAATGCTGCTCAAATCTTTTCTCAGAAGTGAACTAGGAGAAATAGGACACTGTTTGGTCTATGGAAGCATGGCACAGGATGCTTGCGGGCAAGACCTTCTCGCCATTGTGCGTCAGTTTGCCTCTGTCTGTCTTTTTCGTATCATAGACAGTATGTTGTATAAAGTGATGTGTTAATTGGAGGTGCTATTTATCATTTTTATAATAATAAGTCTATAAATATAGACAATATATGTGACACTTTGCACAAAGTTAAAGTGATAAATACAAAATAAAGATGTAATATTAGCCTTTCTTACCACTAAGAAATTAATTTACAGTAAAAACTGATAATAATTCTCTGTTTGTTTGTATTAACTCAACACCAACTTGGGAGAGTAAAACTTAATTGCAAAAACTCTCACTGGCAGGCCCGAGACATGGACTCCACTAGACCTCTGAAGGTGTGCTGTGGTATCTGGCACCAAGACCTTAGCAGCAGATCCTTTAATTGCTTTAAGTTGCAAGTTGGGATCTCCATGGTTTAAACTTGTTTGTCCAGCACATCCTACGGATGTTCAACTGGATTGAGATACCATCAGGGAATACCGTTTCCATGAAAGGGTGTACATGGTCTGCTCAGGTAGGTGGTACTTCCACATGAATGGCAGGACCCAAGGTTTCCCAGCAGAACATTGCCCAAAGCATCACACCGCCTCCGCCGGCTTGCCACCTGTCAGTGGTCATAATGTTATGGCGGATCGCTGTATATTATCCTTCACATGAGAAGGAAGAGTTTATCATCATTGGGTTCCTGTATAAACTGGTGGCAAAGCTTTCTCCATATTTATACACATACATTTCTAGAAAATTTCAAAGTGAAAATTAAGCCACCAATAGAATTATTCATATAGTCATGAAAGCTCCAACAAACTCCCCTTCCAAAAAAACACCACGTCGTCGATAAATTGATGATAACCTGCAAGTAAAAAAAAAAAAAAAAAGGATTCGCAGATGAGAAGATACATGGTTGTTCAACAAATCCCACGTGTACGCAAATCCTTGTACATATACACAATTGAATTAAGAAATACGAAGACAGCTGGTTAATGCTTTTCTAAACTTTCCCACTGGCAACCATGTTTAGAGTCAGTCCAATAATGGAAAAAAAATATTTAATGAATATGGTTTGGGTCTTCCCTTTGAGATTTCTGAGGTTTTCCTGCTTCTAATAATCTCATCACATTGTTTCCCACTAAGTATTTTCCAGACCGTGTACAATAATAGCAGTGAGAACACAGAAATCAACATCCATAGTGGAAAGAGACATCCAGCTTACCAATTAAGTGGGTTAATCCCCTAATTTCAACATTCCTTCTTTAAAGAGACAGTACATCCTTTTTTTTTATTGCTTAATGGTGTCACACCATGAAAAAAAGGGTCTATTTATTTTTCAATTGAAATCAGAGGGTATTATTCCCTCCTTAATATACATCATTCGAATTACCTTCTATATGTACAATTATTTTTCTTCTTTGGCTTAGTGATAGGAGAGAGAACCAGCTTGCCCTATCACATCCATATTTAATCCAGCATGTCGCATCACTCCAAGCATCACTGGTTCCAAATGGTTGCCTGGCAATATGGAAGTTATTTAAAAATCTCAACCCTGAGGCAAAGTTCTAAAAGTGGTCTAAACAGCAGGGACATTACATTGTTTCCATGGTGACAGCTCTTTATAACTTTTGCCCTGGAATTGACTTGTACAAATAACCTCTATTGTGTCCATCATTAGTCTCTGTCTACTGACGTGGGGCTAAATGAGTTGATAGCATGGAACTAAAGATTTCCCCTCACCAGCCCTCTGCTCAGCTGCACTGGAGGATTCTGGGAGGGCACGGACCTCAGGGGCTGAGAGGTCAAGGTCCGCCCCCACCCTGTGAACGGAGGAGCCGCGAGCAGCATAATCTCTGTATGTTAAACACACACGGAGCTCGGTAAGTGCTGCTCGTGCTACCCGCACGTAGTGATGATGCAGCTCATCGTATTTCCGATACCCTGCATTATCACTCACTGTTTAACACACAGAGCTTATGCTGCCTGCTTCACTTAAGAATGAGAGGGGGGAGAGAACAGAGATGGAGGAGGGGGTGGACGAAGATGGAGTAGGAGGGGGAGAGAGAACAGAATGGGGGAGGAGGGGGAGAGATAACAGAGATGGAGGAAGAGGAGAGAGAACAGAATGGGGAGGAGGGGGAGAGGGAACAGAGATGGGATAGGAGGGGGAAAGAGAACATAATGGGGGAGGAGGGGTAGAGAGAACAGAAATGGGATAGGAGGGAGAGAGAGAACAGAGATGGGGTGGAGAAGGAGAGAGAGATAGGGAGGGGAAGGAGAGATATGTGGAGGGGGAAAGAGGTATGACAAGAGAGAAAGAGATACGGGCAGGGGGAGGAGAGGAAAAGAGATTTGGGGGGAGATATGGGAAGGGGAAGGAGAGATAAAGAGATATGGGGGAGAGAACAGATATGGGAAAGGAGAAAGATATATCAATAAATTTAGGGAGGAGGAAAAATAACAGGTATGGGGGGGTGAGAGACAGACAGAAATAGAGGGTGGGGAGAGGAGATACATACATGGAAAGGAAGAGATATATAAAATTGGAGTTCAAGAGAGACAGACACAGCAAAGAAGAGGAAAGGGACAAACATAGGAAGGGAGAGGAGACAGACAGACATGAGGTAGAGAGGAGAGGGGGGGGGTGCCACGGGGGTGACCCGCACAGGGCTTTGAAACACTTAAGGTCAGCCCTGGTCCTACAGCCTTGTTGTGTTTGTAGCCTTGAGTGATATAAAGGGTCTTTTTTGACAGTGTAGCGTCCAGGCTATCTATATATAGTACACTAGCAGCTGTCTGCTGATTATGTCACCTTCAGTTGCCATTGTCTATGTAGGTCAGAGCATAAACAGACTGCCAGTTGGAAAAACACTTATGGACAGTGCTTCTCATACGCCCATGATGAAGTCACAGAGGATCTGCAAAATAATGCAAAATACCTAAGTTCCATGATCCCATTACAAGTACACGGCCCTTGAAGACGTAGCCAGCAGTAGACACGGGGATGTCTGTTCCTAGACGTTCTATTGATCAGACTAGCAATGAGGCAAGTGCAGATATGTGTTTCTGAGAACAGGTTTTGGGTTCAAATGGACGGAAGTTGCTAATTTCAATCTCTGCACAATTAATTATAGGCCCACTGCAAACGGAAAAAAAACATCTTCCATTGTTATATATCTTGTACCCTAAGCATTCTTCATTGTACAGCACTATGTGAATTTCCTATGAAATATATTCATGTACATATTAAAGTTTAGTTATCAGTTTGGGTACTTTTTTTATTTTTACTTGTTTAATTATATTTTATATGTTTGTTTTTTTAATTAGTTAACTTAAATAGGCATGGGAAAAAAGGTAGATCATTTTTAATCCCCAGTTACACATGGCAAAGTAGGACCTTTGGGTCGATGTTGGCAAACCTATGGCAGTCATCATATGTATATGCACACAGTACGGGTACTGCAATGGCACACTAGAGCTGTGTCCTATACCTAGTTACCTGGTAACCTATTTCTGATGTTTTTGATTGCCCGGCTACATGCTATTCTAAGCAATTTCCCTGCTGTTGCCAAAAAAGAACACAGCAAAACCTAGGGAACTAAAACTCATCATAATGGCCCAAAACAAAAGGTTTGACTCAATAAAGAGAGAATAGCTGGGAATTGAGACAGAAGTTTCAAAGTTAATGCCCAGTTAGCTGAGTTGGAAGCATTCTCCTGTTCAGTTGTATTAGAGATTATTTTTTTTAACTTGGCTACATTGTCCTCAATCTTGACATTTCCGACTCAATTCCCAGCTCGTCTCTCTTTATTGAGTAGACTCTAATGTATACTGGGTGTCAGAGTAGTAATTAGGGTAAAGCAAATAAGGCACAAGCCTTGGTCGCACAGTACAAAGGGGGCATCCATACAATGAGCACATATCACCTTTACACCTCTCTCTTGCAATACGTGTCATATAACACAGGCCCTGTTATTAGATTATGGGGCAGTATACTGCACAGAGGAGCAAAATCATTGTGACCAGAATGCCAGAGCACACTTCCCACGCATCATCCACTGGACCACCAGGGATAGGCCCCCCTGCTGGTGAACAGTAAAGTAAGAGTTTATATGTGCCCTGTAATGTTTGGCCAAACAGGAAGTGGAGATGTATAATATTAATAAAAACATTTCTGGGGCAGAATTATGAAAACTTAGAGGCTGAGACAGTGAAGGAAGCTCCAGGGTAAGGATGGCAACTGTGGAACAGTGTGAGGAACAGTAGACTGGGCTGCGGCAAGTAGATAGAACTCTCGGGGAGACAATAAGGGATTTGGGACAATGACAGGGGCTGCGGGACAATATATTTGTGAGTGGCATATTTTCCTAAATTTCCCTCTTGTGCAAAAAAAAAAAAGATTCTGTTACAGATCTGATGGGAGTTGTATCACAAAACACTGAATACCAGCCCACAAGTGTCATTTCCCACAAAAAATCAAGGGGAACTTTTCCTTCAAACCAGAACTGTTTCAATCCCCACCAAATCCCCAAAGAGTTCAGATGATTCATTTTTTTTTTTTTTGCTTTTGTGCTGTAGTGATTTGTATGATCCATGACCAGGAGAGGCAGTAAACACAGGAGTATAACGTCTGCACAATAGGCAACAATGTGCTCAGACGCAACCTATACTGTAAATCCTGTCCTCTTTACTTAACCTCTTCATTTCTTACTACTCCTAAAATGTGCAACACACACAAGAAGAAAGACTACAAAGTGGAGGAAAAAGAAAAAAATAACTGGAGAGCAAAAAAAAAAAGAAAGAACATCTGCTTGGATTTAGACTCCACCCTGGGGAGTGAGACAGCTGTTGGAGCAGACTGTGAGATGGTTAGGAGGATAAAGAAGAAATGGATAAACTATGTCTTCAGCATGCACATGGAATAAACTGGAGGGTCTTCCTGCGTGTTCTGAAAAAGCTTGAACAATTAGATTTGTTACAGTAACAATAAGCATCCTGCCAATGTATAAGATGGTTCTAATTCTACAGTAGTCAATGTTCTCCTCCTCGAAGGATGATGCACCCAATAGGATCCAGGAGGAGAGCAGCTGTGACCCTTGCCAAAAGAATTCTGGGTAGGGCATTTTGATTTATGTCTCCAATTATGTGGGTTCTCTCTTTTTTTTCTTTCTTCCTTCATACTTTCACCGGGGGCCCAGAAAATATCCAACCAACAATCTAGTCATCTTCACCAGGGTTGCCAACCACTGCTAAATAATTCTTACTGGCGCTGTATTCGATGGCTCCAAAAAATATATTCTTGAGAGGATATCATTGTTTTTTTATTATAGTAACACAATAAACGCATACATTCCCCCTGCTCACAACAAACTGAGCTTCACAACTAAAGATTGATAGACTTCTTAAATCATGTTAAACAGTGCATATTATTAAATGCCAGTGAATTTATGGACGGTTGGCAATCCTCGTGTGACCCACTGGTGCAAGTTCTGCTCCGGTGTTATCCTCCAAGTGAGATAAATATTACTGAAGTGGACTGTGAGGCCCAGATAGGCTAAACCATCACTATTCAGACTCCCCCTGTGTTCCTGATTTTCTGTTCTCTGTTTTCCTTTTTGATCTGTGCTTGCCTTTCTGTTCCTTACTCCCCATCTGTTCTTATACCTGGGTCTGACCAATACCTATCTGACCAATACCTGACATGGCTTTCGCTTATATTTTGCCTTTTTATCTTCCTTTCCAATTTAAATGTGCCACACCCTGTTGTTCGGTTCCATTGGGGTTATCTCCAGTTCCAGGTATGCACCTTCAAAATCCTATCACTGTGAGTGTCGGCTCCTGTGTAACATTACTAGTTGTATTTATGGTCTATCCAGGGTTAGTACTTACCTATAGGGAAGTACCATAACTTGGTGGCAAGCTTACCATCTTGTGGCCATTAAATTAAACCACACCCTCACTTTGAACATCCATTGTCGGTTTTGCTTCTTGACTTGTACTTTATGTCTGTGCCTGTCTTCTATGTCTTATTTTCCTGTCTTTTGTCTGCTTACCTGTAACCCTTTGTTCCCTTTCCTAGTTTAGCCTATCCTTCTTTGCCTGCAGTAGTCTGCCTGCATCACCTCTGGTTTACTCCCCAAGCTCCGGGATGCTCCAGGGTATGGCTAAACTCTCCCTTTCCTTGGACTGGATATCTGCTGCTCATATCCCCACAGGGTCCTAGAAAGTGGCCACCAAAACCTGGGGGTGCAAGCCCTGGTACCAAGTGATCCTGCTTCTGCAACTCCTGTACTATAACACTGGGACACTCAGGGTTTTAGCACCAGAAAGCAGAACAAACAGTCAGCTCAGGAATAGGGATTAACCCACCCTCAGTTTCTTAACAGGGTTACATTACTGCTGGCCTTCTAGACAAACTACATAAAGACACGTAGTGCATTCTTATGAGCTATATTGAGTAGCCGAATTGAGCTGTACCGAGTAGCTGAATTTCAGAAAATTTGAAAATTTGCATCTACATTAACGGGTCTTGCCCTTTTTTGGGGTAGGCTGGTCTATATTGAGTTGACCCTTACAAGATATTAGCAGCCTAAGAGCATAAACCTCCCCACACACAGACATCCACAACAAGTTCAGTGCACACTGATTAGTTCTGCTCAGTTAACTAATAGTCCCCAACACTGAAAAGATCACAGGACTCTGAGAGATTCCAAATACCAATACAATGCCAATCCCCTGACTACCTAGTGGCTGCAAGTAGAACAACAGGTAGAAAACAGAAAGTCAAAGAGTTCTTCAAATCAAAACTGCCCAGGGGGTGAGAGGATTGCCAGGCATCCTCTGTCTATCTGTTATTCTGATATACAAGGGAAGATGGAGGGGTGTACAACAGCCTGCTTACAGGTCAACAATGGATGAAGTGTGTTTAATGATGACTTCATCTCAATTCCTGTGTTCACTACAGACCATTTTCAATAAAGAAACGGACAAGGTGGGTGTGAATACTAAAAAGAGTTCAATGAAAGCTCTGCATTATAAAGCATATTAACCTTTAAATTGGTAAAAAAAAAAAAAAAACTATAAAAAAATAATAATTTGAGTCATTTATTATTTAAAGTGAGTGTAACATAGTAACATAGTAACATAGTCATTTGGGTTGAAAAAAGACACAAGTCCATCAAGTTCTACTCTTCTACCTATCATTCCATCTTTTGATCCAAAAGAAGGCAAAAACCCCTAAGGAAGCTATTTCGAATTTTGCCTCCTAGGGGGAAAAATTCCTTCTTGACTCCAAAGGGCAATCAGATTTCTCCTTGGATCAATAAGCTCTATTATTAATTCTTATTTTATTATTTATAGCCCTGTATGTTCTGCTTTTCTAAAAAAAAAAAACATCCATTTTAAATGCATCTATTGTAGTTGATATGGCTTTAATTATGTAACTTCAAATATACCAAAAAGTTCCCTGTTGATTATTACCCCTTTTCAAATAGTAGACTTTGCCCCTTTGAATTCTAAGGGTCCTTTGCTCTCCCTGTAGTATTGCTTTCCTTGTATTCAAGTCTTGTTCCAGAATAAGCCCTAGTGGTTGTGTAAGGTATTAGATCCGAGGTAGTAGCCAGTCTTAGCAGCATGCCTTTCTCTAGGTCAAAATCCCAGCTGTGTGGGAACATATGTTATATTAACTGTCTGATTACATAAACAGACTGCTGAATTATATTGTAGTAAGCAGCGACGTGAGGGAAGCAGTAAATGTGTGATAACTTTACTTATTAATACAGAGCTTCTTATTGGGTAAAATAATATATACCGGGTCAGTACTGTTTAAAACATTTGAAGATCTGTTATTAATCTATGAATAATAAAATGTGTGCAATATTTTTTTTGGGGGGGGAATATAGAGTGTATATTAAAAATCTACACGCCCCTGATGTAATTGTAACTTTTGTTGATGTTATTTTATAAAACATACAAAATGAGTAGCAATAAGCCACAGGAAGGAAAAATTATATTCTAAACATCTGTCTGTCTGTCTCGTAGACAGGTATATTAAACCTTGGGAACTATTTTGTTTCATGTTAATACTTCAACAAAAAAAATAATTATATTAAAAAAATATAAAAATGTATTTTTTTACGATGATTAAAATGTGCAGTGTTCTTATTTGTGAGAATCACATTTATAGGTTAGTTGTGATTCTCTTGTGAAAATCACATTTATAGATTAGTTTCTAATATCGACTTAAAAAAGTATTAAATATTAAGTAGTTAGAAGGCCTATTGTGCATTGTTCAAAATACATTTTTGTTTCCACAGTGCCAACTTGCCACTTCCATATTTGCCCCCCCCCCCCCCCCCCAACAGCTTGTCAGTATCATCCTTGCCCCAAAAAAGATTGTCAGTGCAGTGCCACCTTTTCACCTATGATTAGATGCTGGATGGGCACGAAATGCGTCAGGTAACCTCCCACTTCGGCTGTGTGGTTTTTTGGTTTGCATTGTGCATTCCTATTCTCCTGTTTATTTACAACAAATAATTTTTTTAACTTTTGTCACTCATGTCTGAGCAGTCCTATTACTTTCTGTTTTGCAGTACTGCCTTTACCCCCAAACAATTGACACATTTTAATACTCATTATTTGTTTTCCAGTTACTATTCCTCCCCCCCCCCCATCCCCCCATCCTGATATTTGCATACCTGGGTACATTAGCCATTAAAGATGGAGATCTCCTACTTGCTATTTTCCAGAAGGGAGGAATAATATTGTCTTAGGTCGTAGACATCGAAGAAGAGAATAAAGAAGAGCAAAACTAACAGTGGAAAGTGGGCATGGACCCACCCTGCAAATGGGGAGAGTTGCACAAAAATGAATGCAGCCAGTGGTGAGTGGGCAAAGCTAACATCTACTTCCCCAAAACACTTGGAGAAGAGAAGAATGACCAAAAACATCATGCATTCGGCTGCCACACCGCAACAAATGTTTATGCATATATATACGTTGATGGGTATGATCTACATTATAGGACATCATACAATATAATGTCTGCCTGACAGAGATCAGAAGCCTGGGGAAACTAATTTCTGGGCTTATCATACTTCAGATAAAGGGGTTTCCACAGTAGGATAACTTTTTATCTACTTAAAACAATAAATGTGGCAACAGAAGCGGTAAAGACGCCAATAAAAAAAGAAAAAAAAAACTGGAAATTCTAAGTAACCAAAAATCAAGCTATTGATTTCATTCCAATTTTTGTAATTACTTTTTTTTCAGTTATAAGACTGTGAAAACTCACTGTAAATAAATATATATTACTAGTGAAAACAGACCTCATGAAAATATGTTTGTTCCATCTTACTGAAAGTGTCTCCCTTTAATATTAACCAAAAGTACAACGTAAGACGTAAACTACAATAAAAAAAAAAATGTATGCTGATTCCAAAATTTCTGTAAATTTCATAAATAGAAGTTCCTTGTTCTTGGAATTTTTATATATATATCTTAAAAAACCCACATATAATCATAACATAACAATAATATTGTCCAGCGGCCAAAAGAAATGTGGGACATTTTCAGCGCTTTGAGAAGGGAGCTCGGATGTTTTGTTTTTTTTTGGCAACGACAGCATCGCTAAGACACGTGGATGCCAAATGCTACTACTTTATGGGACGTTTGACAGTTCCATTATGCGTCAATAGCTAAAACACCCCTGCACCTGCCTTTAAGAAATGGTTTAATTTCACAGTCTTCTCCCTGAGCATCATCACGTCTGTCACTAACATGGCAAAAAAACATTTCCAATGTTTATTCAATGAGTAAACCTTCTTCCTGTAAACACCAATGAAACTAAACATAGAGCAGATATGGGCTCTGATTGTTGGATTAAGGAACTATGTCTTTACTTTGTTTATTAATATAGTCTTTACTGGGTTGTATTAAGTATTAAAGTTGCCAGCACAATCATTATCTGTTGGATATCTGCCATGGAGCTAGGTTTAACGAATCCCCAAAGATTGATCGAAACTCGTTATTGTAACTCTATAAAAGTGTCAGTTTGAGAAGTTGGACTCTCATTTTGAGAAGTTGGAAGTTGGACCAGAATTTGTTTTATTTTTTTCAATAGTCAAATGCTGAGTTTTTTTTTATTTAATCTAAAACAGTTATTTTGAACTTTTTGTTCACAGAGAGATCTTTATACTGATTTAATATAAATTCAAATTGTGAACTATGTATATTGACAGCACCAACTTCCTATCATGTGACAGCAACATCCACCAACTTCCTATCATGTGACAGCAACATCCACCATTTTACTATCATCTGACAGCAACATCCCATATCTTACTATCATGTGACAGCAACATCCACCAACTTACTATCATGTGACAGCAACATTCACCAACTTACTATCATGTGACAGCAACATCCACCAACTTACTATCATGTGACAGCAACATCCACCAACTTACTATCATGTGATAGCAACATCCACAAATTTACTATCATCTGACAGCAACATCCACCAACCTAATATCATGTGACAGCAACATCCACCAACTTACTATCATGTAACAGCAACATCCACCAACTTACTATCATGTGACAGCAACATCCATAAGCTACCATTTCTACAGCCTCCTCCAATTGGTAGGCCACATGTACAGGAAGTGCATCAGAGCACTGCTCTGATGAGGGTGAATATGATGCAGTGCACATGAGTGCCCACATATTAGAAAACAATTTACATATTACATTTTTTGTTAATATGACTACAGTGCCACTTCATGGTTAAGACCACTTCACTTCTATAAGTGTTAGTGATAAACAAACTGGGAGCAGCAGCTATACTGTCTTATTCGGTGTGCACAGTCCTGGTATTCTGAACGCAGATGCTCTATAAATACACTCATTGTTCAGAAACGGTTACACTGGTTGAGTATCCCTTATCCAAAATGTGTGGGACCAGAAGTATTTTTGTTACTGTATAGAGCAAATAAATCACTGTTACCATAGCTGTGATGTGAGGCATCATTGGGAACCTGCCATTGGAGTGTCAGTCCTGCACACGTTTTATTGTATTGCCCTTTGTGGCAGTGGTGTATCTTGATTTTGTGCTGCCCTAGGCAGACAAAATCCGGGCACCCCCCTACCCAAGCTGCACACCCACGTTACACACCTAAGACATGCCCCATCATTCAGACTCACATCAAGCTCATACTCCCATCACACACACACTCCCATCACACTCAGTCACACACTCCTACTCCCATCACACTCAGTCACACACTCCTACTCCCATCACACACACTCTGACTCCAATCACACTCAGTCACACACACTGTCTCCCATCACACACACTCTGACTCCCATCTCCCATCACACTCAGTCACACACTGACTCCCATCACACTCAGTCACACACACTGACTCCCATCACACTCAGTCACACACACTGTCTCCCATCTCACACACTCTGACTCCCATCACACTCAGTCACACACACTGTCTCCCATCACACACACTCTGACTCCCATCACACTCAGTCACACACACTGTCTCCCATCACACACACTCTGACTCCCATCACACTAAGTCACACACACTGTCTCCCATCACACACACTCTGACTCCCATCACACTCAGTCACACACACTGTCTCCCATCACACACACTCTGACTCCCATCACACACACTGTCTCCCATCACACACACTCTGACTCCCATCACACACACTGTCTCACACACACACACACACACACACACACACACACAGTCTCCCATCAGCACTTACCTTTCCCTGGCAGGCAGGCAGCATGGTCCCTCCATGCTGCCTGTTCGGCTTCCCGGCGATTGTGCCTACAGGTCACGTGACCGGGCGCGCGTATGACGTCAGCGCGCCCGTCACGTGACTGTCGGCACTTCCGTGTCGGCACACTGCACGGGGAGCCGAACAGGAGGTTTCTCTGTGCTGCCTGTTCGGCTCCCCGTGCAGCCTGGCAGGCAGAGCGATGGTGAGGGGGGATCTTCCGATCCCCTCTCACCTCTGTCTCTGCCTGCAAGCGCTGTCTTTTTTTTTTTAAAAGGCCGCGTTTTTTTTTTATTTTTTTACATTTTTTTTTTTTTTCAGTGCTGGGGGGCGCCCTAGGATGCCTCGCGGTAAATACAGCACTGCTTTGTGGGCATGGGGGAATCCGAGCATGCATGGAAAGGCTATATCACAGCTTAAGGGGGCTGGGCACTGAATAAACCCAGTATCATGTTGAATTACATTTAATCAAATATAATTTTTTTATCAAGGTCATTGCAGTCCCCGTCTTCCTTCCTCAACTCTTCACCCCTTTTTTTGGCAGAGATTTACACAATAACCGGCAGTGGCCTTCAGCAGTTCAGTTGATTACTTTGGCGGTGTCAGTGAATGGTCTGTAATTACATGGAATACTTGAAGCATTTTGCCACAGGGTCTGCACATAAGATTCTATAATCCTGTGGATCACTTAACCCATTTACAAGGGCAGTGTGTCCAGATCCACTTTGTCTGGCAAGCTAAGTACTTTTGCACACTCTTTTACACATCAACTTCAGCCTGGGTGTTGCAATTATTCTTCATTCATCTATCACTTCTACACTGACTTACATCAACCAATCACCTCTTCCTGTTACTCTAAAGATTTCACAAGATAGTAAGTTCCCATGAACAGGGCACTCTACCTCTCCTTTACCAATATGTAATATTTCATGTAATGTCTGCCTCTATGTTCACCTTCTTGTAACTCTTTATGGATTACAATGGGTAATTTGCTTTGACTTCATAAAACAAACAAAAATATACCTCCTTGGCTTTATAAGATTATTATTAAACAAAGACACATACATTGTGAATGTTGTATTATTACTAGAGTTGAGAGATGGACACCTGGATGTTCGGGTTCGGCAGGTTCGGCCGAACTTCGGAAAAAAGTCCGGGTTCGGGCTCGAACTTGACCCCGGACTTGACCCGAAACCCGAACCCCATTGAAGTCAATGGGGACACAAACTTTTGGCCACTAAAAGGCCTCTAAAAAAGTCATCGAAAGGGCTAGAGGACTGCAAAAGGAAGTAAAATGTGGGTAAGAGTAGGACAAGTGCCTTGCAAGCAAATGTGGATAGGGAAATAACTTCAAATAACATAAAATACACACAAATTACAAATACAGCTGAGCCATAAAATAGCACTAGATGGAACCTTTGATTTTAGCTTTGGAAGAACATAAATCTAAATCTAAAGCATGGCTGCCAGGAGGATCAACAGAATTATCCATTTGAGAGAGGGTTAAAGTGCAGGGTATTCTCTTTCAGTTTATACTAAGTGACCCATAGGTTGAGGAGGCGGTGACCGTGTAGGTGTAGGTGGAAGTGGCGCTGGAGGAGGAGGAGGTAGCCAGAATTTTTCTCTGTGCGCTGTCAGCACAGTATTGGACTGTTCTATTTGACTCTCAGATATGAAATGCACCGCAAGACGCAAATGTACTATTTACCACCCAAAACTATTCACATTTTTCAAAGTGCGCTGTAAGCACAGTATTGGACTGTTCTATTTGACTGTCAGATATGAAGTGCACCGCAAGACGCAAATGTACTATTTAGCACCCAAACCAATTAGAATTTTTCAAAGTGCGGTGTAAGCACAGTATTTGACAGTTCTATTTGACTCTCAGATATGAAGTGCACCGCAATGAAAAAGTGCAAAATGTTGCTCCAAGATGGTCAATCTCACGTGTTTCACTGAAAGATTCTACTTCCTCAGAGATGCGGTAAATGAGAGAATGTTTGGTGCGTTTCAAATGTTGCACAGCTGGGATGGATAATGGTTTAACCTATCAGATGACAGTGGGAGGAGTCTCACTCCCCGAAATTTTTTTACAGAAAAGTGTATTATCCTTGAGACAAATGGCACTGTACAGTAATAAACTGCAACTAATATATGAAATTAATTATATAAACATATTTAAGTAATATATACCGGATTTTTCAGTGTTGAAGACAAGCTGTACTTTTTTTAACTCCAAATTAGGAAATCAATATATATATATATATATATATATATATATATATATATATATATATATATATATGTATATATATATATATATATATATATATATATATATATATATATATATATATATATATATATATTTGTAATCTATTGGAAGACACAAATGCGCAAATACCACAGGGAAAAAAAATCTAGTGTAGTATTTAATAAATAGAACTGTATATACCCCGCTTTCCCTTGGGTACTCATGGAGTCTAAAAAGTAGCAATGCACATAATAAAAGTAATCTGGTTGTAACATGGGCTGAATGTCCGACAGTCAGGCAGTGTCAAATCTGGAGTAAAGTGACAGGAAATTGATGGCAGCCAGTAGTGCTGAAATTGTGCATCGATGGTGAACAGGACCATCTTGAAGCTCCGCTCCCTCTGCAAACCGGACCCTAGAATTAATATAGGGCAAGGACAAGCGCTCTGTCCACCTACTGAACTTGATGGTTGTTGTAGTCCTACGCGTTTCTCAGGCTCACACACTACAACCAGATGGGGTATATTGTTATCATCCACAACGGAGAAACTAATACCTTAAATGCCACGTGGAGAGATTCGTCACAGCAGCCGTGGGGTTTCTCAGCCAGTTACCCCTGTATATAAGATGACCCCCAATTTTTGGATTCAAATTTTAGAAAAATATTTTGTCTTGTACAATGAAAAATAAGGTATATATTGTGGGTAAAGACATGTGTAAATACACGCCGTCTAAACCCCCTGAATGTGTATGAGAACACACCATGCTTAAATGGAATTAGACACTCTTGTTCACATCAAACACCAAGACCAATGAGAAACAATACCAGTGCATCCTTATCCAACAATATGTATATATCCTAAACATCCTAAATATATCCTAAACAAAATTCAGGTGCAAGATGAACATAAAGACATGATGATATGTCTAGATATGTACATCTGAATACGGAGGGAATTCGGAACAGTGCTATATTTCCCCCCAGTTTTCAGTGTCTGTACACTGTACGCTGCGCCCAATGCAAATCACTGATTAATCTTTACCGTGAGCTTATTATGGCTAGATACAGAGAGGGAGACACAGAACAGATGGGTATAATGGTTAGACTTTATGAGTTGGATAACTTTGAGCTTGTGTGGTCAAATGGCAAACTATAAGAACAGGAAGGCAGAACAAAGATGGGTCTATTCACTAAAAGTTGAATTGCAGGTGAGTTGAAGTGAGATGCAGGGAAGATGAACATTCTATCTCACCATTTTAACTGTACATTGTGCAGGTAAAAACCTGGTTAGTTCCCCCGCTAAGCAAACTCACCAGGATTGTCTCTGCACAATGTATAGCTAAATGGGTGAATAGAGCCAAGATATATATCATTTAATATCAAATGACAGTGTCTTACATTTGGGATCAGACGCCAACGAATATCGCTGTGCTAGCAACAGTCTGCAAGTTTTATATCAAGCGGAGAAGGGCTCCACATTACAGTACGGCACCTGCTGTATGTATTTCCTTATTGTGTTTGGGCTCCCCTGGTACGTCACGCCGTCTCTGCATTTTGGCTGGGCGGCCTTCCAGGATGGACAATCTGACATTGGAGCAAACAAGCTTGAAGTTCTCCAACTCATGAAGTCTAAGCTTTATACCTATGAGCCTATCTCCACAGGCCTCAGGCATCTGTGAGTCAGTTTAAGTTGGGGAAATTTTGTCACTCATTTGGACCCAAAATACTACTCTAAATTGTGTTTCATATTCTCTGTGTCTTACTCTCTGTCTATAGCCATAATAGGCTGGAATATTTCAGAAAAAAATATCTAAAGATAAGACATTATTCTGTTTTGTGCACAACTTCAAGTTTTGTAGAGGTTTTTTTAAAAAATATTTTATTGTAACAAATATATTGCGCTATGAGCTGCACTCTCCTTTTTCATTTTCTGTACCATTTTTCGTTTTCTGTACCATTTTAGATGTGAGGATTTGGGAGCATCTTCTACAGAGAAGCAGCACCTCTGTGGTTTTTAATTTGCAAGAAAAATACTTTTGTGGGCCACATTTTCAGTATACTACAGGACAGTTTTTTGACATGTATACCTTTACCTATTTCATTTTAGTTTTTTTCCGTTGATTATTTTGTAAGGACTTTTAGCACCAGTGCTTTTGTATCATTCCTTTTGTTTTTCTAGTTTTTCTAGGTCTTAAGCCTATCCCACACTAGTAAAAGATTCCCTAGTTCATCTAACAGGAGTGACATGCTGTATATTTGTATTATTTCTACAGTTCTATATTGTTTATTGTGATTTTGATTAAATAGCTATTTGGACTGAGACATTTAGAATATCACCTTACAAAAAAAATTATCGGCCGCAAAAATCTTAATTGAGCTCATTTGACCTGAAGTCATCGAGACTTACCCAAACATGTTTGATTTTTGGAGTATGTATCTAATTCCATGGAATCAAAGAATTGTCATTATTTCAAGATGATCAGTTAGTTAAAAACCTCATGCGTACTGGAATGTATCAAGTAAACTAGTTTTACAGGTTTGTAGAGCTAACATGACAAGAAAACTCCATCATAATTTGTTTATAGACAATTCTTCAGTGCAGTTTGACACATTTGGTCCTACAGATGTAGCCGTTCTGATCTGAGGTCTCACTCGTTGAAACAACCGTGAACTCCATTATCTATTGGTTCAAACCTAATGTCGCCTATTTAACTCTGCATAAACTGTTGGCTCTACATAGCTGTTTGCCAATAATAATAGTAATAAGCACTTTCATTGTTTCCATGGGGATGTTTGTTGACCTCACATAAAAAAAATCCAAACAAGAGAGGAACAATCATGATATTTAAGTTCTGTTACATCTGTATATATATATATCTGTGGTTCTCTTGTCCAGATAAGGTTCAAATCAAGTACATTCATGTTATAACAGTTATATTAATGCATTAAAAGGGCATACCTTTCTGCAACATGTGTTTAATACATGTGAAATTTGTATAATTTTTCTTTAAAACATATGACCATTTTCCTGTAGATTTACAATGAAAATAACTTCCCTGGATCCTCTAGTCAGTGGCTTTAGTGATAGAGAGTAAACAGGAGGTGGCAGGTTTCCTCTGCAGCAATTTTCATGCTCCCCTCTAAGAAAGTGCCGCCATTACTGTGGAATCAGCCTCTCTCTGTTGAACTCCGCCGCTCCAAGTGCTTAGAATGCAAAGGGGCACACTTTTCAGCCTACTCTGTGCACTGTGACGTAACACAAGCAGTAGGGCTTAGGTAGACAGGCAGGACTGTTGCCAAAGGACTAATTCTATTACACTTTATATGCAGTTTTTACGAGATTAAGGAAAAAACTGATAAGACAGATCTGTTACTTTATGTAATACTTTACTTATCTAAAAATATTTATCAGGAACCGTGGATTTAAAATGCTAGCTGCATTTGATGCATTGGACAGTTTTGTTCTGTAGGGGAACACAGCTGAAATAAACATATGCACATCACTGTGTATCTCTGAGTCACCTAAGCGCGTTGCATTGAATTTGGACTTTCTATCCCTTGTGAACCAAGTCCGGAGCCCAGTAAGTGAGAATCCAAGAATCCTTGGCAGCAGTGCTGCTTCTTGTGTACGAGAGGTCGGTTTGACACAGTGACAAAAAGGAATCATTCCATGTAATGACACATGTTTACATTTCGGAAATCCTGAAATCCCTGTTTAACCCTCAAAAAAACTTTTTTTTTTAAACCTCACTAAGGAAAGCTTTTACCCTTTATATTGCTCTCTCTTGTTATGAAAATAGGTGGATTAACTTGGATTAAGCCACTTTCAGTTTGCTTTCTTGAATTTGCTTCCTTCCGACAAGGAGCTGCAATTCTTCTATTGGAAAGATCCCACTGATTAACAGGATCTGACTTGGTATTTGTGGACAATCCAGGGGATTACCCAATTTTGTATTTATAAAAAGAAAAGTTAAAATCCCCTTAAATGTTACTTTTTGTGATGGTGGGGGGGAATCCTGCATTAAACAATTTTTCTAATAAAATAAAAAACAGCTCGATTTATTTTTATAATAATTGAAATATTCATATCAATTTCACTCTTGGCCTGCAAAATGTTTATTTATTTATTTATTTACTTGACCCAAAAATAAAATAACCTGAATCGTATCGGTTGGACTAATTTTCTGTCCATATGAAGTTATTATACCTTTTTTCTATTTTTAGCAAAAGATCAGGGGTCCTCAACCCACTAGTCAAGAGGTAGAGCGTGTCCTGTAAGAAACTAACAACCTTTTTTGTTTTTTTTCTGGACGTGCTATCCAACATCAATAGTTAATAGTGTTTAGTTTAGTGTTCGGGTTTTGGGGGAGTTTTTTTTTATGTATTTTATTTTATAACCAGCATTCTTGTCAACTGGCAAATGTACTGTCAAGCCTTCTAGGTTTCCACCTGTCCACTTTGTCTTTGTAAAACGATACAGAAGAGGCTACTTTGATCTGATTCATAATAATATGTTAAGTAATAACATAAACCATCCAGCGCCAGAGGCTCCGTCGGTCAGCTGAATGATGTTCCTCCTTTCATTTCCCTTTTCCCTTTTATTGTGTTTTAAATCACACCTCGCTACTCATTGTTAGTGGTTCAACAATGGTGACACCTTGTTTCTTTCCTCCCGACAGCTGTGCCCACCTACGTGGCTTTACCCCTTTTCCACAGCTGACATTATGTCTCCTTTGAGTTGCTGGGCCACAGCAATCCAGAGAAGCACATCTAGCTTGGTCCTGTTTCATTCTGGTATTGAAAGATCATGTCATCGTAAGATTCTCCTTTCATGGATGTTGTGGTGTCTAGGGTGTTCCATCAAGGACTTTTAGTCCTGTTTAAATGGTTTTCTAGGCAGGGTCATTGTGAATGGTGGGAGAAATCTAGGATCCATTAGTAACTCATTGTCGATAGACTGGACATTACACTTTGATGTGAAGTATAAATCTTGAAAATTAGAAGCAGATGTTAGTTGCCAGCATGGTACCAAGTTGAATATTATTTCTTTATCCCCCCCCCCCCCTCAATGATTACTGCATTTCAAACATTAATCCATAACCTATAGATTAATGATTGAAGCGCAGTAATCATATTTGGCCCCCTATAGTGCCTGATTTTATTTTTTTTAAAGATAAAGACATTGTGTCATGGAAAGAAATCTGTCCTATCTGTCTTTTCTTCAATTCACAACCCCCATACACCCCCCCCCCCCCCTGGAAAATAAGCTTTAATAGAATTATTGCTGTGGTTGGTCCGTTTGGATTGACACCGAATTTAGAAGCCCAGATGACATTAGTTTCATTGTAAAACTACAGGAGAAGTTTATCTTGGTAAAAAGTAAAAAATAAGTATTTTTCACACACATTAAACACGAGCTGCCCCTTTAAATAAGATAAGGTATAGTAGCGCTTTAAAAGGTCACTAGAAGGGTAAGTGGAATAAGTATCATTACTGATGATCAATATTGATGTGAAAGAGTCCATTTAATAAAAAGAACAGAAAACATTAGGTTTCCATGTCTGGAGAAAATCTTTCTTTTTTTGACTCATAATAAATTTTGATACTTTGCTATTAATTGGCATAGTGACTATATTTGATCTATTTGGTTACGGAGTGCCTATTGCTAACAGACCCTGTATTGTAAATGGTGAAGATTAGTAAATGCTCTATCTAAATTAATACAAGATATGGTATCTATTGGTGTCTGTTTAACACTTTACAGTTTGGTTCCCACGGTTACACATAACAATAGAAGCCAAATGAGCATAACCTCAACAACAAACGTATAAATGGAAATAATGTAAAATACAACGATTATATTATTCCATAAGGTATTATTAGAGAGTTATATTCAATAACCATATAACAGAATATCCACACATTTGAATAGGTTAAAGCATAACAAAGTTTAATGATAATTCTACAACAATATCTACTATAGGTTATACCAATAAACAATGCTAAAATACTCAATCTATTAATAGAAACACGAATAGTTAACTCTGTTCAAGTAAAAGAAAGTAAAATAAAATATAAATGCTGATACTTAGATGTTACGTTGCCAGGAGAACTCAGGTAGAAAGACTGGCCTCAGCGCTACTTATGTGATGTCCATTGTTGGAGCTTCAGGAAAGTTCTGAAATCTCTTTAACATCCATCTCTTTTAACATGAAGCATTTGTTGGTACAGCTTTCCCATAGTAACCCTGGTCAGGTGACCAGACTGTCAAACTGTCAGACTCCATGTTGTTTACAGTCCAGTCTTGAACATAGCCAGTATGTTTACCTGGAAACACTGTTGCTTAGACCACCAGCCACCTGCAAATACCCCACACATATAAACCAATATATATATATATATATATATATATATATATATATATATTGCTATTTAAGTGATATCTGTGTATAAGATCAACAAACTAGCATAAATAAATGTGTGTCTACAACAGACCCTCTTTTCGGAAGGCTGTCTCTTGAGTGGTCCGCAAATTGGTATTATATTGGGTCTGCAGGCACCCACTCTCCGCTCTTTTATAATGTTTTTTTAGCCACCAGGAGAGTGTTTGTGCCATTGATACGGGGTGATGCAGAGTGTGGGTACAGTTGCTGGAGAAAATCATACCCCGTTTGTGAGCTTGTTGCTATAGGGCACTCTAAAAAAAAACTTAAAAGGTCTATCGCAGGGAATTTCGAAGTTAAGGTCAAAGTGGTTGGGTTGGAAAAATTCTCTCATTCAGCTGCATTGGCGGAAATTTTGAAATTCCCATCTCAGTTGCCTGAAATGCTCTCTTTATAGAGTAAACTCTGTAGAAGCTACCCAGAGGTGAAGTGAGGTAAGTGTTACAAAAATAAATAAATATTACACACCATCAGTTGATTAGTTAGCCATTATGCAGATGAAAAAAAATAGCATAGCCCTGCCTTAATGGAATAAACAATCATATTAACATGAATAAAAAATAAATACATTACCAGCTTGTTTCACATGGTTTATGACAGAAAGTACACCAAATATTACTTTGTGTTTCCTCTATGCCTCTAAATTGTGTGAAATCAGTGACAGGCTGAAAATTGGATGTTGGCGGGTACCCCTGCAGCCATTTTCATACTACCCTCCAAAAAAAGTGCTATGATTAGACATTACTGTGGAATCAGCCTCTCTGTTTAAGTATGTGGCATGTAGGGAGATAGCCAAGTTGATTTATGCATCAGCTGTAAAATTTAGGCCCCAGTTGTGATTCTCAGAACGGTTAACTTAACCTTTCATCCCACTAAAGTCAATAAAATGAGCATTATTCTGTTAGGTAATAGCAACATCCCCAAGACATTCTTGAAAATGAAAGAACGTTTGAGGTATATTTCCCGGTAAGAGACTTTGTGGGTAATTGATAAAGGTAAATTCTGGGGTAATTACAAGTAGTCTAATCAGCAGGCACATTTATTGATGACTTCTGCACTGCTGATCAGCCTACTCATTATCATCACAAACAGACACAAATAGACAGGCAGGACAGATATACTAACAGATAATACAGAGATTGATAGACAGACACAGAGACAGACAGACACAGATAGGCATAGACAAACAGACACAGATAGACAGGCAGGACAGATATACTAACAGATAAGGTACAGAGATTGATAGACAGACACAGCGACAGAGAGACACAAACAGAGAGGCATAGACAGACAGACACAGATAGACAGGCAGGAGAGATATACTGGCAGACAAAGTACAGCAATTGATAGAGAGACACATAGACAGCCAGACAAAAAAACAGATAGGCATAAGTAGACAGACAGCAATAGACACGCAGGACAGGTATATTGACAGATATTGATAGATAAACAGACACAGAGACCAATAGGCAGGCAAGACAAATATACTGAAAGATAAGGTACATAGATTAATAGACACATACAGAGACAGACACAAATAGATAGGTGCAGACAGGCAGACAGAGATAGACATGCAGGACAGATATATTGATGGGTATGGTACAGAAATTGGTAGACAGACACAGAAATGATATAGAAAGTGCAACACACTAGGGCCTAGGTGCCTAACGGTGGCCCTCCAGCTGTTTCTATACTATAACAACTCTAATTCCCTGGCCATTCTAGAAAGATGGTGGGGAATGATGGGGTTTCCCCACCAGGTGTTGGGCTACAGTTGGAGTTCAGGGCACTAGGTAATTTTCAGTAGAAATTTGGTGCAGCCCCATTTCATTGAGGTAGGGTAGAGGACATCACAGGGGACAATGTCCTCTCCCCCTTACCAAAGGCTCCCCTATTACATACTTCCCATATGTTCCAGTTTAGGAGAGACACACCCTGTATTGGACCCAAATTCTTCTGTCCCACTTTTCTCCTCTGATGTCTTTGTTTTTTAGGAGCTCAGACATTTTGGGATGTGTGAGTATATTACAGAACTCCACAGTAACAAAACCCACCAGAAAGTTTGTTTAGACTTTAGTATATGTGCTTATATATTAGCTTTTATACTAAATGACATATCAAATTACACAAAAATCTATTAATTGCCCGTAAAGTCACTTAAACATTTCTCATAATTCTCCACCCATAGCCACACCTTCAGCCAATCCCCTGAAAGCAAAAGTTTTCCGCCATTTCAAATGTTGGAAGGTATAGGCATTTCTCAGAGCCATACACCATTTAATACAGTTATTTTTATATGTTATAACGTGGGTGTTGTACTCCTCCCATCTTTTTTTTTTTTTATCATAGGAACATTTTTATCTCTCTTTTTTTATTGCTATTTTTATTCTTGTGTCTACTTTTTTTTGTGTATAATTTATATTTAATTATGTATTTTATTTTTGGTTTTGTACCAAAGATAATAATTCTAAATAGCATAAAATCATATTAGAAGTTTTTCTTTATTTTTATTTTTTTAAGTGTTTAAAAGGGGAAAGAAAAATGTCAGAATAATCCTACATTCTGAAGGGAATATGAAGTAAATGCTCTCAACCAGCAATTTTAGATCCCATTCTAAGTAACTCTAAAGACCTCTAACAGATTAACAGGCTAAGCCGGTCAAAAAGTTGCTCATGCAAAAGAAAAAAGCAGTCACCCATAGTAGAAACATCACTGTTCACATAACTGCCCAATGAGGATACAATTACATGGAGAATACAATAACAAAGAAGTTTGACAGAGGAAGTATCAGAAAAACATCCACCAAAAGAAGTAGACATCGGATTCAGACAACCAGAGATGTATATGTGAGTCATAGTGATCCAAGAATATCCCTTTAATTGGGATTGGGATAACTGATCCCCTCCAGACACAAATAAACTATAGGTATTCTTTATTTCTCTTTCTGTGTTGAGTAATCTTTAATTCTAAACAGAGAGCCAGTAAATGACAGGAAAAATGTCTGTATGGAAAACTAGAGCGCAGTAAAAATGTAACAAAATTACATATAAATATATATTTTAAAAATACAACCCCAGCATATGTAAAACACAGACAGAAACATAACATAAACTTCGACTGAGCTCCACAGGTATGGCTTTGAAGCTAAACACGCCAGTTCAAAAGTTGACTTCTCTGATCTGAGAAAAATAACTTCATCCTCTCCTTCACTGTATCAGCATGTGGCCTTTAATCGTTACCCATAAGCCATTGCATTCTTCGGTCTGTAGGTAATGTACCCAGAGTACATCTCTTCCTGGGCTAAATTCGAATCTATCAAACCACATGAGCGTTCCGGGCCGTAGAGGGGTATTATTTGTGTATCCAAGTCAGTCGGATTTACGCTGCAACCTCTGTAACGAGATTACTCAATGGCTATGGACAAAAGTTGGAAACAAGCCCATGGCTGACCTGACTGGGTAATTCGTCATGGTTATGTGAAACAAATACGTTTTGAATGAATGAAACGTTATAAATAATATAAACATTTGCACCTGTTTAACACGTGTCAAGATGAACTGACTTGGCTCCTGTACTATTTTACTACACTCCAAATATACATATAGTATAATCTATCTATCTAGCCATTTACTTACCTACTGAGCTGTCTATCTATCTCGCAATCTATCGAGCCAGTGTAGTGCATGCCTTGTCCATATTGATTATGGTTAGTACACCACAACATTATTTAAAAAGTGGGTTCCCAGCATGGTCTCAATACCAACCCGTGGTCACCATCCACATTGTGATCACATGCCACTGCGCAAACCCCAGACAGCAGGAGGATAATGATACTTGGCATAATTAGATATATAACCAGTATATTGTAGTTGTTCTGACTTAGTAATAACAAGTAGAGGCTTTTTATAGGTTTATTAATGAGCAGCAACCTTAGGATAAGATGATAAAAGGGATTTTCCTCTTACAGCCCTCAACTTGGTATGCCAAGCCCAGGAGGGGAATGTGCATTAAATGGGGAACAAGATTCATGACTATGTCATGAATCCTGTTTTAAACTTTAAAGGGACACTACCACTTACATTGCATTTTAAGCAAAAACATATATAAGACATTTGCCATTGTTTTTTTCTATGTTTAAATACATTGCATACAAAAGTAAAAATAAAATTAGGTGTTTATCGCCAGCATCCATTTTAAGAATTTTACCCATGATTCAATAGTCTCCAAAATCTTCCAGCAAGTTTCACTTTACAACTGTGAGCAGAGCCTGTATGATTATGTCATAAGATACACCCCTGCTCTCTTACTGGCTCCTGTGTGGACAGGTCTAGGTGGCTGTGTACAACCTCTTTTTTTACCTGCCTTCCAACACAAAAGAGGAGATTAACTTAATCAAACAGGATCATAACTCTGCCCCCTTGTGATGTAATAGTTACATTACCCTCCCATTCAATGCAATCAGAATTCTGACTTATAGACTGCATTCTGTGTCCCCAGCCCCAAACTGAGACACTAGTACTGTAAAGTCACTGGGGGGTGGCACCCAAAAACACTATATTTCACAAAATGGCGGCGCCCAGTCACACTTGTTTAGTAAAATATTTCATAAAATAAACTCGCATAACAAAAACAAAAGACATATCTGAAATCTCTGAAGTGTCCCTTTAAGTACAGCTTAGGATATCCCAATATTAGTTGGACGGAATGCTGGAATAACCTCCCTGATTCCACCAAATCATCCTCTAGTCTAAAATCCCTGAAAATGAGTGTCTCCCAAATCCTAAACACTGAATGTACCTGTTATTACTTTACAAACTCATATATACATCCTGTACATGTTGTTGTTTTCTCTTTTAGGTTTCTGTATCAGTAATGATTTACTCTGTATGTTCTTCCCCAACTTGTATAAATGTATGTATGTATGGATGGATGGATGTATGTATGTATGGATGTATGGATGTATGGATGGTTGGATGGATGTATGGATGGATGTATGTATATATGTATGTATGGATGTATGTATGTATGGATGTATGTATGTATGGATGAATGGATGTATGTATGAATGGATGTATGTATGTAAGTATGTATGTATTTTAATCTACTGTTAAATGTGTAACTCTGTGTAATTCCATGCCGTACTGGGTCCCCAGGACATATTTGAAAACAAGAGAAATCTCAACGTATTCTTCCTGGTAAAACACTTGCTAAATAAATTAGAGGGGCAACAATTTAAAAGTAATATCAGGAAGTATTACTTTACTGAGAGGGTAGTGGATGTATGGAATAGCCTTCCAGCAGAAGTGGTAGAGGTAAACACAGTCAAGGATTTTAAGCATGCGTGGGATAGACACAAGGCTATCCTAGCTATAAGACCGGGAACGGGGGACTAATAAAAGTATTCAAATAAATTGGGCAGACTAGATGGACCGAATGGTTCTTATCTGCCGACACATTCTATGTTTCTATGTTTCTAAATAAAAAAATAAACAATTATGCTGTGCTCCGTTAGTAATGAGGGCTAAAGAGGTCTGCTCTCTGAAGGAATATAGTTTGAAATATGCTGGAAGATGATGCTCTAAGCAAATGTCTTACCGGGATTCAGTTCACTTTTTTTATTTTGCTAATTACTTGCTGCCATGTTATATGAGGATTCTGTTTCCCATGAACCTTTGCCAGTAAAGCACCATTATGAAGAGACACCTCATGTCTTTCCACTGTTGATACTTGGCTCATTTTCAGTGAATGCTGACTTTTTTTAAGAGAAGATTTATCTCTCCTGAGCAAGTTATACCCTTTGTGTGTGTTTTTTTTTTTTTATGGTCGTGTAAATAACAGTTTTTGGTTTGGAAAAGATACAAAAGAGGATTTTTTTTAAAGTTGTGGTTGACTTCAAAAAGACATTGTGTATGGTTGTCCAGATTTGTATTTTCTATAAGAAACAGAATCTGAGCCTATAATATTTGATCCAGGACATACTGTACACACAAGCACATAATACAAAGCAACATAACACTGCAAAAATTACATTGGGCCCCTGATTTTGTGAGTGTAACGAAATTGTCCCATCATCCAGCTGCCTAGACTCTAAATCAAAAGACATAATATAAAAGAAAAACATGAGAATATTTACAGAGATCTGTGGGTTTCTTGCTGCCTTTAATCAACCATCCTGGATTCCTAAGGGGAGACCAGACGCTAGCTATAGCTGCCTGATCAACGTATAGGTTTTTGAACTCTTGAGGATCATTTGGGACCTACTTAAAGAGACTAAGCCTTCCAGATGATCTTTTAATCAGACAGAATACCACCTCTGTCTGATTATGATAGTATTTGAACGATAGTTCGTTCAGAAGTGGCCTTTTGCCCCACTAAAAAGTTGGGTTTTGCCCTCTCTTTAAATACTTGGTCAGTGTAATGATGGACTAGTAGTGAATGAGTGATGACTGTTGTGTATGTAATCTGTTGTACCTATTGTACTATTGCTTTTTTTTAATGAAAGAATACACTAAATTCTGTGATTTTAACACCTAGTATTATGAAATTTTAAATCCCAATTATTTGGTGTTTAGTTGTAGATGTAACACATTTTTATGTGTATATTATTTGTTTATTATTAAAGAGACTTTTAATAAAATTAAAGGTTAGACTTACATAAGATGTAACTAGATAACCTGGTCATTTAAAACAAACACATATATAAATCATATGCCACTGTATATTGTTTTTTATTTGATTGAATTAATTGCATATAAAAGGACATATAAAATTAGGTGTTTATCTCCAGCATCCATTTTGAGAATATTTCCTATGATGCAACATCATCCAAAATCTTCCAGCCAGTCTCACTGTACAACTGTTTCCAACGCCTGTATTATGATGTCAGAAGATACTCCCCTGCTCTCTTACTGGCTTCTGTGTATCATGGTGGGCAGGACTAGATGTCTATGTACAACTTTTTTTTACCTGCCTTCCAACACAAAGATAGGAGACTGACCTGATCAATCAGGATCATAACTCTGCCCCCAATGCAAGTCTATGGTCAGAATTCTTACTTATAGACTGCATTCTGTGTCCCCAGCCCCAAAGTGAGATACTAGTGCTGCAAAGTCTCTGAAGGGTGGCACCTAAAAACACTATATTTCACAAAATGGCGGTGCCCACTCACACTTGTTTAGTTACATATTTTATTAAATACAATCACATAAGAAAAACAAAAGACATATCTGAAATCAACAATACAAAATAAAAAAAGTCAATCCTATTCATTTTTTGGTGGGAGTGTCCCTTTAAACAGTGTTCAGAGCAAGCCACGGTCAGTACACAGAGCTAGTAGAAAGGAAAAGCTACAGTTGATACACAGAGCAATAAGAAAAATGCAAGGATCCAGAAATGTGAAGAGTAGTCAAATAAGCTTGGGGTCATACATTGAGGAGGTAGTCAGCCTTGCCAGGTCAAAGAAACAGAAAACAAAAAAAACAGGTGCAGGAGAATACAATAGACCACACTAAGATGCACAGGAGCTGGTGAAAAGGTCATTTAAACTGTGGTGCCGGGTCAGCTCCACCCCGCCACCATAGTTGCCAACATTAGTCATGTTTCCAGGGACACATATTTGTTCCACATGCTGCAGAAAGAGCATGCAAAGTGCAGCCCGGCAGTATGTAGGATGTATATACGAACAGACAGAATCCAATTAATTAATCATGGTAGGTTGATTAATCATGGTGCGTATATCCATCCTACATACTGCTGGGCTACACTTTGCATGCTCTGTCTGCAGCATGTGGAACAAATATGTGTCCCTGGAAACATGGCCAATGTTAGCAACTATGCGCCACCTGTCAAAGGCACCCCCCCACCCTCCCCCAACGTAGGCAAACTCAAGGTGCTCAATCCGTCAGGAGCATGAGCAACCAGAGTTACCACTCTCTGAAACTAGAGTTTTAGTGAAAAATATGGAATTCTTACATATGTTTAGTTCTGTTAAGAACAATACAGGGCAGGCTGCAAGCAGTGGAAAATATCTGGAGTTGTCTTTTGTACAACTACATAATCCTTTCCACTTGACATAGTATGAAACATGCAAGATCATAAAAGTGTGATAATGGTAAACCATGCCAAGTGTGGACAGCCAGCGACGCAGTACAGCAAAAAACTGTAATCTTCTGGGTGCCAAGTGGGTAAGCAATACACTGCTCTCTGTTTATCATTTCTGATTCAGGGGTTGTTTATTTCTGTGAATGAAAACTAGATGGGGGATGTTTTTCTTTTTGTTATGCTTACTAGCTTCATCTGCTCAAGTGAGACTACACAGAACATAAGGGTCGCTGTTAGCTTGACCCTTCACACATTCCCAGCATGGCAGCGTTTCAGCACTTAACACAAAATGACTAGAAAAACTCTTAAAGCGGTCGTAAACCCAAAATATTTATTTTAAAGAGACAGAACGACTCTTCTGTCTCATTAAAAGTGTCATTTGGATTTGGCTTGTCTTCCATCTCTCCCTGTCAGTGGTCTTGGGCGGCTCATGTTCCAACCAAAGAGGAGGAAAAGATCATGGCAAGCCATGGATTTCTATGTAGGCCCTCTGATTGGTGCTAGAGATACCAATGTGTTAACATTGTATGGAAAGTCTGCAAAAGGTAAGTTTGAAAATAAGTATTGTATTTTAAAAGTGTTCCCTTTGATATGCATTTCTTATCTAATTTTTTTAAAATTCGAATGGCCCTTTGACTAACTTTACTTCAGGACTGACTTTCCCATGCGATAATCTTTGGTGCTCTACTCTTCTTATCACACCTTGTGCTCAGATTTATTTTACCGCATAACAAATATCTTTCCAACTTCTTTAACGACGATCAAACAAGTTAAACAATCACATGTGGTAAAAACCTATCACCAGGAGCTGGTCGGTTATTAAACCACGTTGGCTGATAACTCAGTGTATAACGAAAGCTATTTACTGCTGGCCGGGTGGAACTTCTCTAGGGGAGGTAAATCCCAGGCTCTTTGATGTCCAAAATTCTGCAAATACAAGACACTAAAACCAACACAGCCTCCTAGACAGGAACATTTTCCCCTAAGAAAAAAAAAACGTTTCTCCTCAAAGATACTGGGCCCCAGAAATCAATGATGCAAACAAGATGAAAGATGTAGTTTTAACTCTTGCCAGGTTTTACACGTGCTTGTTGGGATATCTTGATAATTTCTTACAACCTTATAATGTGAAACAGAAAAGACAGATGGGGCACTTAATTCAGAACGGTCCTGTTCCAGGGCTTCCAGAGAAGTTGTTTCAATGTTATCGGTTAAATTGAGCCACTCCCCCCCCTGAATACATCCTATTAAAGTGACTGTATAGGACATTGCATACGTGTTTATAAGGCCCATTGTCAGCAAATATATATATATATATATTTTACTGCCATTTGTTGCCTTGGGAATTTAGGAACATTTCAATGTCATCTCCATAGCTGTTTGATTTCTGATGCAAAATACATTGAGGGGTCCTGTATAAACACGCAGATTCCGCCAAATACCGATTGCGCTGAATAAAAATGTATAAAAAATCCAAACAATGCTTTACTCTGTAAATCTGTGCATTTGTTGGTCAGTGACCATCATTTGAAAGGTAGATGTACTTCGTTTGGCTTAGAAAACGAAGAACACGACTTTGATTTGTAATAGTTTTCCTCATTTCTTTTAATGGAGCTCTAATTGTTGTTGTTTTTTTTCTGAAATTTACTTTTTCAAGCAATAGAGGCGGGACAAGCAAGATAATTTTTTGCGGGACAAGCAAGATAACATTTTTTTCTATCTCCTATAAAAGCCATTAATGTTAAAGCATTGTTCATCCCTTAACCCCTTCATGACGTTAGGACGTACTATGCCGTCCTGACTTTAAGTGCCTTAAAGTCGTTAGGACGGCATAGTACGTCCTGTACTAAACAGCTCATCGCGGCTGCCCGGGATGAGCTGTTTTGGGATCCCGCTGCAGGCACTTACAGCGGGATCCCACCTGTCAGATGAGGCCACTTTGAGTGCAAAAAATGTGCTGAAAAATGCCCCCCTCGGCTTATACTCGAGTCGGTGTCTGGGGGGAAAAAAAAAATCTAAAACTTACCTCGTTCCTGCTCTGTCCCTCGGTGCTCTGAATGTCCGTGGCTGTGAGGGAAGCGTTGTGCGCTCCCCTCCAGCCGCGCGGTCAACAAAGTGTGTTTTTTTTAAACAAACTTTATTGTTCCGCGCGGCTGGAGGGGAGTTCACAACGCTTCCCTCACAGCCACGGACCTTCAGAGCACCGGGAGACGCAGCAGGAAAGAGGTAAGTACTAGGGTCTGGGGGAGGAGGGTGGCATAACGAGCATACTAAGGGGCAATATCCTGGCATATGAAATGGCACATTTGGGGCAATACCCTGGCTTATTAAAATGGCACATTGGGGGCAATATCCTGGCATATGAAATGGCACATTGGGGGCAATATCCTGGCATATTAAATGGCATATTGGGGGTAATATCCTGGCATATTAAAATGGCATATTGGGGGCAAAATCATGGCATATTAAATGGCATATTGGGGGCAATATCCTGGCATATTAAATGGCATATTGTGGGCAATATCCTGGAATATTAAATGACATATTGGGGGCAATATCCTGGCATATTAAATGGCATATTGGGGCAATATCCTGGAATATTAAATGGCATATGGGGGGCAATATTTACCAGTAGCTCATTTCCCACCCTAGGCTTATACTCGAGTCAATATTTTTTCCCAGTTCTTTGAGGTAAAATTAGGTGCCTCGGCTTATATTTGGGTCGGCTTATACTCGAGTATATACGGTATATATATATATATATATATATATATATATATATATATATATATATATATATATATGATGGAGGCTGTTGTTTAGAATCTTGGGTGAGATGAAGAAAATAGAAATCATTCAACATGTACAGAGGTAAAGATACCAAAACATAAAATGTCATGATATCAGTTATAATAGCTGATGATACATAGAAATATGTATTAACAAAAAGCAATAGAATGGAGAATTTTTGAAGTGTTAGGCATAAGGAAGCTTACAACTCATCCAACTAAAACACACGTAATAAATCTCTGGCCAAACCCATCCAGGTCCAACCTTCCCTAATACTGTTACTACCACCACCTGCCCTATGACCTCTTCACTCTATTATGTGTCTCACGTCCCCCACTCACTCTAGATTGTAAGCTCTGTGAGCAGGTCTCTTTACTTCATGTATCAGTCTGTTCTAGTTTGTCTAACTTAGAATGTCGTCCCCCTCCATGCTCTGTACCTAGCGCTATGTAAAATATTGGGGCTATATAAATAAATAGTAATGCAATATTAATGTACAGTGTGTTTGAGAATACATACTTAACTCCAGTCGAAGAGCTGAAGAAGATTGCAATTAATATATGGCTTTGGTTATGTAGGGGAATCATAAAAACAGCTATCATAACATGGACATATTTATTGTTTTGTTTTTTTAAATTAATTTATCAATTATATTATAAGTACAAGTGCAAATTAGTTTTTTTACAATAATATGTACAAATATATATGACAGTTTTGGATCTATTGGAACCAGTAGTGAGGGAGGAGCACAGCCCAAACAAGATGTCAGTCTAATATTAATTTGCACATTAATATTTTATTATAGAGTCAGTTTGTCTACACATCAATAACCAATCAAGAATACATTTCACCTATAAAATCCAATAGCAATGTGGAATGAAACTTGGGCTTGGTGGATTGTTTGGTGAAATAATTACACTCTCTGCTCACCTTCTGAGCTGCTCCGTGGTGCTTACCGAACAAGTTGTCAGCTACTGTATGTTGCACAATACAAATGAATATCAGCACACCACCTGCAAATTATAAATATATCTTCATTATTTTAAAAGCACCTTGTTTAAGTCAAAATGCTGGAGATTTGGTCACATTTTATGGGCATGTGGTCATGTTCAGCCCACCACTGCATCAAAGTACTCCAAACTTCAGTGGGTCCTAGATCTAGATAGAATCTGCATAGAACTCAGGCTCTCATCTGATCTGACATTCATTGGTATTGTGTATAAATTCGTCATACATTATTAAATACGCAGATTTGGGTTTGTGCTGACCAATATTTCATGCCTAAAATAACCTTCAGGGTTTATATGATGGTTGTCTGCAGGTCATATGTGATAGTTCTTCCCCTTATATATTATACTTATATAATCTAATACTCAGAATCACACCAATATTATTTAAAACAATGATGGTCATGGATGTGACCAGGAGAAATATCTGTCACATGAGCACTCTGGGGATGCTCAAAAAAAGGTTAAACTTAATTCTCATCCTTGATTCTTACCAGTCCAACACTTGGTCTCACAGTCTGGATATGTGTCATAGTTGGGGATTTTGTCCAATGATTGAATTCTAGATTCCGAAATACAATACTCGTCAGTGTGTTATCTACAAAGGTTAAACTAAATTTCATAAGGGTCACAAACAATACTCTGATATGTGTTTAACACCATGTTAATTAGGCGGGCCCTCCAATATTAACAGGAATACGCCCCTGTGATTGGATTAGGAGCTGGCAAAAAAAATACATTGCACATATGACATTCAAAGAGTTAAAGTCAGGACTTCCTTATGGGTTAGTAATATTGAGTATAGGTACTGCGTTTAAAAATCACATAAGACAGTAAAGTCTTTTTTGACATTACAGGAGAATGTTACAACCCATATTTTCCTAAATAAAGTATTGTTTAAATGTACATTGCACCCCCTGTAGAGTCTGATTAAACCTTTGTGTTGCATGTTCAGTTCCAGACAGGGGCATTACAGTGTTTCTGAGGTCAATGGAATGAGTACCATGAAGCACACTCGAAAACAAGAAAATATTTGAATGTATCCTTCCTGGTAAAATGCATTTACCTTCATCCTTCCTCAATGACTTTTATTTTTTGATCTATGCACTTACTAGCTCATTCGTTTTGACATGAGACTTGTCACTACGTATCTCATAAAAAATGATTTATTGCAATATTAAGAGACAGATGAAGGAGGATGTTATTGTACTACAAACATATACTAGGTAACCTGACACGGCGAGGGAGAGGGCCCAGCCTTGGGCTGTTTGTTCTTGAGTAGACAAGATGTTTTCACCCATTGCCCTGCATTTGTCAGTTTACTATAGGTCAGCTGAGAGAGGAAGTTATTAGTTACAGTCATGCAATATGTAAGTAATTAAGTAGATGCTTGAGTAACAATAACAATAACTGCAGGGATACACCGAGTGACCTACAATGAGACTGTCTGGGAAGTATCTGGGTTTGACCCTATATTTTAGTGATTTTACTGTAGTCTCAGGGTAAACAAGAAAGGGGTGAACAGTCGAAGGTCTGGGGAATGCTGACCCATAGACCATTTACTGTGCTTCTATCCCCCTGGAGAAGGCTACACATAATGATGATATTAATGCCTGACTTTTGTTGTTCCCTTTTTATCAGTTCACCATAGTTTGCTATTTAGTGAGCATACCTCTTATCTGCTGGATAGATTTACAGCCTATCATAAGTAAACAAGATGGTCTATTCACAAAATAATGGACAGTGGTGAAGGGACAAGGAAAATAGCAAAGGTTGGCAAGAATGGCAAATTGGAGATTATTTTCCAACTAAACTATTAATGTGGAACTAAATACTCCCAACAAGCTTTTAATCAGACCAAAGAAACATCTTATTAAAAATACTATTGAACGATGCTCCTGTGGACCACCGAACACTGACCTCCAGGCTGTCATGTCATAGAGTTGGTTCTGTGTGGCTTGGCAGCACCATTTGATATGCGACGTCTGTGACACCATCTGTGATGGTCTGTGATCCAGTCATCTGATTTAGGTTGGATGATATTCTGCCCACTGATTGGCCAGGAGGCCACACAATTGACGCAGACACACCAATGTCATCAGCATCTCTTTGATGCAATTGATCGATACGCCATGGGATGGCAAGTTTGATAGTCTTTGTATTTCACTATTGAAATTAGCTTTAAAAAAGGCTGAAGTAAATGGTTTTTTTACAGTTTGATCCATATTTACTGCCTTGTTTTTGCAGTTCACTTGTCCGTTAACTGTTTAGGCAATAGAGACCAAATGACCTTAAAAGACAACTGTAGCAAAAAATGACCTTATGTTTAATTGAAAGATTGTATCAAGTGTAGATGATTTATAAAGAAATTCTTTAATAAACAATAAAAATGTATTGGCTTATTAAGCCTTCTTCACTCCATTTAGTTCTCTTAGGAGGCAGACATGTTGTTTAGAATCTTGGGTCAGATCTTCACTCACCTTGGTTCAGTTGAACAAAGATCTGACAGATCTGACCAAAGATTCTAAACAAAATGGATGCCTCCTGGTAAAGCTATTTGGAGTAAAGAGGACTGAATAGGGTACTTTATTTGTATTCGTTCATGAAAACATTTCTATTTAAAATGTCTACACTTGATGCAATATTTCAATTAAACAGAACTTAATTAATTGCTTCAATTGTCCTAAAAACTGTGTTAATGATTATTTGTCCGTAAGTTCACAGATTCTCACCCAACCCATATTAACGAAATAAATCTGTACTGTGGTCGTCAATGGGCATCAGCATTAGCTGAAACAAACACTAGCAAGTGTGTGTATTTTTTTTTTAAAAGTTATATCATATTACTTCAAACCACAAAAATATTGAGAAACAATGAACAAAACATCACTGAGTGAAGAAGCCAACATCTTCTAATGAACCCACGGAGATTGATGTGGTGCCATCAAAACAAAAGAAAAAGTTTAATATGAAATTGTATTGGGAAAAGTTTGGCTGGTTTATAACTTTTATCATTGAAATCAGACCCTTCCAACAATAACTAGGCCAACTAGGCTTTATTCATATGGGGAAAAATAACCCTTCTGGAGCATAAAGAAAAAAACATAAGCAATGAAATTGATCATGGAGCAATGACACAGTTCAACAAGGGGCCAATATTCCATCCATGATGTCTCCTACTTGACAACACGTGATGTCAGCAACGTGGGTGGAAAGTTGATGTTGAAGGAAAATGTGTCCCTAAGTTAAGCAAATATGTGAAAACAGGATGAAGAAACGTTTTAAAGCTCTGCACACAATTAGGCAAGATTTAAGGGTCTAGGACGGTTCCTCACGAACGTTTCACTGCAGCAGTTACAGAGCTGACAGTTTAGCTTGACTGTTTTGCTGTTGAACAGTCAACTCCAACAAATACTAACCCAAGAAACTCCCCTGAGTAAAGTAATTGCCAAATTCTAAAACTAACCCCTAATCCTAATACTAACTGTAAAACTAACCCCTAATCCTAATACTAACTGTAAAACTAACCCCTGATCCTAATACTAACTGTAAAACTAACCCCTGATCCTAATACTAACTGTAAAACTAACCCCTGATCCTAATACTAACTGTAAAACTAACCCCTGATCCTAATACTAACTGTAAAACTAACCCCTGATCCTAATACTAACTGTAAAACTAACCCCTGATCCTAATACTAACTGTAAAACTAACCCCTAATCCTAATACTAACTGTAAAACTAACCCCTAATACTAATACTAACTGTAAAACTAACACCTAATACTAACTGTAAAACTAACCCCTAATCCTAATACTAACTGTAAAACTAACCCCTGATCCTAATACTAACTGTAAAACTAACACCTAATACTAACTGTAAAACTAACCCCTAATCCTAATACTAACTGTAAAACTAACCCCTAATCCTAATACTAACTGTAAAACTAACCCCTGATCCTAATACTAACTGTAAAACTAACCCCTGATCCTAATACTAACTGTAAAACTAACCCCTAATCCTAATACTAACTGTAAAACTAACCCCTGATCCTAATACTAACTGTAAAACTAACCCCTGATCCTAATACTAACTGTAAAACTAACCCCTAATCCTAATACTAACTGTAAAACTAACCCCTAATACTAATACTAACTGTAAAACTAACACCTAATACTAACTGTAAAACTAACCCCTAATCCTAATACTAACTGTAAAACTAACCCCTGATCCTAATACTAACTGTAAAACTAACACCTAATACTAACTGTAAAACTAACCCCTGATCCTAATACTAACTGTAAAACTAACCCCTAATCCTAATACTAACTGTAAAACTAACCCCTAATCCTAATACTAACTGTAAAACTAACACCTAAGCCTAATAATAACTGTAAAACTAACACCTAATACTAACTGTAAAACTAACCCCTGATCGTAATACTAACTGTAAAACTAACCCCTATTCCTAATACTAACTGTAAAACTAACCCCTAATCCTAATACTAACTGTAAAACTAACCCCTAATCCTAATACTAACTGTAAAACGAACCCCTGATCCTAATACTAACTGTAAAACTAACCCCTGATCCTAATACTAACTGTAAAACTAACCCCTGATCCTAATACTAACTATAAAACTAACCCCTAATACTAATACTAACTGTAAAACTAACCCCTAATACTAACTGTAAAACTAACACCTAAGCCTAATAATAACTGTAAAACTAACCCCTAATCCTAATGCTAACTGTAAAACTAACCCCTAATACTAACTGTAAAACTAACACCTAAGCCTAATAATAACTGTAAAACTAACCCCTAATCCTAATACTAACTGTAAAACTAACACCTAAGCCTAATACTAACTGTAAAACTAACCCCTTATACCAACTGTAAAACTAACCCCTAATCCTAATATTAACTGTAAAACTAACCCCTTATACCAACTGTAAAACTAACCCCTAATCCTAATATTAACTGTAAAACTAACCCCTAATACTAACTGTAAAACTAACCCCTAATACTAACTGTAAAACTAACACCTAAGCCTAATAATAACTGTAAAACTAACCCCTAATCCTAATACTAACTGTAAAACTTACCCCTGATCCCGAACCCTAATTCTAAAACTAAAACTAACCCCTAATCATAATACTAACTGTAAAACTAACTGTAAAACTAACACCTTATCCTAATACTAACTGTAAAGTTAACCCCTAATCCTGAACCCTAATACTAACCGTAAAACTAAGCCATAATCCTGAACCCTAAGACTAACCCTAAAACTAACTTCTAATCCCGAACCCGAATACTAACCCTAAAACTAACCACTAATCCTAATACTAACTGTAGAACTAACCCCTAATACTAACTGTAAAACTAACCCCTAATCCTAATACTAACTGTAGAACTAACCCCTAATACTAACTGTAAAACTAACCCCTAATACTAACTGTAAAACTAACACCTAATCCTAATACTAACTGTAAAACTGACCCCTGATCTCTAACCCTAATTCTAACCGTAAAAATAACCACTAATCCCGAACCCTAATACTAACCCTAAAACTAACTTCTAGTCCCGAACCTTAATACTAACTCTAAAACTAACCCCTAATCCTAATACTAACTGTAAAACTAACCCCTGATCCTAATACTAACTGTAAAACTAACCCCTGATCCTAATACTAACTGTAAAACTAACCCCTAATCCTAATACTAACTGTAAAACTAACCCCTGATACTGAACCCTAATTCGAATCGTAAAACAAATTCTAATCCTAATATTAACTGTAAACCCAGGCCCTAACCCTAATACTAACTGTAAAACTAACCCTAGTAAACCTTAATACTAACCCTAAAACTAACTCCTAACCCTAAAACTAACCCTAATACTAACTGTAAAACTAACCCCTAATACTAACTGTAAATTTAACACCTAATCCTAATACTAACTGTAAAACTGACCCCTGATCTCTAACCCTAATTCTAACCCTAAAAATAACCACTAATCCCGAACCCTAAGACTTACCCTAAAACTAACTTCTAGTCCCGAACCTAAATACTAACTCTAAAACTAACCCCTAATCCTAATACTAACTGTAAAACTAACCCCTGATACTGAACCCTAATACCGAACCTTAATACTAACCCTAAAAATAAATCCTAATCCTAACTGTAAAACTAGCCCCTGATACTGAACCCTAATTCAAATCGTAAAACAAATTCTAATCCTAATATTAACTGTATACCCAGGCCCTAACCCTAATACTAACTGTAAAACTAACCCTAGTAAACCCTAATACTAACCCTAAAACTAACTCCTAACCCTAAAACTAACCCTAATACTAACTGTAAAAACGAACCCTAGTAAACCCTAATACTAACCCTAAAACTAACTCCTAACCCTAAAACTAACCCTAATACTAACTGTAAAACTAACCCCGAACAATAATACTAACTCTAAAACTAACCCTAGTAAACTCCAATACTAACCCTAAAATGAACTCCAAACTCTAAAATTAGCTCATAACCCTAATACTAACCCTAAGTACACCCTAAAACTAACCTGCGCCCACTAGAACTAACCTTTTCCTTGATGATTCAACTGTCAAGGGCTACAAATACTGTGATGAAAAGCAGCCCCCAGTCTGTAGCTTTAATGCCTGATAGAAACCCAGGGTTTTTAGAACCCCCGTCCTCAAACCTTTAAACAAAAACAGTTCTGAAAATCATTGCCTTTTATTGGGAAGTCTTCAAAGCCGACATTTCTCAGAGCTCCATGAATAGCTCAAAGAATCGGTCAAGCCTCACTCAAATGAAAACTGCAATGAGATGCTCCTCTAACCGAAAGGTGTGTTTGACACACAAAGAGCCACAATCCTATCAAGAGCTGCAGCTCCGTGAAGTGGCAACTTGGAAGCCTTTGGTTAATTGCTTCCCACAAATAACATTGTTAATGACGCTTGTGCCAGATTACAACTGTATTTGGGGTTTAACTGCTTTTTTAATCAAGACACCATTTTTTGCAATTGCGTTATTATAATTTCACCATGCTTTGGCTTTCTGTTTGTAACCATGGCCCGTCGGAAAGAAAATGGCCCAATCCCCAACCACATCAGCAGTTATTATCACAGTGTAGTTGATTAAAAGGTGTTATATGTCCTAGAACTACTTATGAAGAAAGTAGACCCTAGCATTGCAGCCTGGACAACTTCTTTGTTGAAACATTGTTCAATAAATATGCACACAATGTGCAGGGATCTGGAATAGCTCAGTGCTGGGCAAGAAGCCGTAAACTTGGAAATATGTTTTGAATAAGTTATTTTGTGTTGTCTGGGTGTAATATTTGTTTTCCCAGTTATGGCGCTCTTTAATGTTCGTGGGAGGGTGAAACATCTATCACTTCATCCCGCTAAAGTGTCTGAAAGAGTAAACAACACATGTTCTAGCTGTTGACGATCCAATTATTAAAGGCAAAGAAAAACCATATTTAGTTTATGTGATTTCCAATTACCATTAGTTTAAATACTTTTGCGAATTTGTCTTTTTTTTTTTTTTCATTTTGATCTACTTTCTGTGATTACTGTATATGTTATCTTTGTAAATATCTTTGTGCGTTCTAGACCAAACCCCTCCTTAGGGATGAACTACAACAATCTTCTTGGCACTTTAGGAACTCGTCAATTATCTTCTCAACCTCGGGATGCCTTCATTGAGTAATCTTCTAGGGGCGTCACCAGGTACACCCCTTCTGATTTGATGCTATTAAATGACAGACAAGTTCATATCCCACTGTATTAAAGGATAAAACAACTGTTACTGTTTTATAAGGATAAAAATACACACCATTGTTCTCCCCTAGGGTGCCAACAGCACTGGGATGTTTTTTTTCTAGATATTGAATCACTGCCAGGAGCCCCAGAATCCTTTGGGAAACAAACTTCCCCTGTAGCTGTGTTAGTCCCAAGCCTGAATTAAAAAGTGATTCTAAAATAACACCATGGTCTTATAAAATGGTGTCTTTCCATCAGATACCTTTCTAATTAAAACACAAATAACAAAAGGTGGAATAGACTTATAAAAGAGAAGCGGACTTGTGGAAATAGATGCAGCCATGATTACACACTTATCTTTATGTAATATTCCCAACCCAGTCCTCACGGCCCCTACATCAGTCCAGGATTTAGGGATTACCCAGTTGTGTTTAAATAAGAATATGTCTGACACCTGGTATGGTTCCCTAACCGGCCCTCAAGGACCTCAACACCATGCCAGGTGTTATTCATATTCTTATTTAAACACAACTGGGTAATCCCTAAATCCTGGACCTCTGGGGGGTGAGGACTGGTTTGAGAATGACTGATCTAAATGCCTAGTACCTAATGAGTTACTGAGAGAAAGTGACCAGGAACACACCCTTATCCCCACCATAATCTTTTTACGCTCTTGGATCCAAAGAGATTGGTTATATGTAATCCACCAGATCACAACCCCTTCTTAATTCTATATTCGAGGTTAGACTCACCTGCCTAGACACCAGCTCATTTTATGGTATGCAACTTACAGCTAAGGTCTCTTTGCTCAGGGGTTCAGAACCCTGGTAGCTATGCACAGCTATAGTGAACAGGGCATGTAAGTGTGTGGAGGAGTGTATAAAATTACTGACAGTTAAGGGGCGTGCTGGGTTATTATAATTGTTTATATCATTTTTGTTTTCCTTTCCCCTGCAGCCATTTCCCCCAAAAATAAATAGCAGACACCTGGATAAAGTTTCCCACCCTCCCGTCCCTGTATTTTGTATTTTGTCTATGTCATTGATACTAATGTTTCTTTCTTGTCACAGCATGCGCGGGGTACGTGTCCTTGCCAGTCAGGGTTGGTATTGAAGGAGGAGTCATGGTCATCGGAGTAAAGTTTGGGCTCAGCCCTCACCTAACCTCTAAGGTGATACATCACCTATATGGTACGTGCCCACTGAGCTAGGGGACTCGGCTAGTGGTAAGCATGGATAAGACGGAGAGGGTATTAGGGGGCAAGAGGGACTTTTAAGTAAACCCGACGTGTATCTTAATAACGCACGTGCTGACAATGAGGGTCTCTCTGTGCGTTAGCAGAGAGTCGGTCCACGACCAGACTGGTCGGCAGCTGTCGGTCAGAGGATAAACTGGCTTGTACTATCAAAAGAACATGCCCGTTCATCCTCACAATAGGAACAACTAACATTTCACAAGTGTAAAATAACTTTTAGTGTCCCTTCAAGCCTCTCTTACATTTAGCCTGCAAGGTTCAGTCGACCTCAGCAATGTTACATAGAAACATAGAATGTGTCAGCAGATATGAACCATTCGGCCCATCTAGTCTGCCCAATTTTCTAAATACTTTTATCTAGGATAGCCTTGTGCCTACCCCACACATGCTTAAACTCCTTCACTGTGCTTACTTCTACCACTTCCGCTGGAAGGCTATTCCATACATCCACTACCCTCTCAGTAAAGTAATACTTCCTGATATTACATTTAAATCTCTGCCCCTCTAATTTAATACTCTAGTTGTGGTATTTTTTCTTCTTTTATATATTCCCTCCTCCTTTACTGTGTTGATTCCCTACTACTACTCCTGTGTGTACAGCGGCAATACTTGAAAATAAACCCCACCTTCTGCTTCCTCTACTCATGAATTTTGTTAAAAGGATATTGGGCCTATGATTCCCACATGGTCAAGAGTCCTCCAGAAGTACAAATCTTAAGGATCCAGGTTAGATATTCCATGCTCAGGATAATAAAGAGGGCTACATCAAAGAGCGGGTCATCCACAAGCGATTCACCGATTTTCAGCCTTTTATTGTAAACCCTGTGACTTCCTGACACTTCTGGGACGCTGCTTTATGCAGCGATATCACTGTGAAGCTGCAAATTACCAACCTCGTGCCATTTTCTACATCTCCAGTTCGAACCAGGAGGAGGGTGAGATCCCTGGCCGGGGCCTATCTTTTGCTTGTTTTTCTGCCTATTTGCATTTTAAATTAATCTATAAAAGTTGCCATTTTAATGTGTGAGTGAAATTTGAGTTTACTAAATTGGTATTTTTGTACATTTTGCACTATTTTGATCATTTTTATGTATTCATGCATTTTGTGGACACCTTTTAATATTACTACTGGACAGGACCTGGGAGGATCCCTGAAAAAAGCCACCTTCTGGATATCTTCCAATTTAAAGGGGAAATATCTATCCTATTTGATTATTCGCACCTTATACTGTGGTCTTTTTTTTCCTTTCGTGCTACATCAGTACAAGCTTCTAATACGCTTTTATCAGAAATGCAGCATCACTGCAGTGTGTCGGGAGATTCATAAAAAGGCGCAATCGCCATTTGTTATGTATAACTTTTTATACATCTCTGCACTTTGCAATGCAGGAGAGCTTTCCAGAGCCTGATATTTTTATACATAGTCTGCGCCGGCACAAGCAAAAACGAATGAGCGCAGGCTCATGGAATTTGTCGGGAGTCTGCGTTATACATTGGTTCACGCGCCGATTGCGCCAGTATTGGTGCAATCTGCGCATGCTTCGTTTTTATACAGGACTCCCACTGTGCTTAATAACAACGTGACAATGTGAACCAGCATCACTGAGACACAGAGATCACAAAGCCCAGTTTCTTTTTTGGCACTCCGAGGGTTATGTTCCCACTCAGGGCCGGGTAAACCAACACCAAAGATGGAGTTCATGGCACAGGACCTTTAAAACTATAGTGCTATTAAAGCTGGATATGTCAAACAGCTGCTTCAGGGTGTGTCTGTAACATTGCAGCTGCTCCAGAAAAAAAAAACCTCTCTGCAATATTTTATTCATTCACCAAAAACAGCACTTCATTTTGTGTTTTCTCCAGTGAGCCCTCATGTGTGTGATAATTGGGACAGTGTGGGTTCATATCCCTACAGACTATGGGTGCCAACATCGGCCATGTTTCAAGGGACACATATTCAGGGCTGGACTGGGAATAAAAATCAGCCCTGAAAATAATAGTATACCAGCCCCATAGCAATACATCATTATACCAGCCCCATAGCATTACGTCATTATACCAGCCCCATAGCATTAAGTCATTATACCAGCACCATAGCATTACGTCATTATACCAGCCCCATAGCATTAAGTCATTATACCACCCCCATAGCTTTGAGTCATTATACCTGCCCCATAGCATTGAGTCATTAAACCACCCCCATAGCATCAGGTTATTATACCACCCCCATAGCATTGAGTCATTATACCAGCACCATAGCATTGAGTCATTATACCAGCCCCATAGCATTAGGTTATTATACAAGCCCCATAGCATTGAGTCATTATACCAGACCCATAGCATTGAGTCATTATACCAGCCCCATAGCACTGAGTCTTTATACCACCCCCATAGCATTGAGTCATTATACCAGACACATAGCATTGAGTCATTATACCAGCCCCATAGCACTGAGTCTTTATACCACCCCCATAGCATTGAGTCATTATACCAGCACCATAGAACTGAGTCATTATACCTGCCCCATAGAATTACGTATTTATTTTCTAGATCATAAAAGGGCAAGCCATGCATTTTAAAGCTTATTTGAAGAGAACATTATTTATAGTCAAGAATGGTATGCCACAGTCAATTTGCCACTCACACAGTTACACTGTGCCACTCACTCACACACTTACACTCTGCCACTCACACATTTATAATCTGCCACTCACTCACTCACACACTTACACTCTGCCACTCACACATTTATACTCTGCCACTCACTCACACACTTACACTCTGCCACTCACTCACACACTTACACTCTGTCACTCACTCATACACTTACACTCTGCCACTCACTCACACACTTACACTCTGCCACTCACTCACACACTTACACTCTGCCACTCCCTCACACACTTACACTCTGTCACTCACTCACACATTTACACTCAATTTATATTTAAAAAATGTGCCCCAGCACCATAGTATACATACCTGAACCTGCAGTCCAGCTGCTTCCTTTCAGGCTGCCTGCACCAGAAGCCCCCTCCCCTTCGTCTCCTCTTCTACTCAACAGGCTCTGGCCATGGCCAAGTTTCTTAAAGGGGCGAGGCTGGCCGAATTTTAAAGCAGCCACAGGGTAGGCAGCCTACCAGGAATTTTCCCGGTATCCCGGTAGGCCAGTCCGGCTCTGCACATATGTGTTCCACATGCTGCAGAAAGAGCGTGCAAAGTGCAGCCCGGCAGTATGTAGGAGGGATATACAGAAACAATGCAGTGAATTAATCATAGTAGATCCTATGAGATCTCCACCCTGATTAATTAATTGGATTGTGTCTGTGTGTATATCCATCATACATACTGCCGAGCTGCACTTTGCATGCTCTTTCTGCAGCACGTGGAACAAATATGTGTCCCTGGAAACATGGCCAATGTTTGGCAACTATGTGGATGCATCAAAGCAGTGAGCAGAGGCCATTTCTAAGACAAAATTCAGTTAACAAGTTCAAGCAGAAAGTATACTAGGCCAGTGATGGTTAAACTTGGCACTGCAGACATTTGATAACTACACATGGCATCATCATAACTCCCAGTATTTCAAATGGCCACTTTTGTTTTTTGTGGGAGTGGCTTAAGGTGTGGCTGTGGGTGGGGTTTTACTAGAACATTTTCAGTGACTTTAGGTCAATCTCAGCCCCCCGATTGCTTATGGGTGCATACATTACTCCAGGTTTGGGTAAGGGTTAGGTGTAATCTACACTGTTAACCCTAACCCTTACTCTCACTCTAACCCTCTCTAACCCTTCTAGAGTTAACCATAATCCTTAACCTCACTGTAACCCTAACCCGCCTGGTGTAATCGCCCATAAATCTTACCGTTGGAGGCAGGAGGCATCATGGGAAGTGTAGTTTTTGGCATCTCATAAGGCTTTTCCTCCCCACCTGTCAAACCTGTGTTTTGAGTGATTGCTCTTCCCGGACAATTTGTCAGAACACAGGTCATCTGTAGTCTCTGTGCTTCGAGGATCTTTGGTTCTTAAATTCAAAATAGCAAAACATTCTAGTTCCAATAAAAACTAACTACACATGTTTACCAGACAGGAGGAGTAGGGGACAAGTTTACCCATCTTACGCGTTTCACGGTGATGATTGTCCCATTGTTTTATAATAGCTGTTTTGCATTGTGTGCATATCATGAACATTCTGGATCAATGTTGTATGAATTAATAAAGAAACATGTATTTACTACTTATCCTGACATTTCAGTGCTTATTTACCAATCCAAGTACAATTATTGCTTTCACATTGTGTCATTTTTTTTCTCCTTCTTCTTCTTCATGGGGATTTTGCTAAAGACACGGTAATTATCTCTCCAGCAAAACAACCTCATGTTTTGTTTTATTGTTTAATAATTCCAGATGATCCCATGAAATTGGCATCAAACAGCTAAAGCTTCAATAGATTTCAAAACAATTGGCGGCCTATTCACCAAACAGTTGAGGAGAGTATACGCAAAAAGAAAAACGACCACAACAAGAGGACATAGTCTTAATTTAGAGCGACAAAGGTTTAAAAGTAATATCAGCAAGTATTGCTTTACTGAGAGGGTAGTGAATGCACAGAAAGGTCTTCCAGTGGACGTGGTAGAGGTTAACACAGGGTCCAGACATGGTATGATAGTCCACAGCCGCTTGCACCAATATAATGTGTGCAATAGTGAGGGACCAGACACTTGGGAAACATGCAATAAATTGGACAGGGCATGTATGAGCGCGGGGTGGAGGGGGGGTGCCTTGGTGACTGACAGTTGCCAGGGGGAGAGGTCAATGGAAGTTTATAAAAGCCCTGGGCTCCCTCTCCCTGGCAGCCATTTTACAGAAATGTTTCCCCTCTCAGTAGCAATATTCCTGCCCTCCCTCTTTAATTTTGTTATTACTTGTGTTTTTTTATTATATTATTTGATCTAATTCTCTTTGTCGCAGTAGGCGGGGGTTCATTCCTTGCCAGTCGGGGGTTGGATTGGAAGGAGAATTTGGGTGTAATGGTGTGTGAGTGGGGGCTCGGCCCTCCCTTGACCTTTTTAAGTTAGTAGTTTTATCCTGGACGGGCCCACAGAGCTAAAAAGAGCTGGCTAGTGGTTAGCATTTGTTAAGCTGGAAGTGTTAAGGGAATAACTTTCTAAGGGACAAGGGGGGAGTCGAGCACCCCTTACATAACTTGCACCCCTTACATAACTTGCACTATGTATAGTTAAGTTGTTCGTAACTGGCAAGGGTTAGAATATTTGTTAGGCTGTATTATTTTACCTATATCACCATAACATATATATCTATATCTATCTATCTATCTATCTATCTATCTATCTATCTATCTATCTATCTATATCTATATATATATATATATATATATATATATAGATATATAAAATATTTATTAAAACAACATAAGGTTGTATCAGCCAACCACCATAACATATATATATATATGTTATGGTGGTCGGCTGATACAACCTTATGTTGTTTTAATAAAAATTACTGTAAATGTTTGCACCATTATCAGTCTCGTGTACACTTATTAGGTTGGGTTTGGGACCCCTTGCAATGGTGGTAGCTCTGTGAATGTGGGATTTCTGTGGGGGGAGCAGGCCTCCTGGCTTGTATAGTGTGGGTAGGTTTGGGTTTGATAATGCCTCGGCTACAGAATTTCAGGTGGAGGGATTTTTCCATCCCTTTGACCTCCCCCCACCCCCCCATTACTTAAATGGTCTGCTCCTCCTTTATTAATTGCATCTAGAATAGGGTAACATCATACCATGTCAGATGCCAATACAACTGGCCGCTCTGAATGGCCGAGAAAGCTGCTGCTCGAGCTTCCATCAAAAAGGTAGATCATAATCTAGTGCTGCTTTAATAGGACACACCCAGCCCGGACCTCTGCTCACACTACAATGCAACAAAGTCCATACAATATATCTGTATGTTTCACACCTCCATCTTACTGACATTGATACAAAACAAGTTCAAACCATTTCAGCATGTTTTGCATGCTACACACATGATGCTACATTATCCCTGTAAAATGAATGGGCCAGGGACTTGCCCAGGGTCCCTATCCCACAAAAAAAAAAATTAACCCCTTTTACATTGATTAGAAATTTTACAGGGGCTTGCCCAAGGCCCCCAGACATAAATAATTTTGTCAAATTAAAATCTTAACAACCCCTAACAGAATTAATTAAATACAATTCAATTAAGCTTAACCTTGGCTAGGTAGGGGGGAACAATGATATTTTAAATATACCCCAAAACCTTGAAATAAAAATCACAGCGCACCTCCCTGACTCCCAAAGCGTCCCCTATAAAGAATAATGTACCTGTATCCAGATTACAGCGGAGATCCACGCTGCCCTGGGTCCTCATCTTCTGGAAGAGGAAAAGGGGCCACTCATACAAAAAAATCCCCCTATTACTAAAAAAAAAAACTGCTCGACAAAAAATGTAAAATAAAATAAAAAGCAACGGAGCTTTCTCTAATGGTTTGCTCGTATCAGTGAACTGCATTATGAGGAATACCAAAGATGAAATTCATGCCTTCTGTTATTAAATTCCCATGGACCTCAAAATCCAGCAATATATTATCTGAATTGTCACCTCTTTCCTCTTCTCTTTTACGTTCTCTTGATCCCCAGATATGAAAGGAACGGCTTATTACTGGCTGACATCTGGCTAATAGACAAAGGCTTTCCTACTGACCTATAATTGACATTATATTTTATTGAAAAATTGGCCAAGACATTATCCGGGGGAGTTACTTTTGTCTTGTTCTTGAGCCCCTTCATGGCAACGAGTCCAACACAGCTGTTCAATGTAAGACTGTATATATTAAATATATAGGAGGCAATGTGATTGCTTAGAAAAATATTTATTACATAAATTACATTAATAAAAACAACTAGACAAGATGGTCATTAATACTATCATTTGAGTTGCAGAATATAAGAGAGTATTTAGGCAGCTGGCTGCTATGATACCCAAAATAGTCTAGAGATCAGAAATGTCCAAAGAGAAGGATAATGTATCGTCATCAAGTCAGGTGGGATTGAAGGATTATCGATGATGGCATTTGACCAATTTGGATTATGGACATCGAATTGGCGAACACTCAAAGACATGAGTGTAGACCTGAGCCAAAGAAGCTCAGCTGAGCTACAACTGCTGCTCCCCCCCACCATTACTTCATGGACGAGACATGTCAGGCGAGCAGAGAATTTATGAATGGGAGGATTTAAAGGTTGGGAAGGCAATAAAGGAATGTGGGAAAAGAGGGAACAGAAGAGAGTATTGATTTTAAAGTGCATTTGGAGGATATGAAAAATTGCATTGAGCAATGTTGTGCTTCTAATTCATCCATAGGCTCTAGCATGGGGATAATGTGTAAATTCCAATCCTAGTGTAAATGTGCACATGAGGGAATGGCAGAGTGTAAGTGTGTGTATCAGTGAGAGGCAGAGTATAAATGTGTGCATCAGTGAGTGGCAGAGTGTAAGTGTGTGTATCAGTGAGAGGCAGAGTGTAAATGTGTGTATCAGTGAGTGGCAGAGCGTAAATGTGCATATCAATGAGTGGCAGAGTGTAAGTGTGTGTATCAGTGAGAGGCAGAGTGTAAGTGTGTGTATCAGTGAATGACAGAGTGTAAGTGTGTGTATCAGTGAGAGACAGAGTGTAAGTGTGTGTATCAGTGAGAAGCAGAGTGTAAATGTGTGTATCAGTGAGAGGCAGAGGGTAAATGTGCGTATCAGTGAGTGGCAGAGTATAAATGTGTGTATCAGTGAGAGGCAGAGTGTAAGTGTGTGTATCAGTGAGAAGCAGAGTGTAAATGTGTGTATCAGTGAGAGGCAGAGAGTAAGTGTGCATATGAGTGAGAGGCAGAGTGTAAGTGTGCATATGGGTGAGTAGCAGAGTGTAAGTGTGTGTATCAGAGAGAGGCAGAGAGTAAGTGTGTGTATCAGTGAGTGGCAGAGTGTAAGTGTGTGTATTAGTGAGAGGCAGAGTGTAAGTGTATGTATCAGTGAGTGACAGAGTGTAAGTGTGTGTATTAGTGAGAGGCAGACTGTAAGTATGTGTATCAATGAGAGGCAGAGTGTAAGTGTGTGTATCAGTCAGAGGCAGACTGTAAGTGTGCATATCATATGGGTGAGTGGTAGAGTTCATGTATAGGTGAGAGTGGCAAAGACAGTGGTTTTTATTTTCTTCCAATAGAGTCATCATATATTCAGGCCTTCTCTTTATTTCTTTAATGAAGTTTCAAAGTTTAAGATTCAAAGTTTGGGGGGGTCGTCTTATAATCAAGGTTATAACTGAACAAATAGAGTATTGGAAAAGCTACCTGTTCTTTAAGCCTGGACATTTATAACATTTTATTTACATGAGTCAGACTTGGCTCTGAAATGAACTATTAATTAACCAAAGCAGAAAAAATTACATGATTTCACTTTGGTCCCATGATGAATGTGATTAAAACTTCTGAGAAATAGAAAGAATTCACCAGGAATTTTATTCCCATGACTTTAGCGTTTAACTGCATCCCGTAAAAGGCAGTTGTATGCTGCCCTCAAAGACATTCCCCAAACAACAAAGCGGAAAGTATAGAACATCCCATGAACAACAGCTCACCATAGCCGCCCGTGATGCACTATGCTGTGGACGCTTCAACAGGGAACCACAGCAGAATCCCACTTCAGTGGCCCAAGTCTGACATGTTAAACATAATCAATGGTCAACGTGAGAGCTGGTTACAGTTATTGAAATTGCGCTCTGCCCGAACTTACGGGTTTGGGAATGCCTGCGCGATGTCACCAGTGATCAGACACAGGAGCACAAAAATGTACCAATGGGGGTGTGGTCTTTGAGGACAAAGACCCCTTTGTCATAAACCCCTTTGCACATATGGATGTTCCATGCCATCCTTAAATGCTGGTCCAAACGGCCATGAAGTTGGCATAGATTACCCTTTATAACAGCAGTGCACTTTGCCTTCGCTGGTGCCCTGTACTCTGGATCCCGGCAATATTTCATCAAATCACTGTGTCTGATCTTTCAGTTTCGGGCACTCCTTCACCATGTCACCAGGGACATCACTGGATGTAGATATTTTCATGCAGAGACCCTAATAACCTGTAATGACCCTTACTAGGTCTTTGCTGCTGTGTGCCTGGCACCGGATCACTCTGTGATCAGGCGCCATATAATGAATTCATATTTTTGGGTATCGTTTTTTTTTAAGATCATAGACACCATTTGGGGGAAAATTAGTAAATTAATTATCTCTAAAGAAATATCAAATTCAAGGTTACACACTGGCTGGTGCAGTATGTGAAATGGTACAGTACTTGAAAGGCAATCACAGACTAACTTAGACTAAAACAGATGTATCTGTGAGAGTGGGACAATTCATTTTAGGGAGACATTTTTTATGTTTAGCTTTAAATTTCATTTTTCTCATTTAATGTGCTTGGGCATATTCTGTACTTTTTTTTATCGCCATAAGTAGAACTTTCGGAAGATACCATTATATTCATCATATTTTATAATATCCTATATAAAAAAGTAGAAATGGTGAAAAAAGACACCATCTAAACAGTTTCTAATATTTGTTCTGAATTTAGAAATAGCCCATGTTTACATGTGTTAATTGCTTTTTGCAAGTTATAGAGCAATAACCTAAAATAGTGTTTTGTTTCCTGATAATTCTACCCTACTTTGACCTTTTGACCCCAACCTTGATGATCAACGTGACCCTAACCTTTGAAAAAAAGAGGGAAAATCAACACACTAAATAGATCACTACATGCATTTATTAGGTGTTAAACCAAATGTAACAGATCTTTGATCACAGGGAAAAGCAGGAGAAATATATATATAAATAATACATCCTCTTGCTGAGCACAAATTGTAACATGAAGTACAGCAAAAAGTATAAAGATGTTCTTGCAGTGAAAACACTATAGTCTTATACAACACCCTGTTGCATAATAACCTCAATATATGGTACAAATCAGGTGTAGCCCCTTAGTGACAAGACGTTTTGACCTTGACTTTCCCTTGGTGACAAGGGCTGTTTTTACATCTGGGGTGTTTGTGTTTAGCTGTAATTTTCTTCTCTCTCACATACTGTACCCACTGAAATTATATGTTGTTTTTATTGCCATAAAAAGGACTTTCATTAGATACCATTATGTTCATCATATCTTATAATTTACTACAAAATAAGTCATAAAATATGATGACAAAATAAAAACAAACACTTTTTCTTAATTTGACCTAAAATATAATTTACACAAATGCAATCATTAAAAAAGACCCCATCTAAATAGTTTCTAAATGTTGTCCCGAGTTCAGAAATATGCATGTTTCCATGTTTTTCTGATTTTTTTTTTAGATTTATGGGGCAAAAAACAAAAATAATAGTTAAATTAACCCTAATTTTATTTTAACCCTAACAACTAATCTAACCCTAATCCTAGTTTTGAGCTAATTCATTTTTTTTTTTTACATTGCAATGTTAATCACTGCCTCTAGGGGCCATCAAGCAACATATTCAGAGCGACGGAAGTGGTTTTTTTTTCACTTCCAAAGCTCTTACACAAGAGGGCACAGCCACATTACCGGTGCATGCTTCTCCGTCAATTGGGCGCCCACGATCACTCTGTGGGGCGATTGTGGGTGCCCCAGAGATCAAATTTAGGTGCTGGATATTGCCTCAACATCGAGGCAATAGACCAGCACCGCCAGAATGGTTTTCGCGATAGTTGTTCGCGAAAACCGCTTGTTTCACCGCAGTTTCACGGCGATCCCCGCTGGATGTGCCTGACACGTTGATTGTTGTGAAGGGGATAGACAAATCGTGGCACAATCACTGCAATACACCATATATAATAGATATAAAATCAAAATCACTAGCTGGGAAATAAATAAAACAGTCTCTCACTATTCCTTTATAAGTATTAGGCTCCAATATCACAAGTTGCCTAGTCTAATATTCCTGAGCTCTGTACACATGTTTCTGTATGCCGTTGCCTCACCATAATAACCACTGGACATTAGAAATAGGGTTCCAGGGTTATAATATGTGGAATCCTCAAATCTATCAATACATAAGGTAAAAAAGGAAATACAACAAATGTGGTAATTATACAAGTATATAGTCAATGATTATAACTGAATAACAAAACTATTCATTTCATAACATAAGATACCACTTTGTTAATAACAATACATAATAAAATACACAAACACAGGAGTTGGCACTTTCAACAAGTTCCTTTATTGCAACAATAAAAACATTTTATTTAACCCTTGCTGCCTTTATCAAGTCGCCAGAAGGGCATCCACATCTTCTTTTTAAAATATATATGTACTGTATTAAAGAAATATATATATATATATAATTTTTCTTGTAGTTTATTTATTTTAGTGGTAGAATTAAAACCAGTCATATTGTAATAATTAAACTCAAACTTTCTAGATTTGCATTGTACATATATATATATTTATTATTACACCATATACAGTACTTATTTCATGTTGTGGCTAGACACATTGAAGCAACTGGGAGCCTCCATTCACAAAACAATGGAGCCTTTTATGAATGCCAACATATTACAAATCACCTCCTTCACAGCAAAGTTCAGATTTATGACCTCATCCCAGAAACAAATCTCTATTGGTACTTGACAGAGATCATTATGTCATTTATTGAAAAAAAATTTTTTTCAAAAAAGTAACTAAAAAAAAAACAAAAAACTTAACTCCTTCAATTCCAGGGAGTCATCCAATAGTATTCATATCTTTAAAATACTTGCCAACTGTTTGCCACCCTAGATTTTTGGGACATGATGGGGTGGGGCTAAAATAGGTGGGGCAACCCCACATTGTATGATGTCACATAACTTTGTGTAAGTCCTGGTGATAGACTGTGTATGTCTTCTCTTCATCAAACGCACTTTAAACACAATGCTGCCTGTGCAATGGCAGTATAAGTAGCGGGACAGATGCAAATGTGACCCAAAAAAATGGGACTGTCTTGGAAAATTCAGGACTGTTGCCATCTATGTATTCAGGAATGGATTGACGGGGATGGTTAGAATGCTTTGATCTGTTTTGCAGCATATACATACCTTTTGTATATACCTTACCTCTCTTATTTCAAGTTCATAGAGCTATAACAAAATGAATTTTAGAGATGTGAGCAATTACAGTTGACGGTTAATGTAGGAAACAGACAGTGACCTTATTTTTGCTAAGCACCGGTGTAGCAACTTTCCCACACTTTCCAACCCAATTTTGAAAATCCCTTAACAAGCAATTTTGTCATTATAATAAGACTTTCAACTGTCATAATCTGGTAAATGTTAAACACGGGGGGGGGGGGGGGTGAGAAAAATGATGGTGGAAATGTTTGGTTTGTCTTTAAAAATATGTAATGTCACTAGCCTTTTCAAATAAGAGGTTGCCAATGCTCTTTTATTAAATAGACAAAATGTAGAAATAGAAGGTTGGTTATCATAACAGATGATGTTTGTGGCAATATTGGGATTACAGTATTACAGTATAAGCTGGAAGACCATCAAGATTCACTACACTACAATGTGTGTTTGCAAGGTGTAGGAACTGATTAAACTGGCCATCGGGCTCACCGGGCAAATGCCCGGTGGGCCGCGGTGGCCATGGGCCGAGGCCGACAGGGGAGGTCCCAGCATTAAAAAAAAAAAAAAATTACCTCTTTCCTGCTCTGTCCCCCGGTGCACGTCCGTGGCTGTGAAGGAAGCGTTGTGCGCTCCCCTACAGCAGCACGGTCAATAAAGTGTGTTGAAACTTTTTTTTTAAACAAACTTTATTGAACCGCGCGGCTGGAGGGTAGCTCACAACACTTCCCTCACAGCCACGGACCTTCAGAGCACCGGGAGACGGAGCAGCAAAAAGGTAAGTACTTGGGTCTGGGGAAGGGGGGGGGGGGGAGGAGGGTGGCATAACGAGCATACTAAGGGGCAATATCCTGGCATATTACATGGCATATTGGGGGCAATATCCTGGCATATTACATGGCATATTGGGGGCAATATCCTGGCATATTACATGGCATATTGGGGGCAATATCCTGGCATATTACATGGCATATTGGGGGCAAAATCCTGGCATATTGAGAGCAAAATCCTGGAATATTAAATTACATATTGGGGGCAATATCCTGGAATATTAAATGGCATATTGGGGGCAATATCCTGGAATATTGAGAGCAAAATACTGGCATATTAAATGACATATTGGGGGCAATATCCTGGAATATTAAATGACATATTGGGGCAATATCCTGGAATATTAAATGGCATATTGGGGGCAATATACTGGAATATTAAATGGCATATTGGGGGCAAAATCCTGGCATATTAAATGGCATATTGGGGGCAAAATCCTGGCATATTGAGAACAAAATCCTGGAATATTAAATGACATATTGGGGCAATATCCTGGAATATTAAATGGCATATTGGGGGCAAAATACTGGCATATTAAGAACAAAATCCTGGAATATTAAATGGCATATAGGGGACAATATCCTGGCATATTAAATGGCATATTGGGGGCAAAATCCTGGCATATTGAGAGCAAAATACTGGCATATTAAATGGCATATTAGGGGGCAAAATCCTGGTATATTGAGGGGCAATATCCTGGCATATTAAATGGCATATTGGGGGGGGGGGGGCAAAATCCTGGCATATTGAGGGGCAATATCCTGGCATATTAAATGGCATATTGGGGGGCAAAATCCTGGCATATTGAGAGCAAAATACTGGCATATTAAATGGCATATTGGAGGGCAAACTCCTGGCATATTGAGGGGCAATATCCTGGCATATTAAATGGCATATTGGGGGGCAAAATCCTGGCATGTTGAATGGCTAAATCATGGCATATCGAGGGGTTAAATACTGGCATATTTTAATTGGCAAAGTGATGCTGTGGCATGGTCTGTGGGGCAAAATAACATGTACTATGTGGAAAGTGACACTGGCTAGTTCTGTGGGGCAAAGTGACACTGTGGCATGCCAAATCGTGTAGGTGCAATATGAGTGCAAGCCAAGTGCTGTGGGTGCAATATAGGTGGATGGCAAGTTCTGTGGGTACTGTATGGTGCTGTGTTAAGTCCTGTAGGTGCAATGTGGGTGCAGAGGAAGGGAAAAAAATATAGTAATGCAATTTTTCAATAACATTTTTATTAAATAAAATTTTAAATAATTCAAATAAGTATAAATGCAACTAGTTATAGAGAGATGTCTGTGTTTATAGATATGTATTGCTTTCGAATTGTACAATTGTCACCTTGTGGTGCTCCTGTGTGTTGCATAATTAATGGCTGTCCCATGTGTGGCATATTTATTGGGCCCCTTGTGGCATAATTAAGGGGCTCTTTTGTGTGGCATAATTATGGGGTGCTTGTGTGTGTGGCATAATTAAGGGGCGCTTGTGTGTGTGGCATAATTAAGGGGCGCCTGTGTGTGTGGCATAATTAATTGGGCTCCAAGTTGAGGCATAAATAATGGGGCTCTGATGTGGCATAATTTATGGGGCTCCTGTATGTGGCATAGTTATGGGCTCCTGTATGTGGCATAGTTATGGGGCTACACACACACACTATAGCCTGTATGCACACACTTGCTATATCCCCTATACACGCATTCTCTACAGCCCCTAGCCACATATGCATCACATTACACCACAAACACAACACAACTAAAACCGACCTTGTTACACAATACCACACCACAATCAGCTCACTCTACACACACGCAATCCCACAAGCAGGCTCCAAACACATGCTCAATACTCTTTCCTGGCATTTTTGTCTCCTGGTATCCATTTATAGAGACACCAGAGACAAGTTGCAAGGAAACACAGTGCAAGCATGTTATTTAATTTGCTTGCACTGTGCAGAACAAATACAGGGCTTTTTTCTCATGCTAGAGCTCTTCAGCAGAGCTCTGCGCATGGTCTGCCCTGAAAGAGAGGGAGCGTGTTTGTCATTGGTGATGACAAAACACACCTCCTCTGCCCCGCCCCCTTCTTAGTGGGCCGCTGTGATAAAAAAATGCCCGGGCCGAATTTTTCTCCCAGTCCGGCCCTGATTAAACAGATTAACATGGGACATTGACCCAGGCAAGAAATGCCAACATTTATACCATTAAAGACCTTCTGATTACTACCTCTTTTTTAACAAGAGGTTAATGTGAAAAATTATGTCACTGAATGAGACCTTTGCCTAAAGATTAGCGCCATTATCGCCTCACGCATGATGGGTGGTGTGCTTTTCTATCAGGTCCTGTGTTTCGTCCACCACCATTTTCCATTATGTGTTATTTTGTATTATAATACAAATGTGCTTATTTATTATCCTACCAAGGAGTGAGCGTGCATTTTTCGGGTTTTTAATTGAATTTGAGATAGGTAATATTTTATAATTTATATATAATTTAATGCATGTTTAAAATATTTTTATTGACCCATTTTACATTTTTGGGGAGGATTTCGGATGTCCCTTTTCTCATAAAAAAAAAAAATAAACAGTAGCCTTGAACGTCCCTTCTCTTAGAAGAGAAATGGGACGTTCGAGGCTATTTTTTTGCTTCAGTAGCATTCGGATTGAATTCGAATGAATTCGAATGAATTTGGAGGTCAAAAAATTCAGCCAACCATCGGTCGTCTAATGTTTTTCTGAATTTGTTGCAATTCCAAGGCATTTTATTGATACCTGAATAGCTCAATTTAAAGGAACATTCAGATCATCAAAATAATCCAATTTGCTGCCTCCGACTACGTACTGATATTTTACTTGCTTATCTTAGGGACCTAAAAGCATTTGATGCCAAGGTTCTCTAAATAATTGTTTTATTTATTACATTTGTTTGATATTGTGAATATATTTTATATATATATATATATCCTTGTCTCTTCACTGGGGCTTACAGTTGCAGACATCATATTTAATTGTTTTCATCTGTTCATCCATAGATTTTTTTATTTGTTTTATTTAAGTATTGTATGTGATTTTTATTTTAAACAAAGGAATTGGACTAAATGACTCAAATGACTCAAACTTCATGACTCAAATGACTTTTTTTTCTGTCTACACATAACATTTATTTCATTTCCTCAGTCACCTCTGTTGGTACAGGTCAGAGATTAGTAGACCACTGATCTTTTGGAGACCTAGCAACAACCCCACTGTACAGGGGCGTATCATGCACCAGACTGACGGCACACCTGCAGCAAATACTTTTCGTGCAGGTCGAATTGTTAACAGAGTGATTGACTTTGATGCCGAATTCGCTGCTGCTGTCTGTCTTTCATGTATTTCCGGGGGTTTGTGTGCTGCCTATTCTTAACACACCTAGCACACACAGAGCATCTGCACCTGCTACTGTATAATACAAGAGTTGGAATTGAATTATCAGTCCTTGACTACAAGCATTTAAGCCATTGGAAGCAGGGCCGGCCTTAGGGGTGTGCGACCTGTACAACTGTACAGGGCTCAACAACCTGGGAGCACCGGAGGCACTGAGTGGGGAGATCAAAAGTTTTCTCCTCACCAGCCCTCTTTATGCAGGTGGCAGAGGAGGCCAGACAGCCAACATCTGCATGCAGCACAGGCGCAAAGAAATCCTCCGAGGCCACCTCTCTTGGAGCCCCTAGTGCTGTGGGCATATATCTTCCCAGAAAAGGCTTATATACTCAACAGAGGGAGGCTTGGTCCATACTGGTGTGGGACCATAATCCCCAGAGGCTGCAGGCCTTTCTTTTGCCAGGAATTCTTTATTTTTTTTTTTTTAGTCATTTTTGCTGCATTGTATAAGACTTACCTACAGCCATTCTGCTGTGAATGTGCTATATCTTGTCTCCTCTCAGAAGCTAAGCAGAGAGAGGCTTGATCAGTACTGGTGCAGGAGACTGAGGAGGCCACAATCTTCTTACCATTTGTTCCCTGTTGTTGTACAAGAGATACAATGAGTAATCAGCTTTCGCCTACAGACATTCTACTCTGAATGACCTTGCTTACATTCAACTTTGGAAGCTAAAAAGAGACAGGCTTAATCAGCAATGCTGCTGGAGACTGAGCGGGAACCCAAAGTGTTGTAGGCTTGGGAAATCCTTATTTATTACTTTGCTCCCGCTAGTCTATAGTACAAAAGCTGCCATTGAGTGGTCAGTTCTCATTTACAGCCATTCTGCTCCAATATGACCGATCTCGGAAGCTAAGCAGGGGATGGCCCATGATGGTTCTTGCCTATCATTGGCTAATTTAAAGGGATTCTATCATCTAAATATTGTTTATGCTGGGAATGTAGAGAAGACAACATGATGTATACAACATATTAGCATAAATGCAAGTAAGTACATAAAATAAGATAAAATTGTGGTTTTAGTTTTCCTGTTTATGACATCACCTGTGACTTCATATGCTAATGAACCTATTTTCAATGGTAAATGTGTAATTTGCATATCAGTACACAAGGTGATGTCATAAACAGAAAAGGTTTAAAAAAAAAAACAAATTTACTCTTTATTTCTGCATTTGCTTGCAATTTGTCTAAAACCAATGTACATTTTTCACCTTCGGTTCTTCTCTGCAGTTTCTTTCTATACAATGTTTATAGTTCCTTTAAATTTGTGTGATGCTCAAACACTTCTGACGAGAGACGGCTTAAGAAGTCAGTATATGTATAACAACAGCACTTATTTAAATGAATCTTAATCGCAGAAAAATGTCGGGATATGATGGAACAATCTGGATATAAAAAAAAACCAAGCCTCTGACAGGCATCTTAAGAGGGATGGACAACCACGGAGAATCCTGTTTGGCCGAGGTGCTATTTCCTGTACATGTAAGTGTAGGGATTTATCCATAAGATACTGGTAATCCCACCGTTTTAGAGCTTAACGACACGTTCATGTGTGGGACCGTGATAACTGTGGGAAACAAATATATTGGAATCCAAATGTCTTTTGCTATAGATTCTAAATTCCGAAGATTTCTATGCAAACACTGAAAGGGGACACAGCAGACAAAGAGACTGAACGCACCTAACGTGTTTCAAACACAAAGGTTCCTACTCGTAGGCACAGAGGGTGCAGAGATGGGGTAAGCATATCAGCAACGCTGGGGGAATAAGCCCATCCAGACCATTGCTTGTTTGCAAGTAAAAATACAATCCGATCTTGTATTATGACAGTCCTGCCATATGGTAAGTCTTATAACATTTTCAGGCCAATTGCTGGCACAGGATATATCTTCTGTGCCATGTTCGGTCTGCATTGCTTCAGTTGAACAGCCATTCGAGAAATTGTTTTGACGGAGTTAGTTGATACCTTAAAAAATATTCTTTTGGTAAATTCTGCCATACAGACTTCTTATTTATTTTTTTTACAATTATTTGCTTGTTTTTGCATTTTTGCTGAATCAATAAATATGAGTTGTGGAAAAGGCTGAGGTTGACACAATTTGTGCATTGAATTAATCTAATTAACTGTGTAACAATTTTAGCATAATGTAGGTCATGTTCCCTACAATTCAGGAGACTTCAATCTCATATGAAACAAAGAGAACCTTTGGAAGGCAGGAAGAGTTCTATTTCCTGTGACCACATTAGAGATGGGGGAGCTGTCCTTCCTGTTCCATTATAATGGCCTCTTGTTTAGGTAGTTCAATGTCATTGGAGTGATGGCTGACTGTGTAGGTTCTGTGCAGCTGTGAACATGGAATTCATTTACTGTGAAGTCAGATCTAAGATTTACCCATTGAGATCCTGACACTTCCAGCCATACTGAGTCTTGTTACTTCATTCTATATTATGTATTTTTAAATTAGCAAAACAATATAGGGGCAAAAGTATTGGGACACACATCTTTATTATTGAATTCAGGTGTTTTAATCAGACCCATTGCCGCAGTTGTATAAAAATCAAGCACCTGGCCATGCAGTCTGCATTTACAGACATTTATGTAGTAAAATGGGTCGTCCTAAAGAGCTCAGTGAATTGAAGCGAGTTACTGTGATAGGATGCCACCTTTTCAATCAATAAGTTTGTGAAATTTCATCCATTATTATCAGCACAAAAACTGTGCGATGAGAGCTTCATGGAATGGGTTTCTATGGCCAAGCAGCTGCATGCAAGCCTCACATTCCCAATGACAATTCCAAGTGTCTGATCGAGTGGTGTAAAGCCACTGTGGAGTCTTCACTGTTTGGCAGTCTGATGGAGTCTGGGTTTGGCAGATACCAGGAGAACATTATCTTTCTGACTGCATTGTGCCAACTGTAAAGTTTGGTGGAGGAAGGATAATGGTATGGGGCTGTTTTAAGGGCTTGGACTAAGTCCCTTACTTCCCGTGAAGGGAAATCTTACTGTTTCAACGGATTTTGCAGGCAAGAAAAATATATCCCTCTTGGTGCAACAACATGATAAACAAGACTTGTTGTCTCTTATAGAGACCTGGGTGGACATGTGGACAATAAAAGAAAGAAGCATATAGTGTAATATTGTTAACGGGAATATAAAACATGTTATTAAATAACTCACATCCACATATTGCACTGAGAACCAGCTCAAGTGCACTAACACACCAAAGCAGACGCGCCTGTACAGGGGAGAAAATAAATTTATTCAGTGTGATACAGTACGAAAACAAAGTGTCAACTGGTACTGTTTAGTTGTCACACTCATAAATTCTTCTGGTTTATTTGCACAATCTAAAAGATATATATAAAAGATCCATTGCGCAGTAATTCACAATAAAAGGGCAATTTAAAAATTGAATACACGTACAACAAACAAAGGCACATGAAGTGCAACTTGCGTATACAGTCCTGATAGATAGTCCAACTCCATTCCTGCTGCCACCAGGATAGGGTAATCAGGTAGTGGAACAAAATAAATCTAAAATCTCAAGGCGTTTCGCCAGCTCTGATGTCGGCTTCTTCAGGAGAAATATTCTTTACTTTAAAGTGCTGATCCATGTTGTGCTTTTTTGCCTTAAATAAGGCCTTCATTCATAACACCTGTAATAAAAAAAAACACAACTCAGTTTTGCGCCATCAGGGAGTCGCGATCATGTGATCCGAGCCGGGGACAAGCCACCCCCACCTCCCTCCCATGCTCCTATCTAAAGGGGCTGGAGGAGGAGCAGGCCCCTCCCCGTGATGACTTCACACACAAACTAATAGTGAATGGGACGATGAAATTCTAAATAGGATAATAGAAACAGCAAAGAGTTCAACATAAAAAGCAAACCAATACTCTGGGGTCTATCCACCAAAGGTCGAACATAGTGTGAGGAGGTTGACTTGTGTGGTCGACTTTCACTTTAAAGGTCAACGTCCCAAGTTGACCTCCTCATCCTATTCACTATGTCTAACTAGAGCTAACTGTCCCCCCACCTCACCAAAGTCCATTTTAATATCCCAACTTGAACTCCCTTCAGGGAAAAAAAAATACAAATTGCTAAAATCCAGAGGGAGACTGAATCAGGAGGCGAGTTATAGCCTGTCAAATGGCTTTTCCCTGTTTAAAAAAAATAATATCCCATCCCAGTGGTGGTGGTGGGGGGGGGGGGGGGGGGGGGGTTATAATTAACTCCATACACTGTTAACAAATATTCTGGAAGGCTTGCCCAACACCCCTAGAATAAGTATAAATCATAACAACCCCAAAAATAATACCTTGCCCAAGGCCACCGGGCTGCCCATTTAATAATTTCCAACTTCCTCACTCCCCCTCCACCCCCCCCCCCCCCCCCCCACATGGCGCCGGCCCAAGGTCATGGAGAATAAATAATTCATTTGATGAAATAAATATTTGCCATCTTAAAATGTAATTAAATAAATCTGCCTACCACCATCCAACTCTACCTTGGCCAGGTATGACGATTCTTCAATATGGCCCTTAATCCAGTAAATAAAGAGCTGTAAATAAAATGCATCCAGATCCTCATCTTCCGACCCATGGAAAGGGGCAAATCCATAAAAAATCCACCTATTACTAAGAAAAACCTGCGACGGACCTCGCTCTAATAGTTTGCACTCAGCGGAGGACACACTAGAAAGAAACCTCAGGCAAGGAGACCTGGGCTTTTCAAATGGGCATATGAGGCGTCTGATTGGCTGACTCTGGCCAAACACAATTTTATCCATTCAATTTTCCTTGTCAATTTTCTGCAGTTTCCTGTTTCTTGAATAAAGCCCAAACATTGTAACTAGACTCCTGGATTTCTTCATAAAGTATGAAGTTGCGGGCAATTAACAAGGGAATTGCAAAATGAAAGGGAATGTATCACCTGAATATTGTTTTTGCTGTGAATGTAGAGCATCAAAAATGATTGAAAGTGATCTATACATTGTATTAGCAAAACTATAAGCAAATGTGTGTTTTAAATGTGCTATCTTTTCTTAAGAAACATTGCGGCATGATATACAAATGATTCATTTCCCTTTTTGCAATTATTGGGGGGTTAGAGTGGGGAGAGGGACAATTATTTATTATTTGTATTGGGGGCCTTGGGCAAGCCCATTTATTATACAATTATTGAGGTTATTATGTATTCATATTCTAGGGGCATTGGGCAAGCCCCCAGAATGTTTATTTTCAGTGTGTGGGGGTTTAATTATATCCTCAGTAAACCTGTCAGAGGGTATGCTTTTTACCAGGCCAGGGACCCTGGGCAATGCCCATTTATATAAGCAGGGCTGTGAGCTGGTAAGCAGGCTTCCAGCCCTGTTATTAAACAGGGAGGGCTGGGGGTCAATAGACAGGCTACCAGCCCCAGTATTATTAGTTATTTTAGTCTTAATTAGTTATTGAGTATTTAAGCCTTTAGAGAGCCTCTGGGAGGTTTACCTTCTTTTTATTTAATTTTTCTAAGACAGATTCCATCTTGAGGTGGAATTTTACTTTAAAAAACAAAAAAATACAATCCTTTCAATTCTCCTTCCATAGGCTTTAATGGGAGGCGAAGTGAAACTTTTGTTTCAAAGTCAGAACTCGGCCTCCTATCTTGGAGAACGAGTGAAACCTATTCTACGAGGTCGAGTTTGACTTCCTCTCACCAGGTCCTAATTTCGACCTCCAATTTCCAATTCTAGTGAACAGACCCCAGAGAATCAATAACATGGAGGTCCCACATATCTGCAATGCCAAAGTGGAACTAAAGGTACAGCTAATCACAGCATTTTGACTATACACAGAGACATGATGATCTCTAGTAGCACTAACAGGTACAGTATGTAGATACAGTAAAACCAGATGGAGGGCAATTACAAGAAGCAAGCTTGTTCCAACTGAGCCAAACCAAGGCAAGGAATGAATGTTGCAGCCAATGCTGACAAAGTGAGAAAGAACCTCAGTTGTACAAAAGAGCAATTATCCTACCGTTAAATAAAAGATTATTGTTATGGGTTTTTTTTAGCTGCATTAACTGTTACTTGTTTTAGGGATTCAGGATTTGTTTTATCTTGTTGATTCTGTTGCGTCACTTATAATAATGTCACCCTGAGCAATAGAATCAAGAGCTTGTTGCGAACAACAAAACAAGTCATTGTGTGCTGAGAAATTCGAATAGGAAAGCAGGAATTTTGGAAAATGTGATCTTTAAAAGTCTTTTTTTTTTTCTTTTTAAAAGTACAACATATAAAATATAGCCTCCTACTTAACAAAAAATTCCAACATTCCGCAGACTATAAGCAGCAACTATTGTAAAGCATCTGTCCGGCTACCAATTTAAAGGGCCTAATTCACCCAGGGTTTAACTTAGACTAGTGTGTGGGCTCTGTTACATGTTTAGGGGAGACCTGGCAAGGGGGGGCAGGAGGGTAATTGTCCAGTACAATATATCTCAATGGGGTGAGGCTGTATCACTTTTCAATTTTAAATGCCCCAGTGGGTAACACTATCAATCTTTCTATCAGTTTTCTTGTCTACCTATGAATCTCTGTACAATATCTGTCAGCCGATCTGTCTTGCATGTCTAGAATAAGCATTAATAATAGAGCTTATTGATCCAAAGAGAAATCTGATTGCCCTTTGGAGTCAAGAAGGAATTTTTCCCCCTAGGAGGCAATATTTGAAATAGCTTCCTTAGGGGTTTTTGCCTTTATTTGAATGATAGGTGGAAGGGTTGAACTTGATGGATTGTGTCTTTTTTCAACCTAGATTACTATGTTACTATGTCTGATCATATCAGGTGATCTGATGAAGTGGCACCAAGATCAACTGCTCTCCCCCCCCTTAAAACACAAGGATGAAACATGTTAGGTCATTATTGGTATGCGGATTGCCACTGTGATTTTCTACAAGGACTGAAGGGTTGTCTTAATAAATACAGAAATGCGTTGAACTGAGACGGGAATTTCAAACTTAAGTTGCCTTGAAGGATTTTTCCAGCTTGGCGACATTGGCCTAAAGTTTGAAATTCCTGTCTCAATTCCCTACAACTCTCTTTATTGAGTAGACTCTTGTACGTCTCCAGCTGTGACTTTTGAATAGTGTTTTCTGCTTCTCTGGCAAATGGATAAGTTTAACAGCAGTGGGTCAAGCCTCCGGTAACTAGTTTTATACCTTTATGGGGGGTTTTCTATTCAACAGCTTCCATGTATTGCCTTTGATAGTATAACCGAAGTAAACAAAAAAAAACAAAAAAAACTACGAGTCTAACCTCTACGATATACATCTAAAGAAATCTAAAAAATAAAATAAAAATAATAAAGAAAGGAAATACCATTTTATGGGTTACACTAACACAGAAGGTTAGAGATGAGGAACATTGTAGGAATGTATAAAACTAACACCATAAAACATTGATCGATGTTCCATTTCAATTAAATATGACCAAATCAAGTTGATATTAATCCCTCTTACATCATTTCATAATAGCCAAAAAAGATATGCATTAGTCAATTTGTCACTTTACTGTAAGGGGAGAAGTAGCTTTAAATATTTCAATTATACCTGTATATATTCATTTCTAAGACTGTCATGTGCAAATAATGTAGTTTTTGTGCACAACTATATTCCTGACATGTGAAATGTTATCATTATTGTTAACATACCATAATACTTTTTTGATACATTGATTCTCATTTCAAGACGCCCACATGTCATTTCTAAAAAGCAGTCTCGAAAATGTTTTATGCATTATTTTGATGGGCCCATTTTTATACATTCTGCCCATTTACTCTAACGAGTACCATTTATACGAAGCATTACCCATGATGCACCTTCTTTTCAAGTGTAAAGGATAGCTTACTGATAAATAGAGAGAATTGCAGGGAATGTAGATTAAGCCCAAAGTAGGTGAGTAGGAAACATTCTCCTGTTTTCCAACTTGGCTAGATTGGCCTAAAGTTTGAAATTCCCATCTCCATTCTCTGCAATTCTCTCTTTATTGAGTAGACCCAATAGTATGTGGATACGCTGGCATAGTGCAGAGAGAGACCTTCATTTTTGCATGGGATCAGCAGAGGGGACCTTCACTAGGTAAAAATAAAAGACCGCGCTTGCAGGCAGAGACGGAGGTGAGAGGGGATCGGAAGATCCCCCCTCACCATTGCTCTGCCTGCCAGGCTGCACGGGGAGCCGAACAGGCAGCACAGAGAAACCTCCGTGCTGCCTGTTCGGCTCCCCGTGCAGTGTGTCGACACGGAAGTGCCGACAGTCACGTGACGGGTGCGCTGACGTCATACGCGCGCCCGGTCACGTGACCTGTCGGCACAATCGCCGGGAAGCCGAACAGGCAGCATGGAGGGACCATGCTGCCTGCCACTAGCCACCAAGGAAAGGTAAGTGCTGATGGGAGACTGTGTGTGTGTGTGTGTGTGTGTGTGTGTGATGGGAGTCAGTGTGTGTGACTGAGTGTGATGGGAGTCAGAGTGTGTGTGATGGGAGACAGTGTGTGTGACTGAGTGTGATGGGAGTCAGAGTGTGTGTGATGGGAGACAGTGTGTTTGACTGAGTGTGATGGGAGTCAGAGTGTGTGTGATGGGAGACAGTGTGTGTGACTGAGTGTGATGGGAGTCGGAGTGTTTGTGATGGGAGTAGGAGTGTGTGACCGAGTGTGATGGGAGTAAGAGTGTGTGTGATGGGAGACAGTGTGTGTGACTGAGTGTGATGGGAGTCGGGGTGTTTGTGATGGGAGTAGGAGTGTGTGACCGAGTGTGATGGGAGTAGGAGTGTGTGACTGAGTGTGATGGGAATGTGAGCATATGTGAGTCTGAATGATGGGGCATGTCTAACGTGGGTGTGCAGCTTGGGTAGGGGGGTGCCCGGATTTTGTCTGCCAAGGGCAGCACAAAATCAAGATACACCACTGGCTGGACCCATGCCACAATGAGGATCTCTCTGCACTAGCTGAGAGAGGTTCCCACAAACTGCAGACCCTGCCAGACAAGCAGTTCTAGCCTCCGGTCTGATTGGCTGTGCACATACTAACACTATTACTGATTTTTAAATCCTAGTGATTACTATTATTTTGTTTCATCTGGTCTTCCCCTCCCATAGTTGCCAACATCGGCCATGTTTCAGTAAGGCTTTTGACACTGTCGCACATAGAAGGCTTATCAATAAACTGAAATCTTTGAGTTTGGATTTCAATATTGTTGAATGGATTAGACAATGGCTGAGTGACAGGCAACAGAGGGTTGTAGTCAATGGGGTATATTCGATGCAAGGTCTTGTTACTAGTGGGGCACCTCAGGGATCTGTACTTGGACCCATTCTCTTTAATATTTTTATTAGCGATATTGCAGAAGGTCTTGTTGGCAAAGTATGTCTTTTTGCTGATGATACAAAGATTTGCAGCAGGGTTGATATTCATGGAGGGATAAGCCAAATGGCAAATGATTTAGCTAAACTAGAAAAATGGTCAGAGCAGTGGCAACTGACATTTCATGTGGACAAGTGCAAGATTATGCACCTTGGGCGTAAAAACCCAAAAGCAGAATATAGACTATTTAGTACAGTCCTAACCTCAACATCTGAGGAAAGGGATTTAGGAGTAATAATTAGGGAGAGGTATTAGCAATAGGAAGAGGGAAGTGCTCATGCCATTGTATAGAGCACTGGTGAGACCTCACTTGGAGTATTGTACGCAGTACTGGAGACCGTATCTCCAGAAGGATATTGATACTTGGGAGAGAGTTCAGAGAAGGGCTACTAAACTGGTTCATGGGTTGAAGGATAAAACTTACCAGGAAAGGTTAAAGCATCTTAACATGTATAGCTTGGAGGAAAGACGTAACAGGGGGGATATGATAGAAACATTTAAATACATAAAGGGAATCAACACAGTAAAGGAAGAGAGTATATTTAAAAGAAGAAAAACTACCACAACTAGAGGACATAGTCTTAAATTAGAGGGGCAACGATTTAAAAGTAATATCAGGAAGTATTACTTTACTGAGAGGGTAGTGAATGTATGGAATAGCCTTCCAGCAGAAGTGGTAGAGGTAAACACAGTCAAGGATTTTAAGCATGCGTGGGATAGACACAAGGCTATCCTATCTATAAGACCGGGAACGGGGGACTAATAAAAGTACTAATAAAATTGGCAGACTAGATGGACCGAATGGTTCTTATCTGCCGACACATTCTATGTTTCTATGTTTCCAGGGACACATATTTGTTCCACATGCTGCAGAAAGAGCATGCAAAGTGCAGCCTGGAAGCATGTAGGATGGATATACACACAGTCACAATCCAATTTATTAATCATGGTAGGTCTTATGAGATCTCCACCCTGATTAAGTAATTGGATTGTGTCTGTGGGTATATCCAGCTTACATACTTCCGGGCTGCACTTTGCATGCTCTTTCTGCAGCATGTGGAATAAATATGTGTCCCTGGAAACATGGCTGATGTTGGCAGCTATGCTATCCTCCTGCCACAATCAAGACTTTAGAACTTTCTCAGCTTTGGCTCTCTGAATTGAACGGGCAACAGCAAGGTCTTTGGTGTTGTAGCCTCTTAAGAGTCAGAGTTGATATAGAAATCTTTAGTTTATTTGGACAGTAAAGTGCTACAATTCCTGATGGTAATTATTATACGCATTTCTTGGAGTCAAGCCAAGATCTCCTTGGCTAACTCATTCAGGTTGAGATCTGATGAGAGATAAATAAAGATTGTTGATGGAAAAGCTCTTACAAATGTAATCTAGTCGGGAATCCAATGGCAATCTAGAGTTGAGGGAATTGTCAACATTTCCATTTGTTTAACCAGCTACTTCTGCTTGCAGTGACGGTCAGGTTTGCCCATGTGTTATCGGTTTTCTATGGGCAGGAATCGGCAACATTTTCAGCCAGCTGTTGAATTTCAACCAATGTCATAATTATTTATTTTTCTGAGACGCCAAATCGTTACAGCTCGTATCTGAACGAACCAATCCCGTCACTGTATTGGACTATGGAGTTTGATCTCAATGGGTGGCTAATACAATACTCCTGCCCTTGGGGTCAGAAAGTTCCTGATAGTTAATGACCAGCTTGAGAATGCGAGGGGGGGGGGGGGGGGAGAGAAATACTTTTGCCAGGCACATGATTAAACAAGAAGAAAAAACATGACCTGAAGGTCACATTGTCCTCCGTCTGTATGTTTGTTTGTTTTTCTTAAAAAACAACAATGACTATTTGAGAGGCTAAGCTCCCTGGGAGCGTCCACTCATCTTCCAACTACTTGAATCTCTGCCATCTTGCAGGAAAATAATTTTAACCATAAAAACGGCCTTAGCGGTATTTATAATATAAAAGTAATTATAAATGCATATGGCTTATTTATCTCTAGTCCTAGACACAATACTAGATATCATTATTTCTAATAGTAGTTTTTTTCTAGCTCTTTGGGCTAATTTAGCATCTGTCGACAACGTTGATTTCCTCAACTAAATATTTTAGTCATAATTTTAGTCAACTGCAGGTTTTCAGTGACTGAAACCAAACAATAACTAAATCAACTAAATAAAAAGTAAGTTAATAGGACTAAAACTATGACTAAAATAATCAAGAGAGGGATCATCACATTTATCTATTTGGACTTCTGGTTCTGGTTCCCCTGACTCTATCTGCTCCTGGATTGGCTGAGACACAGGCACCCTGTGCCTGTCTGCCCCCTGGAACAACGCCCTGCAAACTGCAGAGGAAGAGGATACTCCTCCACCTGATTCACCTGATACTGTCAGGTGAGTGTTTCCCCTCCCATCTCCCCAGCAAGTTAACTTAACACTATGTAACAGCCTTCTCAGACCTGTTCCCTCCCATCTCCCTAGCAAGATAACTTAACACTATGTAACAGACCTCTCAAATCTGTTCCCTCCCATCTCCCCAGCAAGATAACTTAACACTATGTAACAGCCTTCTCAGACCTGTTCCCTCCCATCTCCCTAGCAAGTTAACTTAACACTGTGTAACAGCCTTCTCAGACCTGTTCCCTCCCATATCCCTACCAAGTTAGCTTAACACTATGTAACAGCCTTCTCGGACCTGTTCCCTCCCATCTCCCTAGTAAGTTAACTTAACACTATGTAACAGCCTTCTCAGACCTGTTCCCTCCCATCTCCCTAGCAAGTTAACAATAGGAAGTTAACGTAACACTGTGTAACAGCCTTCTCAGACCTGTTCCCTCCCATCTCCCCAGCAAGTTAACTTAACACTATGTAACAGCCTTCTCATACCTGTTCCCTGCCATCTCCCTAGCAAACTAACTTAACACTATGTAACAGCCTTCTCAGACCTGTTCCCTCCCATCTCCCCAGCAAGTTAACTTAACACTATGTAACAGCCTTCTCAGACCTGTTCCCTCCCATCTCCCCAGCAAGTTAACTTAACACTATGTAACAGCCTTCTCAGACCTGTTCCCTCCCATCTCCCTAGCAAGTTAACTTAACACTATGTAACAGCCTTCTCAGACCTGTTCCCTCCCATCTCCCCAGCAAGTTAACTTAACACTATGTAACAGCCTTCTCAGACATGTTCCCTCCCATCTCCCTAGCAAGTTAACTTAACACCATGTAACAGCCTTTCTCAGACCTGTTCCCTCCCATCTCCCCAGCAAGTTAACTTAACACTATGTAACAGCCTTCTCAGACCTGTTCCCTCCCATCTCCCCAGCAAGTTAACTTAACACTGTGTAACAGCCTTCTCAGACCTGTTCCCTCCCATCTCCCTAGCAAGTTAACGTAACACTGTGTAACAGCCTTCTCAGACCTGTTCCCTCCTTCATTGCTAGAGATTTAGTCGACTAAAACTAGATTAACACTAAAACAATGCAGATGACTAAAATACGACTAAACTGAAATGCCATTTTAGTCAAAAGACTATGACTAAAACTGAATCAAAATTTGCCATCAAAATTAACACTGCTGTGGTGTCTCCTGTTGATGACATCCCCTGTGGTTTGATAGGCAAATCAACTAATGTTAAAGGGACTGTATCTCCTAAGCATACTTTAAACTGTAAATGTAGGTAATAATCTTTTTTTTTATTATTATCTAAATATGGTGTTAACAGAATTTGCCAGCAAATGCCTAAAATAGGTGAAAAGTGTGTCTGTGGAGTCTCCTCTGTATGACATGACTTGTGGCTTGATATGCAAATGACCAATGTTCCATTGTAAATTGCATATCAAGGTGATGTCATAACATAGAAACATAGAAACATAGAAACATAGAATGTGTCGGCAGATAAGAACCATTCGGTCCATCTAGTCTGCCCAATTTTTTTTTTTTTTTTTGAGTACTTTTATTAGTCCCCCGTTCCCGGTCTTATAGCTAGGATAGCCTTGTGTCTATCCCACGCATGCTTAAAATCCTTGACTGTGTTTACCTCTACCACTTCTGCTGGCAGGCTATTCCATACATCCACTACCCTCTCAGTAAAGTAATACTTCCTGATATTACTTTTAAATCGTTGCCCCTCTAATTTAACCAGGAGACTCGATACATTTAGAACACATCTTTCCCCTAACTTAGGCATGTTCTTGCAGTTCTGCTAACACAACGTATAGATCATTTTCAATCATGATCTATTCTCTACAGACACTTCTACATTCACAATATCGCCAGGGTTGAGGTGGTAGAGTTCCTTTAAATGTAAATATCCTGAGCTGCAATGGAAATAGCTGTGGCAAGACAAGGAATGAAAGAGCATGAGCAGACAAATTGGCCGAGCCTGCCCGCTTTCCTGCTCCCACCTTGTCCTGCTCCGCTCTCTTACAATAAAAGAACCTCTTTGTTCCTCGAGAAAGTATTGCTTTCAAAGACAAGAAAACTCCACAAGCTCCTTCTTAGTATGACACGGGGGTCATGACAGTAAAAACAATAATGGAAGGGATCGCAAACCGGTAGTTTAAGAAGAGGAATTATTTGCGATAGATATTCTGCTTCGCCATCTGTTAACATTCACTTGGCGGGTTGATTTTGCTTCCTTCCTTTAATAAAAGGTTTGAATAAGCCACAAAGTGATACACATGTCCTGCTGGTATGGAGTTAATAATGCGTGTTATCTGCTGTTTAGTAAGGTAGCATTTAATTGGTCTTGAAGAGCACAAAGTTATATATGTATATGTAGAGTAACTGCACACAAATAAATAAATGCAAATATTAAAAAGCTGTGGAAGTACAAAAAAAAGTAATTTTGGGCTAACTAGGTTGCCTTGGAAATACAGTTTATTTTATTGGCTAACTAGACAGCCTAGAAAATACAGCTACCTATATTGGCTAAGTAGGTAGCCTCAAAAATAGATTTGATTTTATAGATTTTATAGGCTAACTAGGCAGCCTAGCAAATACAGCAACCTTTATTGACTAACTAGGAAGCTTAGTAAATACTGCTACATGTTAGCTAACTAGGTAGTCTTGGAAATACAGCTACTTTTATTGGCTAACTAGCTAGCTTTGGAAATACAGCTACTTTTTTGGCTAACTAGGTAGCTTTGGGAATACAGCTAGTTTTATTGGCTAACTAGCTAGCTTTGGAAATACAGCTACTTTTTTGGCTAACTAGGTAGCTTTGGAAATACAGCAAGTTTTATTGGCTAACTAGCTAGCTTTGGAAATACAGCTACCTTTATTGGCTAACTAGGTTGCCTCGAAAATACAGCTACTTTTTTTGACTAACTAGGAAGCTTAGTACTTAATACTACTACTTATTGGCTAGCTAGGTATTCTTGGAAATACTGCTACTTTTATTAGCTAGTTATCCAATAAAAGCATCATCTCAGCTTTACTTGTTTCCGGTTTACCATCCCAGTGATAATGTATTGTTCTACTACTGAGTTTTATCTGTTTTAAAATCGTCTATCCTGTTAAAATAACTTCTGATGGTTACAGAAAGACTGATACACAATGTCAATAGAGCCCTGCATGTGAGCTAACAATCTAGATATAAAATCTATAAATTCCATAACATTAAATCATTTTTTGCAGCAATCGTAGAAATCATCTTCAATATCCCCCGACATTTTATGCTTGTGTGAGGCTACCTAACAGATGGAAGGGAGAAGGATAAGGAGGACCCCAACACAAACCCTGCTGTAAAAACCAGGCCCTGGGTACCCAAACCATTGCTGTCTTGTGAAAATTAATTTCAGAAAATATGTCTGGAAACAGTGAAGCCTTGGTGTATTGGGGTAAAAAATACTAGTCCAACTATAAAAAGAACTAGCTTTTTTTTCAGACATAACAAAGTTAATTCTAAAAATTGTACACTTATTACTATGTAGATTTCTATATTCTAAATATGTTTAATTTGGTCCCTAATATCAGGTTAGCAGATTCTTATCACCCTCCCTCTGATCTCTCAGCCCTTGGATGAAGCGTGAGAGGTTAAAAAAAAAGCAAGATTTAACATTTTTCCAATAATAGCTCTTCTTGCTGGTATACGTCTGCAGGTTTCTTTCACCAGTTGTAGAGCCAGGTTGACCAACGAAACGCGTAGAGAGGACTCTGATGGGACTTGCTTGCTGAGCCGGCAATTATATGCTGATTGGGGATTGTATCTCGTCATGCTGTTTTTCCTGCACTCGTATGCTGACTGTGAATGGTATCTATACGTGCTATTCTGCCCACTTATGAGCCATCAAACACTGTAATAGACATGTGCAAAACTAAAGTTTTCGTTTCGTTTTCGTCCATTCGGACGAAAATGTTATTTATTTCGTCTAAAACGAATTTCGTTCATTACTGCATTCGTTTCAGACGAAATTCGTTCATTATTTTCGTTTCTTTAATTTGTATTCGTTCGTTTTATAGAATACATGTAATACTATTGGCTTTCTATAAACCGAACAAGAGCCCCATTCATAAGAAATTCTTATTAATGGGGCTCTCGTTCGGTTCATAGAAAGGCAATAGTACTACATGTTTTCTATAAGCCGTAAGTCTATAAACCAAACGTTCAGTTTATAGACTTTCGGCTTATGGAATACATGTAATCCTATTGCTATTCTATAAACCGAACGTTCAGTTTATAGAATAGCCATAGGATTACATGTATTACATAAGCCGACAGCCTATAAACCGAATGTTCGGTTTATAGGCTGTCGGCATTTAACTATACAGAGACAGAGTCTCCATTCATAAAATTATGAATGGAGACTTTGTCTCTGTGTAGTAAAATGCCGACAGCCTATAAACCGAACGTTCGGTTTATAGGCTGTGGGCATTTAACTATATGGAGACAGAGTCCCCATTCATTATGAATGGAGACCTTGTCTCCGTATAGTTAAATACCGACAGCCTATAAACCGAACGTTCGGTTTATAGGCTGTCGGCTTATGGAATACATGTATTCTTATTGCTATTCTATAAACCGAACGTTCGGTTTATAGAATAGCAATAGGAATACATGTATTCCATAAGCCGACAGCCTATAAACCGAACGTTCGGTTTATAGGCTGTCGGCATTTCACTACACGGAGACAGAGTCTCCATTCATAAATTTAGTGAAGTGTAGTGAAATGCTATTGTATTCTATAAACTGACTCTATTTCGGCTTATAGAATGCAATAGTACTACGAATGGACGAATGAACGAATGATTTTCGTTTATTAACCATTCGTTCATTCGGCTTTCGTTAGCTTAGCATTTTCGTTCTTCGTTTTTCGGACGAATGGACGAAAATGCTATTTTCGGACGAAAATGCATTTGTCCAAAAACGAATGCACATGTCTACACTGTAAGTAGTTCCACCAGCACTTTACGGGATAATGTGCAATACTACTCTATCCTGCTTTATTCTTTTTTTTTTTTTTTTAGATAGTAAATGATAATTTGGAAGAGTTCCTGAATTACTTTAATCATTTTATGCCTATGTCCGCACCTAGGTTTGTGCATAAGCTATTACACATTCAATCACATTATTGATAAGATCTACTACACTATCAAGTATTGTTGTTTATTTTCTCACATGTGATCCTGCACTATTCCATAAATACAAGTTGGTACAGCTAGGATTGCCAGGTCATACATATATATATATATATATATATATATATATATATTACTTTTTAATACCCCCTTGCAGAATGTAAAAAAGTTAATTAATCAATGAGTGATCCCATGTGCGGCAGCTCTGATACCCAACTCCCCAAGCTTTGGCCCCCATATACTAATCTGACAGGGGCAAGACTTGGGAGATATGTGACTTCATGCATTTCTTGCATCGAGGGCGTGCGTAGCCCTTCAGTTCTGAAAGATTTAACAATCATATTGCTTGCTTTCCATGACCAGCTCTTCTCCTGGTATATTATTATTATAAATGAAGCTGCATGCCAGAAAGTTCAGTAATATACCTCTATACTTATTACAGACAGTGAGTCTTTTGTTCGCTTTCATTACAGTGGTCCCTGAGTTTGTTTTCCAGAAGACAAGCATATGATAGAGCCAGCCATATCGTGGCGAATAACACTGATACTGAATGACTGTACGGCCAGATCACAACAAAACATACCAATGAAGGACGAAGTATTAGCCAATCCGCCGCTCCTCAATCACACACATAGTTGTCTGGGAGATAGCTCTTTATGTAAAGTATTCTGACTATACTATTTCGGATTAATTTGAATAGGCATGTCTGTCGCTCCTACTTCTGGTTCCATGCCCACTCCTCCCAAGTGGCCCTATGTTGGAGGGATAGTCCCTAATTTTTGCCCTCATCCCTTTTTTCCTACTCCTACTGATTAATTTTCTATGATCACAGAATTATAGATGTGTCTGAGTGTATTACAGTGCTCCAAAGCAATCAAACTCATCCCTTGACGTGTTTAAAATTCAGTAAATATGTTTATATATGAGATTTTTATATATAAAATTTAATATTCTTATTCGAAAGGGCTTACCAAGTGGCCATAAAGTGACTTTAAAAAGTTCCACCCAGAGCATCACCTTCCGACCCTAATTGGTATAAAAAAATCTCCAATACCCTATCTAGAATTTTTTTTTCTTTTACAGTACTTAGATGAGTAGGTACAATATCAGTAGGTACGATATCAGTATATTGTGCCCATAAGCAGAATAGGCGCACGAGAGCAGCAGGGTAGCATATATCGTCGCCCAATGAAATATATTCAGAATAATTTTAAAATACCTTTGATAAATTCATACATTTAAGATTTAACGAATTTTAAAAAGAATGAACAAAATGTAGATGATGGGATTTGGAGTGGTTTGACCCTCAAAGTTGGGTCATTGCAGAAGATCACCTTCTAGATATGTGAACAAACATTCTATCTCAGATACGTTTGGGAAATTTAGGATGACCATCAGATCACCCATGAGAACATTTCAAATACTTTATAAAGTAACCAGGAAAGTTTGTATACAAAAAAAAAAGTAAAATAATACCTATAAATAAAGCTTACAAAACCCTCCTCATTATTTTTCATAGTTTAAAATGATATGTTACTGTTTGAGACGGAGTAAAATGTTTGAAGTATAATGCTTTCTTAATGAAGTTAAGAGAAAAAAATCACTAGTGAAACATCTCTTAAGCAAGAGACTTTGGATTCTATTGTGGTTAAAGAAAATATCTAGCAGATGTGAACAGAAAAAAAAATCTATTTATATCATTATGTATGTGAATGTAGTTGCACGAGCCAAGGAATATTATGGTCAGTCAATTTTGTTCCCTTTTTAAAAAAAAAATATTTCAAATCAATGCCACACACATTTAAAAAAAAAGATTTTGTGTGAACCTGAGCGAAAGAACGAATGAATGAATGCACAATGACCAAAAATGCCATTTGTTCATTTGGATTCCATTTGCGGCTGAAACGGTACACTCTTGTCTTTCCCAGAGACCTCCATGGGGAGGACTGATGGTTGTTTTTGGGCCATTTTAGGAGCACCTCTGCTATTATGGAAATAGACTAAATCCACACTGTTTTTACTCAGGGATTGTCGAATGAGTCTTATCACAATTGCTTCTATTAAATAATCCATTATTACTAGTATAACTTACAAATGTCAGTGTGGTTAATATTGCAAGGCTACCAGGCGCGAATGCTCCATATGTGCACCGCACACCTAGCACGGAGCAGCCTCACTGTGTATTTCTGGGGTTTGTGTGCTCCGAGAATATGTTTGTGTGCTGTTCGCAGGATACAATCCCCCGGAAATACACAAGATACATCGTGCCCCCGAGTGACAGGTGTGCTCCGGACTGGCGGATCAGGGGCACGATACACCCATGAAGGCTATTACATTTTGCATATTCAGAGAGAACCCATTTGTTGCTAGCTTTGCTTAATGTCTGGTTGTCACTCTTTGCTAAGTCCTATGTTTTCATGTGCCGCCATCACAAAGGACCTAGTTATGGTCCCCTCTGTTTGGTGGTATATCAAAATTAGGGTCTCTCACCATACTATTGGAAAAATCCTCAGCCAAAGCCAAAGGGAGCCAGGCAGACCAATTCAGGAGCCAGACTGCTTATTTTTTACAAACCAGGAAAATGGAACTTCCATAGAGATAAAGATAGGAGTCGGCAGTAGGGATTTCTGAATATTTGGGCCAATATTATTTTTGACTTGAGCTTCTACATTATTATTCTATATTATATTGAGCTGAATGGAATAATTTTTCCAACTTTTAAGTTTGAAATTCCTTCCTTTTTTCCTTGCTTTACTCTCTTTCATCAATATAATCCACATAGGTTTAACCCCTTAACGACAGATGACGTGCCAGGCACGTCACGGCAAATCGAGGACTTGCCGACAGGTGACGTGCCTGGCACGTCATGCACTAAACTGAGTAAAGAAAGCGACCAGCGGTCGCTTTCTTTACTCTAACGGTGTTGCTACAATGCCTCTAGGTAGAGGCATTGTGCAACACCCCCCAAATGTGCAGGGGCGCGCTACGATCACTCCACGGAGTGATCGTAGCAGCCATTTAAAAATGGCTTCGCCCGCTGCACACATGTGCTTAGAAAGCGAACGATCGTTCGCTTTCTAAGCATCTCCGGTGTTGTTAAAGTGCCTCGCCAGCGAGGCACTTAACAACACCGTTCTGCTCCCCAGAGCCGATGGTGGTCGCTCTCCTGAGCGACCCCATCGGCTCAGTAGAAGGGAACGCTGCCTTTACAGGCAGCGCTTCACTTCTAATGGCAAGAGCATCGGAAGTGAAAGTATTTCACTTCCGATGCTCTAGGGGGAGCCAATCGATGCCTGCACAACAGATCTATGTGATCTGTGTGCAGGCATGTATGGTAAGTGCTCTGATGAGCACTTATCATACTGTCAAAGGCAATATTAGCAAATATTGCCTTTGACAAGTATTGATCTGCCTCCCTCACCTTACTAGTTTTAGTAAGGGAGAGAGACAGATCAGATAAAGTAAAAAAATAAAATAAAATAATAAAACAAATATTTAATAAAATTTTAAACACCAAGGGCTTTTATAAAAGCCATTTAACCCCTTCCCTGCCATTGATCGCTGTGTACGCAGTGATCATACACAGCAGCACATTTTTTGCTGTCTGTGCATTTTTTAGGGGTTAATTTTTTTTACTGTAATTCATTACAGTATAAAAAAAAAGCTCTTTTAAGAGAGATTAACCCCTTTCTTGCTGTAGATCACTGCCTAAGCAGAGATCTGACGCAAATGCAGCAATCTTGCTGCAGAAGCATTTTTAATTTTTTTAAAACTTTTTTATTACACCCGTCACGTGTTAATTATACCCGCTAGGGGACTACGTTTAACGTAATTTTTTTTTTAAATAAGAGCTATTAACCCCTTCCTTGCCGTATATCACTTCCTAAGCAGCACATATGGTCACTGCCTAAGCAGTGCATATGGTCACTGCCTAAGCAGCGCATATGGAGCAATCTAGTCGCAGAAGGATTTTTTTTTTGCTATCAGCATTTTTTTTGTCAGACTCGCTAGGGGTTAATTATACCCACTAGGGGATTACGTGTATTCCTTTTGAAGCTGTCTGAACACGTGTATAGCGATCAGTAACAGCCGATCAGTGGCAAAGGTGGTTTGGTGATTTCTCAGATGAGCATCACCATTCGTCTGGTTCGATCAATATTGGTAAATATTGTTCTGACCCATATGGATCTGCCTCCCTCTCCTCACTTGAGTTTTAGTGAGGGAAAGAGACAGATCTGTATAACATAATTTTTTAATTGTAATAAATTAAATAAAATGTTAAAAAAATTGTGAGTCCCAAGGGCTTTTATAAAAGCCATATCCTTTGTATAGTGTAGTGTATTAACCCCTTCCCTGCCACTGATCACTGCACAGCAGAAATTTTTTTCTTGTCTGTGCATTTTTAGGGGTTAATTTTTTTGTACAGTACTACAAAGGCTCTTATAAGAGCTATTAACCCCTTCCTTGCTCTACATGTCAAAATTCCCTCCAACAAAGCTGACAAAGCTATGCATGGGTGGTATCCCTGTGCTCGGGAGATGTTGCTGAACATATATTGTGGTATTGTTTGTCAGTGACACATACCGAAATATGTGAATTTGTGTCTAAAGTACAATGTATGTGGGAAAAAATACACAATAAAATGACTACCACAAACTTTGACAAAGGCTGGTGGTAGAATTGGTGCATGGAAAGTGTTAAAATAACACCATTTAAAATAGCCTAGGGTGTCTACTTTTACAAAATATATACTTTTTGGGGTAAAATACACTGTCCGACTTTAAAAAAAAGTCCCAAATGAAAGATGGGCTCAGGCTGGCTACACGTCAATATTCCAAGTTGAAAATGCGCACCTTCACAATGTGGCCCTTTTAGCCCCCAAACAACCCAACAAACCTATGCATGGGTGGTATCCCTGTACTCAAGAGATGTTGCTGAACACTTATTGGGGTGTTATTTGGCAGTGACACATACCAAAATCTGTAAATTCATGTCTGAAGTACAAGGTTTGTGAAAAAAAAACACAAACAAATTACTACCACAAACTTTGACAAAGGCTGGTGGTAGAATTAGTGCATGGAAAGTGTAAAAATACCACCATTTGAGATAGCCTAGGGTGTCTACTTTTAAAAAATATATGGGTTGATGTGGTAAAATACACTGGCTGGTTTCAAATATGTCCCAAATGGGACATGGGTGCAGGCTGTCTGCATGTCAAAATTTCAAATTGGAAAACCAAAAACTTCACCTCCCAAATTTGGCCTTTTACCCCCCAAACAATCCAACAAACCTATGCATGGGGGGTATCCCTGTACTCAAGAGATGTTGCTGAACACTTATTGGGGTGTTATTTGGCAGTGGCACATACCAAAATCTGTAAATTCATGTCTGAAGTACAAGGTTTGTGAAAAAAAAACACAAAAAAATTACTACCACAAACTTTGACAAAGGCTGGTGGTAGAATTAGTGCATGGAAAGTGTTAAAATACCACCATTTGAGATAGCCTAGGGTGTCTACTTTTAAAAAATATATGGGTTGATGGGGTAAAATACACTGGCTGGTTTCAAATATGTCCCAAATGGGACATGGGTGCAGGCTGTCTGCATGTAAAAATTTCAAGTTGGAAAACAAAAAACTGCACCTCACAAATTTGGCATTTTAGCCCCCAAACAACCCAACAAACCTATGCATGGGTGGTATCCCTGTACTCAGGAGAAATAGTAGAATCTATTTAGCATGTTTTTTCGTTCGCTATTGTCGATGAGGAGAAGTTGTTTCAAATAAAAACAAAGAAATTTGTGTATTTTTTTTTTTTTTACCATATTTTTTTTTTTTTTTTTAATAATATGATAAGATATGATCAAAAATATGGCATCCATAGAAAGCCCTTTTTGTCCCGATAAAAACAATATATAATATGTGTGGGTACAGCAAATGACGAAGAAGAAAATTACTGCTAAACACAAACAGCACAGAAATGTTAAAATAGCCATTGTCCAGAAAGGACAAAAATGTTTCAAAGGCTCTGTCCTTAAGGGGTTAAACCCCATAAGTATTATTCAGGGAGATTTGTGAAAATATCTACCCCAAGGCTGTAATCAGTAATATCCCGACAGTCTGCAAGTTGTATTATCTACACAGTGGCTATCCTAGCTATAAGATAGGGAACTGGGGACTAATAAAAGTATTTAGAACATTGGGCAGACTAGATGGAGCGAATGGTTCTTATCTGTCGACACATCCTATGTTTCTATGTTTCTATGCAGCACTGTAGTAGCCATTTTTGATAATGGCCCCTGGACAAAATTGCAATGTGATAATGCTAATTATTATGCATCTTAAAGGGGATACAATAACATTATACAAATATGTACAGGGCCCATACAAAGGGATTTCTAATGAACTGTTCACAAACAGAACAGTACAACGCACAAGAAGTCACCCGCTAAGACTTGAAGAAAGCAGATTTAGTCTACGACAGCGGGAGGAGAATATTTTACAGTAAGTACAATTAAGATATGGAATTCACTGCCTGGTTCTAGCAAATACTTCAGATGCCATTAAGAGCGGAACCCGAACATAGAGGGCTATGAATGTTAGTATAGGCAGTAATATTTATTTAGCGCTTGTTGATCCGAATAGAAATCTGACTGCTGATTTGGAGTCAAGAAGGATTTTTTTTCTCCACTGAAAGCAGAATTCAAAATTGCTGCAATAAGTTTTTATTTTGTCTTCTTTCGAACAACAGTGGTAAAAAAGTAATTGGAGAAGGGCTGAACTTGGTGGACACAAGTCTTTTTTTCAACCTAAACTACTATGTAACTATGTATGTAATATTTAAAGAGTTAATTATGCATTATCATGGGCCAAACCTGGTGAGCTTCTCCGACTAGAAGAGATCTAGTAGGAGAAGTTAATATTGATAAAAGATATATTTTTTTATGTCAATTTGAGTTTCTCATATCAATTGCCATTATCAGTTATGAAACTTTTTGTATTACACTATATAGCTAATTTAGAGAGAAAGAGGGAAAGGAAAGGGAAAAAGAAGTGGGATGTTTAAGTTGATAGACAGAAAATCCCTTGGTTAAAAAGATGAACCATCCTCAATGTTGTGCACGTTCTTGTGTGTAAATGTTGATTGTGTGTTTTATATATATATTTATGATTATCGAAGATAAACAAAGCACTTTTGTACGTATTTTTTTGTATATTTGAAAATTGAAATACATTTTTTTTTTTAAATAAAATTGATCAAATGTCCATGTCACTTGCACCTCAAGTTTAGTAAATAGCTCCCCGAGACTCTCCCGTTATATTAAGCCAGAAAAACGAATTTAATCACTACTTTTGTAACTCAGAGGCTGACAATCATTAAAAGTCAAGACAAGAACAACAATATTTTCCCGAACAGAAGCAAAATTACTGAGGTTCAGATGGCGCAAGTGAGCATTTCATCTCACTGACTTAACTATACATTGCGCAGGCACAAACCTTTGGAGTTTCGACCCACTAGAAGAGCTCAACTGGCCATGGATAATGCATAGTTAAATCTTTAAATACTGCTACTTACCCGCCACCCTCAATTGTTAAATATCTCCCTGGGTCAACTTTACGGAGATTAAAGGATGTCAACCCAACATATTTCCCATAATCCCATGACGCAGGAAATCGGATGGTTTCTAAATTCATCGATACGCTGAAAATGTAATTAAATTCTAGATGACCTTTAATTGAAGAGCCAGCATTTAAGGAAATGCCCTAGTGTTCAGTAATTCATGCATAAAAAAGTAAAACAATGGCTTGTTGTGACTGGACGTGCAATAATTACCTTATAATAGCTTTCCACAGTTGCATTACTCATACCGCACACGATGGTTTCTGCAAAAAGTGCATATTAAAACACATGACAATATTGTGGGTTGCGGTATCAGATATCCTTGCATCACTGCTTTATTTCATCTGTTTTTTTTCTGTCTTTGTTGAAGAGGAATTTGTTAAAGAGGAAAGAATTTGTCAGCATCCCCCTTTTTTTTTTCTTCAAAAATAGGACCTGAGTGGGGCTAACACCTTCAGGTAAGTGATTCAATTAAATAACTACATTGTACTGGCAAATCCATGGCCACTGTCAAAAGGTACATCCAGATTCCATTATTGACTGACAGTTCTGTCTTTTGCACTTGTTGATGTCTCCCCTCTTCTTTTGTTGATGTCTTCACTCTTCTCTTGATTACCTCTAATGTCTGCACTTTTGATTAGATTGCTGTTCCATTTTTGTGGACAGCCAGGAGAACCCAACCATCACATGACAGCGGTGGTACCTTTGTAAACTCAATAAGAATGTTAATTGTAGAATTACCTTCTAATGTAATCAAAGTGCTGAATGGTCGAGGAAGATACACAAAGTGTTCACAAGAAGTGCAATACCAGTGACTTGGGGTCACTGACGCACAATATGCATGTTCTGATTTAATAAACAGTGACATGTTGTATAGCAGGACCATTTTACCAGGATTATGATAAATTGAATGTATAATGATGACTTTAGCAGGGTAGCAGCCTGTCATACCTACTGTTTTACAATTATTGGTGGTTAAACTGAACTATTCACTTTTCCATTCCTCCCACAGGTATTATGTCAGCTACAGCTATACCCTTCCACTTCATTGTGAACAATACCAGTGATGTTATATCAGCTCTATGATGTATATATATATATATATATCAGTCCAAAAAGATAACAAAGCACGCACTCACAGGACTTGTAAATAAAGGATTAGTCGCTATAATGTAACCAAAAAGTAGGTATCTTCTTCATGTAGTCGACGTTTCGGTCCGTATAACAGACCTTTATCAAGTGGGTCTTGATAAAGGTCCGTGGTATGGACCGAAATGTTGACTATATGTAGAAGATACCTACTTTTTGGGTACATTATAGCGACTAATCCTTTATTTACAAGTCCTGTGAGTGCGTGCTTTGTTATCTTTTTGGACTGATACATGTGTTTGGAGCTGCATGACACCCGGGACGATTTCTGCTGAATCCGACTCTCAGGCTGAGTGCACCTTCTTTGGATTTATATATATAGACCGATCAGCCATAACAATATGACCACCTCTCTAATATTGTGTAGGTTCCATTTTGCCAGTGAAACAGCTAAGACCTGCTGACGCATGGACCCCACTAGACCTCTGAAGGTGTGTTGTGGTATCTGGCACCAAGACGTTAGCAGCAGATCTTTTAAGTCCTGTAAGTTGTGAGGTGGGGCCTCCATGGATCGGACTTGTTTGTCCAGCACATCCCACAGATGCTCAGTTGGATTGAGATCTGGGGAATTTGGAGGCCAAGCCAACACCTTGAACTTGTTGTTGTGTTCCTTAAACCATTCGTGAGCCATTGTTGCTTTGTGGCAGGGAGTACCGTATTTGCTCGATTATAAGACAAGGTTTTTTTCAGAAAAAGATTTCGAGGTCGTCTTATAATCTGACATCAAATTGAGGTCAGATTATAAGACAGCGATCCAGGTCCCCAGCAGAGCTGCAGGGGACCTGGATCCCCCTCTCTAACAGCAGGGGATGTCTGTGCGATGAGCAGACCAGCTGTCCGTCATAATAGACTGCTGTGTTGGGCAGCATGGAGGATGTCTGCACGTATCGTGCAGACATCCCCCGGCTGCCCCCACTAGCCATCAGGGATCGAGTTACAGGTAAGGGGGAGGGAGGGGGCAGAGCGAACGGGGGAGGGAAGGGGGCAGAGCGACAAGGGGAGGGAGGGTGCAAGAGCGACAAGGGGAGGGAGGGGGGAAGAGACAAGGGGAGGGGGGAAGAGACAGAGCAACAAGGGGAGGGAGGGGGGAAGAGACAGAGCAACAAGGGGAGGGAGGGAGGGGGAAGAGACAGAGCAAGAAGGGGAGGGAGGGAGGGGGAAGAGACAGAGCAAGAAGGGGAGGGAGGGTGGCAGAGAGACAGGGGGAAGGGGGGACAGAGCAACAAGGGGAGGGAGGGGGGAAGAGACAGAGCAACAAGGGGAGGAAGGGGGAAGAGACAGAGGGAGGGGGGACAGAGCAACAAGGGGAGGGAAGGGGGCAGAGAGAAACAAGGGGGGGAGAGACAGGCGAGGGGGGAGTCAAAGGGAGGGGGAGAGAGACAAAGCTGGGGGCAAGGGAAAGAGAGAGGCAGCATTGGCACATAAAAGGAAATTAAAACAAGAAATGCATTTTTTTTATATAATTTTTTATTAAAAAAGCCATTTACATGTGAATATATACAAGTTTAACTTTTTTCCTATAGGGTAGTCCTATATTCAGGCTTTTAGTTTTTTTCCTAAAGGAATATCCAAAGTTTGGGGGGTCGTCTTATAATCAGGGTCGTCTTATAATTGAGCAAATACGGTATTATCCTACTTAAAGAAGCCATTGACGTCAGGGAATACCGTTTCCATGAAAGGGTTAACCTGATCTGTAACAATGCTTAGGTATGTGGTACGTGTCAAAGTAACATCCACATGAATGGCAGGACCCAAGGTTTCCCAGCAGAACATTGCCCAAAGCATCACACTGCCTCCGCCGGCTTGCCACCTGTCAGTGGTCATAATGTTATGGCTGATCGGTGTATATACTGATCATCATAAACAGCTGTGAGGATAGTTGTGTGCTTATCGATCATGTAATATGTATTAGTTAAACAATTGATTTTCAAAGTGTAGATTTCAAAACTGATTAGCGATGCAAACTTCTACCCTGTGGATATGAGAGGGTACCATTAACAGAACAAAGTGATTGGTTTATAGGATCAATTGATTAATAGGAATTTATAATTCTATTTACATTTTTTTTTTTTTACTTTGTAAAAAGGAGTAAGCACCTAGTGTGCATGTAGATCTATGCTGTGAGTGGTGGATCATAGGGCGTGCATATCAACAGAGTAAGTAATAAGAACTTAGTGGGCAAAATGCAAGCTTTAAGTTTGCAGTCCATCACCCAGTTTGTCTGCCCTCAGTGATGTTGTCAAGTCTGAGGACTATCAATACTGTACAATGTTTCTACTTTGGAGTATACATCTTCTGTCATCATCTCCGTTTGTTTGTCCTTTGTCAGCTGGTGCAATATTCTATTGATTGGAAGTGAGGATGGGAGCTGGAGTATTGCTGCACCCCGGTATATTTCAAGACTAGACCCTGTAGCAGTGTACATAGAGGGAGTGAGCTGGTGTTTAGAATTTGTTTTCATGTAGATGGTAATGTTACAGTGACGTGTTCATTGTAAGTGTTTGTTAGACTTACTGGAGGCAAGTGAAGAGGAGGGTGAGACCAAGGACAGAAGAGCCGACTGACCTGGCAAAGTATCAGGAGTAGTTGCAGTTGTTATTTGGCTTCTCTAGACGACGGATGTTGCTGGGCTTTAACAGGACACAGTGCCCTATGCTAGAAGTAAGTGAGAGAACAGTGTCACTGATAACTCATTAATGCATTTTAAATACATATAATAAGGTTCCGTTCCTGCCGGTTTTGGTCCCCCTGACCAGGAGAAGCTCCTCCTCAATGTCCAGCTTGTTGGTCACCTTTGGAGGGTAGCAGCCATCTTGGACAACTTCATCATTACCTGCATCCGGATATCTGAAATATAACAGAAAATCATTAATATTTTACCCTATCAATCCTCATCCATACATATTATCCCATTTACACAAACACATCTGTACACACATGGATCAATATGTATCTACACATATATCTATATTTATAAATCTACACACGTGGATCTACATGTTGATGTGAATATATACATATATGCACTCTCATATGTCCATATGTTAACACAGATCTACAGATATACATGAATTAATACACAGACATGTTTATGTACTGCAGCTTTTTTGCCCTTAACCACCTGCAAAATGCATTTATACATTAATTTCTGTGATATGCTGCTTGCCTACCCTCTCTACAGTTGATATGCTCTGAACAGCTACAGTTATATACATAGAAACATAGAAACATAGAAATATAGAATGTGTCGGCAGATAAGAACCATTCGGTCCATCTAGTCTGCCCGATTTTTTTTTGTGAGTACTTTTATTAGTCCCCCGTTCCCGGTCTTATAGCTAGGATAGCCTTGTGTCTATCCCACGCATGCTTAAAATCCTTGACTGTGTTTACCTCTACCAGTTCTGCTGGCAGGCTATTCCATACATCCACTACCCTCTCAGTAAAGTAATACTTCCTGATATTACTTTTAAATCGTTGCCCCTCTAATTTTTGTAAAAAAACAATTTTATTTTCATTTTCAAAAATAGATAGACATTTCAGTTTTACAAAATATTAAACCATAAAACAAACAACATATAACATTCGGCTCTTGAAGTCGCTTTCTTTTGCAGTTGCTCCTCTAATTTAAAAAATACACCCTTACAGCTTATCCATGAGACTTCCACTTTGGTTCGGCACTATTTGGATTGATATCAGTCTCTGTTTGGCCATCATAACCAGTGGCGTCCCGAGGAGGGTGCGGGGGGTGCGGACTGCACCATGTGACACCCCCAGCGCATCTCGCTTGAGAACTTTTTTTTTTTTCTGGCATCTGCGAGATTCGGCTTCCGGGAAAAAAAAATAAAAAATCAATGCAACCGGATGTCATGTTACATCACTTTCTTCAAGGATTTACTTGTGGGCAGTATATGTGTATTGTCCTCCCATCCTTGGTCTGAAAGTCCAACATGGGCCTTAGCCAAGGTACAACGTCTGGATTTAGTTCTTGAGCATCATGGGAGTTATGGCTCGAGCATCATGGGATTCATAGTTCACAGCAGCCAGACTGTCAAGGTTTGCCTGTATCCGACGTACAGCAAACCAATGGAATATAATAGTGTTTAGGCCATGGGTGCTGATGTTAAACAGAATACACACTGTTCCTCTCACTTGTAAACAGTTCCATTGTTTACTGCTGTTGTCCGTGTAGTTCTGAACACACCTACCCACATGGTCTGTTGCTATGTATTTGAGTGTCTTAGGTTTGATTGTTGGAAACGTGTAAAATGAAGCTGGGAAACTGAAGTCAGCAGAGCTTTGTCATTTGTACATGGTTTGCCAATACAACACCCCCTCACAAACTGATCGAATGAGGCGTTGCTTAACTCTCCTCCTTAATGCCAATTAATCATTGCTCTATCGGTATGCTATGTCTTAAGCTATTTTTAGTGTGAGGATGAAGGGCTCAAGATTGTTAAAATGTAGAGAAGAAGGGTGATCTCCATGTGCTCCCTTTAACCAGTGGAGTTTGTTTAATCATATTATAGTAAAATCATGGTCACTCTGCATCCCCTCATACATCTATACAGCGGGGGGGGGGGGGGTTAATACATGTAAATCATATTCCCAGCTCCAGCGACAGTATACAAGTGATATGAGGCGGCTTTCTGGGGTCATGGTGAATCTCCGCCCACTTTAATGCTTCAGGTGTGCTTCAACCTGTGTGGTCCCATACCCAGTGCTGTATTTACCGCGAGGCATCCTAGGCGGATGCCTATGGCGGCAAATTTTGGGGGGCGGCAGCGCCCCCCAGCACTGAAAAAAAAAAATGTAAAAAAAAAAAAAAGTGAAAAAAAAAAAAAAAAAACGCGACCCTTTAAAAAAAAAAACCCCACCGCGCTTGCAGGCAGAGACGGAGGTGAGAAGGGATCGGAAGATCCCCCCTCACCATCGCTCTGCCTGCCAGGCTGCACGGGGAGCCGAACAGGCAGCACAGAGAAACCTCCGTGCTGCCTGTTCGGCTCCCCGTGCAGTATGCCGACACGGAAGTGCCGACAGTCACGTGACGGGCGCGCTGACGTCATACGCGCGCCCGGTCACGTGACCTGTCGGCACAATCGCCGGGGAGCCGAACAGGCAGCATGGAGGGACAATGCTGCCTGCCTGCCAGGGAAAGGTAAGTGCTGATGGGAGACTGTGTGTGTGTGTGTGTGACTGAGTGTGATGGGAGACAGTGTGTGTGACTGAGTGTGATGGGAGTCAGAGTGTGTGTGATGGGAGACAGTGTGTGTGTGTGTGTGACTGAGTGTGATGGGAATCAGAGTGTGTGTGATGGGAGACTGTGTGTGACTGAGTGTGATGGGAGTCAGAGTGTGTGTGATGGGAGACAGTGTGTGTGTGATGGGAGACAGTGTGTGTGATGGGAGTCAGTGTGTGTGTGATGGGAGACAGTGTGTGTGTGATGGGAGACAGTGTGTGTGTGATGGGAGACAGTGTGTGTGATGGGAGTCAGTGTGTGTGTGTGTGTGTGACTGAGTGTGATGGGAGTCAGAGTGTGTGTAATGGGAGACAGTGTGTGTGACTGAGTGTGATGGGAGTCAGAGTGTGTGTGATGGGAGACAGTGTGTGTGACTGAGTGTGATGGGAGTCAGAGTGTGTGTGATGGGAGACAGTGTGTGTGGCTGAGTGTGATGGGAGTCAGAGTGTGTGTGATGGGAGACAGTGTGTGTGACTGAGTGTGATGGGAGTCAGAGTGTGTGTGATGGGAGACAGTGTGTGTGACTGAGTGTGATGGGAGTTGGAGTGTGTGTGATGGGAGTAGGAGTGTGTGACTGAGTGTGATGGGAGTAGGAGTGTGTGACTGAGTGTGATGGGAGTGTGAGCTTGATGTGAGTCTGAATGATGGGGCATGTGTTAGGTGTGTAACGTGGGTGTGCAGCTTGGGTAGGGGGGTGCCCAGATTTTGTCTGCCTAGGGCAGCACAAAATCAAGATACACCACTGGCGGCAGCGCCCCCCAGCACTGGAAAAAAAAAAATTAAAAAAAAAAAAAATTAAAAAAAAAAAAAATTAAAAAAAAATAAAATCCGGCCCTTTAAAAAAAAAAAAAAAAACCCCACCGCGCTTGCAGGCAGAGAGGGAGGTGACAGGGGATCGGAAGATCCCCCCTCACCAACGCTCTGCCTGCCAGGCTGCACGGGGAGCCGAACAGGCAGCACAGAGAAACCTCCGTGCTGCCTGTTCGGCTCCCCGTGCAGTGTGCCGACACGGAAGTGCCGACAGTCACGTGACGGGCGCGCTGACGTCATACGCGCGCCCGGTCACGTGACCTGTCGGCACAATCGCCGGGAAGCCGAACAGGCAGCATGGAGGGACCATGCTGCCTGCCTGCCAGGGAAAGGTAAGTGCTGATGGGAGACTGTGTGTGTGTGTGTGTGTGTGTGTGAGTGACTGACTGAGTGTGATGGGAGTCAGAGTGTGTATGACTGAGTGTGATGGGAGTAGGAGTGTGTGTGATGGGAGACAGTGTGTGTGACTGAGTGTGATGGGAGTCAGAGTGTGTGTGATGGGAGACAGTGTGTGTGTGTGTGTGACTGAGTGTGATTGGAATCAGAGTGTGTGTAATGGGAGACAGTGTGTGACTGAGTGTGATGGGAGTCAGAGTGTGTGATGGGAGACTGTGTGTGACTGAGTGTGATGGGAGTCAGAGTGTGTGTGATGGGAGACTGTGTGTGACTGAGTGTGATGGAAGTCAGAGTGTGTGTGATGGGAGACTGTGTGTGACTGAGTGTGATGGGAGTCAGAGTGTGTGTGATGGGAGACAGTGTGTGTGACTGAGTGTGATGGGAATCAGAGTGTGTGTGATGGGAGACTGTGTGTGACTGAGTGTGATGGGAGTCAGAGTGTGTGTGATGGGAGACAGTGTGTGTGTGATGGGAGACAGTGTGTGTGATGGGAGTCAGTGTGTGTGTGATGGGAGACAGTGTGTGTGTGATGGGAGACAGTGTGTGTGTGATGGGAGACAGTGTGTGTGATGGGAGTCAGTGTGTGTGTGTGTGTGTGACTGAGTGTGATGGGAGTCAGAGTGTGTGTAATGGGAGACAGTGTGTGTGACTGAGTGTGATGGGAGTCAGAGTGTGTGTGATGGGAGACAGTGTGTGTGACTGAGTGTGATGGGAGTCAGAGTGTGTGTGATGGGAGACAGTGTGTGTGGCTGAGTGTGATGGGAGTCAGAGTGTGTGTGATGGGAGACAGTGTGTGTGACTGAGTGTGATGGGAGTCAGAGTGTGTGTGATGGGAGACAGTGTGTGTGACTGAGTGTGATGGGAGTTGGAGTGTGTGTGATGGGAGTAGGAGTGTGTGACTGAGTGTGATGGGAGTAGGAGTGTGTGACTGAGTGTGATGGGAGTGTGAGCTTGATGTGAGTCTGAATGATGGGGCATGTGTTAGGTGTGTAACGTGGGTGTGCAGCTTGGGTAGGGGGGTGCCCAGATTTTGTCTGCCTAGGGCAGCACAAAATCAAGATACACCACTGGCGGCAGCGCCCCCCAGCACTGGAAAAAAAAAAATTAAAAAAAAAAAAAATTAAAAAAAAAAAAAAATTAAAAAAAAATAAAATCCGGCCCTTTAAAAAAAAAAAAAAAAACCCCACCGCGCTTGCAGGCAGAGAGGGAGGTGACAGGGGATCGGAAGATCCCCCCTCACCAACGCTCTGCCTGCCAGGCTGCACGGGGAGCCGAACAGGCAGCACAGAGAAACCTCCGTGCTGCCTGTTCGGCTCCCCGTGCAGTGTGCCGACACGGAAGTGCCGACAGTCACGTGACGGGCGCGCTGACGTCATACGCGCGCCCGGTCACGTGACCTGTCGGCACAATCGCCGGGAAGCCGAACAGGCAGCATGGAGGGACCATGCTGCCTGCCTGCCAGGGAAAGGTAAGTGCTGATGGGAGACTGTGTGTGTGTGTGTGTGTGTGTGTGAGTGACTGACTGAGTGTGATGGGAGTCAGAGTGTGTATGACTGAGTGTGATGGGAGTAGGAGTGTGTGTGATGGGAGACAGTGTGTGTGACTGAGTGTGATGGGAGTCAGAGTGTGTGTGATGGGAGACAGTGTGTGTGTGTGTGTGACTGAGTGTGATTGGAATCAGAGTGTGTGTAATGGGAGACAGTGTGTGACTGAGTGTGATGGGAGTCAGAGTGTGTGATGGGAGACTGTGTGTGACTGAGTGTGATGGGAGTCAGAGTGTGTGTGATGGGAGACTGTGTGTGACTGAGTGTGATGGAAGTCAGAGTGTGTGTGATGGGAGACTGTGTGTGACTGAGTGTGATGGGAGTCAGAGTGTGTGTGATGGGAGACAGTGTGTGTGACTGAGTGTGATGGGAGTCAGAGTGTGTGTGATAGGAGACAGTGTGTGTGACTGAGTGTGATGGGAGTCAGAGTGTGTGTGATGGGAGACAGTGTGTGTGACTGAGTGTGATGGAAGTCAGAGTGTGCGTGATGGGAGTAGGAGTGTGTGACTGAGTGTGATGGGAGTAGGAGTGTGTGACTGAGTGTGATGGGAGTGTGAGCTTGATGTGAGTCTGAATGATGGGGCATGTCTTAGGTGTGTAACGTGGGTGTGCAGCTTGGGTAGGGGGGTGCCCAGATTTTGTCTGCCTAGGGCAGCACAAAATCAAGATACACCATTGCCCATACCACTGACTTGCGTTAAAAGAGTAACGCGTTTCGCCTTATAAGGAGAGCTTAGTCAGTGTAACAGCACTGTATAAGCAAGTCTTAAACCAGAGTGTTGAGTCCATATTCTATACATAAGCTGCAGGGGATGAAAGTTCTGTGCTAGTCTGAACACTTTTAGTATGGTTTCTATTTCCTGATACTGCATTCCAGTAAGCTTTCTACTTTCTTATGTAGCCTTCCTCAGGAAAAGGCCTCAACATTGTCCTATCCAGTGGCGTAGCGTGGGTTGTCAGCACCCGGGGCAAGGCAAGTAATTTGCGCCCCCTAACCCGTGGATTTTAGCACTCGAGTCTCTTCTACTAGATTAGTTAAAGAAACCCTTACCCCCCAAGCACATGTATTGTTTGTTATGAAAATACTTATGTAATTAAAGTAAAATGCATCTAAATACAAGTTTATTTTCCAACACTTTATTGAGTGCGAACATGCATTACACACATTCTCCACATTTTCAGCAGGTCTATGAATACAAATATACACATGTAGTAACCTAGCATGGGCCATGCTATTATATGTCGTCTCACAACCATCGTAAACGACAAAAAATATCAAGAACAAAAACTAAACATCAAAATGGAACCATACCCTGGAGATGATCCAAGACTGGGCTAGATGGAGCCAACTTCCTCAATCCTGTACCTCTAATGTTACCCCCCCCCCCCCCCCCCACACACACACACACACACACATATGCCATAATTGTTGTGCCATTCAGATGCCAGTAATATTGTAACTTTCGGATGCCAGTAATATTGTGCCAGTCAGAGCCCAGTAATATTGTGCCAGTCAGAGCCTAGTAATATTGTGCCAGTCAGATGCCTGCAATATTGTGCCAGTCAGATGCCTGCAATATTGTGCCAGTCAGAGCCCAGTAATAATGTGCCAGTCAGATACCAGTAATATTGTGCCAGTCAGATACCAATAATATTGTGCCAATCAGATACCAGGAATATTGTGCCTGTCAGAGCCCAGGAATATTGTGCCTGTCAGAGCCCAGGAATATTGTGCCTGTCAGAGCCCAGGAATATGGTGCCTGTCAGATGCCTGTAATATTATGCCAGTCAGATGCCTGTAATAGTGTGCAGTCAGAGGCCAGGAATATTGTGCCAGTCAGATGCCTGTAATATTGTGCCAGTCAGATGCCTGTAATATTATGCCAGTCAGATGCTTGTAATAGTGTGCCAGTCAGAGGCCAGGAATATTGTGCCAGCCAGATGCCTGTAATATTATGCCAGCCAGATGCCCAGTATTATTGTGCCAGCCAGATGCCCAGTAATATAGTGCCAGTCAGATGCCCAGTATTATTGTGCCAGTCAGATGCCCAGTATTATTGTGCCAGCCAGATGCCCAGTAATATAGTGCCAGTCAGATGCCCAGTATTATTGTGCCAGTCAGATGCCCAGTATTATTGTGCCAGCCAGATGCCCAGTAATATAGTGCCAGTCAGATGCCCAGTAATATAGTGCCAATCAGATGCCCAGTAATATTGTGCCAATCAGATACCCAGTAATATAGTGCCAGTCAGATACCCAGTAATATAGTGCCAATCAGATGCCCAGTAATATAGTGTCAATCAGATGCCCAGTAATATAGTGTCAATCAGATACCCAGTAATATAGTGCCAATCAGATACCCAGTAATATAGTGCCAATCAGATACCCAGTAATATTGTGCCAATCAGATACCCAGTAATATAGTGTCAGTCAGATGCCCAGTAATATAGTGCCAGTCAGATACCCAGTAATATAGTGCCAATCAGATACCCAGTAATATAGTGCCAATCAGATACCCAGTAATATAGTGCCAATCAGATGCCCAGTAATATTGTGCCAATCATATGCCCAGTAATATAGTGCCAATCAGATGCCCAGTAATATTGTGCCAATCAGATGTCCAGTAATATAGTGCCAATCAGATACCCAGTAATATAGTGCCAATCAGATACCCAGTAATACAGTGTCAATCAGATACCCAGTAATATAGTGCCAATCAGATACCCAGTAATATAGTGCCAGTCAGATACCCAGTAATATAGTGCCAATCAGATGCCCAGTAATATAGTGCCAATCAGATGCCCAGTAATATTGTGCCAATCAGATACCCAGTAATATAGTGCCAGTCAGAGCCCAGTAATATTGTGCCAGCCAGCCCCCCCCCCCCCCGTACTTACATGAAGCTGCTCCGTGTCCCCCGCCGGATGTCTCCTCCGTGCAGTCTTCCCTCTTGCACGGAGGAGGGAAACAGAAACCGGATGTGACGCAACGTCACATCCGGCGGCAGTTTTTTTTTTTTTTTTCCGGCCGTCGCATCCATCGGATGCGGCTTGCCGGAAAAAAGCGTTCACAAGCGCAATGCGCTGTGAACGCGGCAGCAGGGGCTGGGGGCCCACGGGACAGCTGCCTTGGGGCCCCCCAGGAGTAAATGGGCCCAGGGCAGCTGCCCCGTTTGCCCCGCGTTAAAGACGGCCCTGGCGGCCACGCGGCCGCATAGGGCTAGTGCGCCCCCCCAGATATTGCGCCCGGTGCCGCCGGCCCCCCCTGCACCCCCCACGCTACGCCACTGGTCCTATCTCAGTTAGGAAGGAACTGGACTGCAGCTATACCCCCCCCCCCCCCCCCCCTGTTAATGTCCAGTAGGGCTACTTTCCTTTGGTGTGTCCCCTACTAATAATAATATATACTTTTCTGCCTCTTGTTGCTGGATTGCCCCATATATTTCTTTACGCTCCTGGAACTCCTGTGGAGTAGTAGTTTTCATGAAGATAGGTTCTGCAGACATCATTGTCAAGTCACCTTAGGTGTAAGGGGGTAACCAGTTTTATTTCTACCCTTTAGGACTGGCCAGCCAATTGTCAGTATTAACATAACATTGTCCTGAAGCCAATTTGTTAGCAGCCAGCCAGTAAATACCAGCTGAGTGGGAACTCTGCCAGTAGTCCCAGCACCTAAGCCTAACTCCCAGTTAAAGGGACTGTCAAAATGCATCTTCCAAATATTATTGCATATTTAGGTGCTTTCAGGGTATTTTAAAATGCATGTTTCACATTTTACATTGCTTATAATATGAAATACTTACTGCTAGATGGAATTGTGAAATTACAGCAGTTTGCAAGAGACCAGGACTGCCCACACTATCTGAGTAAAAGTAATTTCCTTTTTTCTTTTCTTTGCTGCAGGAACCAATGAGAATAATTTCATTCAAAATGAATGGAATTTCCTGTGTGTTACACTGTTAAGAGATACTACTGTGTACAAAAGCAAGTTTATCACAGCCAACACAATGTATTCAATTCCAGGAGCACAGGAAGTGACTAAATGAAACAAAACTTTGTATTAACAGTGTCTACATAATCAGTGCTGCTGCACCTGCAGTAAACATGCAGATTAATCACTGGTAGAGGGCTTGAGTCAAATGTAAAAAATGTGATTTATGCAGAATGACTGCATCAAATCACACTGGAAAAAAGTCTGTACATTATACCAGCAGTAATTACACTGCGTTTGGGTGTAAGTGAGTTACAAAGTTTGGGGACTAGACTGTCCCTTTAACCCAGTTGAGTAAATGTCCTGTGCAAATATTGCTGCTTCATTTCTTCAGCTTGAAATGGGAGGTAGCAATGTAACATGCACATGGGCAGTCTTCATTCTTCAGTGTCTCACACACGTCTGAAACCACAATGGGGGTTACATTTACAAGTAGTTTCTGGGTCAAAGTTCTAAAAGTGATCTAATCAGTAGCAGAATTCCATTGGTTTACATTGTGATTGTGGAACATTCCATTGGTTTCCATGGTGAAAGTGGAACATTACATTGGTTTCCATGCTGACTGTGGAACATTCTATTGGTTTCCATGGTGACTGTGGAACATTCCATTGGTTTCCATGGTGACTGTGGAACATTCCATTGGTTTCCAGGGTGACTGTGGAACATTCTATTGGTTTCCATGGTGACTGTGGAACATTCCATTGGTTTCATGGTAACTGGGCCCAGTGCTGTATTTACCGCGAGGCATCCTAGGCGGATGCCTAGGGCGGCAAATTTTGGGGGGCGGCAGCGCCCCCCAGCACTGAAAAAAAAAAAAAAATACAAAAAAAAAAAAAAAACGGCCCTTTAAAAAAAAAAAAAAAGACCGCGCTTGCAGGCAGAGACAGAGGTGAGAAGGGATCGGAAGATCCCCTCTCACCTCCGCTCTGCCTGCCAGGCTACACGGGGAGCCGAACAGGCAGCACAGAGAAACCTCCGTGCTGCCTGTTCGGCTCCCCGTGCAGTGTGCCGACACGGAAGTGCCGACAGTCACGTGACGGGCGCGCTGACGTCATACGCGCGCCCGGTCACGTGACCTGTCGGCACAATCGCCGGGAAGCCGAACAGGCAGCATGGAGGGACCATGCTGCCTGCCTGCCAGGGAAAGGTAAGTGCTGATGGGATGTGTGTGTGTGTGTGTGTGTGTGTGATGGGAGTCAGAGTGTGATGGGAGACAGTGTGTGTGACTGAGTGTGATGGGAGTAGGAGTGTGTGTGATGGGAGACATGTGTGTGACTGAGTGTGATGGGAGTCAGAGTGTGTGTGATGAGAGACAGTGTGTGTGACTGAGTGTGATGGGAGTCAGAGTGTGTGTGATGAGAGACATGTGTGTGACTGAGTGTGATGGGAGTCAGAGTGTGTGTGATGGGAGACAGTGTGTGTGACTGAGTGTGATGGGAGTCAGAGTGAGTGTGATGGGAGACAGTGTGTGTGACTGAGTGTGATGGGAGTAGGAGTGTGTGTGATGGGAGACATGTGTGTGACTGAGTGTGATGGGAGTCAGAGTGTGTGTGATGAGAGACATGTGTGTGACTGAGTGTGATGGGAGTCAGAGTGTGTGTGATGGGAGACAGTGTGTGTGACTGAGTGTGATGGGAGTCAGAGTGAGTGTGATGGGAGACAGTGTGTGTGACTGAGTGTGATGGGAGTCAGAGTGTGTGTGATGGGAGACAGTGTGTGTGACTGAGTGTGATGGGAGTCAGAGTGAGTGTGATGGGAGACAGTGTGTGTGACTGAGTGTGATGGGAGTCAGAGTGTGTGTGATGGGAGACAGTGTGTGTGACTGAGTGTGATGGGAGTCAGAGTGAGTGTGATGGGAGACAGTGTGTGTGACTGAGTGTGATGGGAGTCAGAGTGAGTGTGATGGGAGACAGTGTGTGTGACTGAGTGTGATGGGAGTCAGAGTGTGTGTGATGGGAGACAGTGTGTGTGACTGAGTGTGATGGGAGTCAGAGTGAGTGTGATGGGAGACAGTGTGTGTGACTGAGTGTGATGGGAGTAGGAGTGTGTGTGATGGGAGACATGTGTGTGACTGAGTGTGATGGGAGTCAGAGTGTGTGTGATGAGAGACATGTGTGTGACTGAGTGTGATGGGAGTCAGAGTGTGTGTGATGGGAGACAGTGTGTGTGACTGAGTGTGATGGGAGTCAGAGTGAGTGTGATGGGAGACAGTGTGTGTGACTGAGTGTGATGGGAGTCAGAGTGTGTGTGATGGGAGACAGTGTGTGTGACTGAGTGTGATGGGAGTCAGAGTGTGTGTGATGGGAGACAGTGTGTGTGACTGAGTGTGATGGGAGTCAGAGTGTGTGTGATGGGAGAAAGTGTGTGTGACTGAGTGTGATGGGAGTCAGAGTGTGTGTGATGGGAGACAGTGTGTGTGACTGAGGGTGATGGGAGTCAGAGTGTGTGTGATGGGAGTAGGGGTGTGTGACTGAGTGTGATGGGAGTAGGAGTGTGTGACTGAGTGTGATGGGAGTGTGTGTGTGATGGGAGTATGAGCTTGATGTGAGTCTGAATGATGGGCCATGTTTTAGGTGTGTAACGTGGGTGTGCAGCTTGGGTAGGGGGGTGCCCGGATTTTGTCTGCCTAGGGCAGCACAAAATCAAGATACACCACTGACTGGGCCACTTTTAGAACTTTTCTCCACCAGTAATAAATACGCATAACCTACAATGTATAGATTTTTTTTATTTTTTTTTTACGTTAGCCAAGGAATTGCTTGCAGTTCCGCTAACACCATGTACAGATCATGTTTCAAAATTTTTATTTTTTACGGTCACAGTATCAATAATGTGTAGGTAACTTAACTTAAAGCAAGATGGTCCTGATTCGGGACTGCAATCCAGTGGTCCTATTTTTCATTCTCCAGTATCGGGACAATGTGCTCCACTTTGCAGAAAGCAGACGTTGGAAGGTACGGGAGCCTCTTTATCTTGCCAATGATACGGCTGGGTGCACACAAGTTGAACACATTTAAACCTTAATTTCCTTTAATTTAATGCTGAAAGAAAAAAAAATCAAGTCCACCTGCAACATCTGTTCTCGATTATTAATTCTCAGTTGAGCCCTCCACCCTGAATTTTTATCTGCAAAAAATACATCAAATAACCTCACCTCGTATACATTTGACAGCAAAAAAAAAAACTAGTTTAATGGCTTAAAATGAATTGAAATCTTCTATAAGCCGTGAGTCTAGGGAGAGGTACAAAAGTAAGTGTTACAGAAATATTCACATGGAATTTGACTAGCCAAGGTAACTAACGCTTGATCCAAGAGATGGATTACAATATTCTGATAATATTTTAAAAGGGGGGTCTTAATACTGTTTTAAAGTGTCAGAGAGTAGATTTAGATTTGATTTGTCGGCCAATGAACTGAGATTTAATGTTAGAGGGGGAAATATATAACCGCTCTTAAGCTGTGCTTAATAACCTTTAGAGAAATGTATTCCTGCGGCTGTCTGTCTTTTTATCTTAATTGTATATATAGCATGTCACCGTGATTCTTCTAGTTCAATAGGGATCTGTGAAACGGTGGTGTCAGGAAACATAATAAATTAGAGATTACAGAGATAACCTGACACATCTTATGGATGGATCGGGTTCCATGATGTTACTCTATCTGTGGATCAACAGTAAAGACTTTGTTTTTTTTTTAAGTTGACCATTGAATGTTGCATGTGTCTTTGGAAGGAGAAAAAAATGCCTGACGAGAGCTAATTGGTTATATAGTTACATAGATGGTGTCCCTTTCTGTGACTTAGCCTTCTCCGGCTCTGTCTGTCTTGGGTTCCATCTTGGGTCATCCAAAAGTCGGCCAAAACCAAACAGACCATCAAAGCCATCTATGCATCAAAGTACAAAGTGACAATGGATTATGCTTTTTATCAAAACCCTCCATTGATTTAATTAGTTGGGGTTTTGATTCAAACTGTTTGGATGCATTACTTAGTCCAAATTATTAATAAATAAAAAATAAATGTAAAAATGACATGGTATCTTTATTAAGACAGATATTTTTTTATATATATCTATTAATTTTGTTAGTCAATTTGTTGGCAAATGTATTGATATTTTTTCTTATTAAGGGTTAGGGGGTTTAAACTGAAAATTTCCCTTATAAAAAGCTTCCCTCAAATGTACTGGAATAAACAGCAGCTTCAATAAATTATTTTTCCCAAGTCCTTTTTTCATTTTGACAAAGACTTTGAATGGTACTTTGCAGAGGTATCATAAGAACTTATATAAAACAGGGAGTAATGAGTATTCAGAAAAAATATCCATTTTTAGCTGTACGCTCTATTTAAAGTTCATACCTTGCTGCCATGGCTCAACACATCACCAATTTCATCATTGCAGACAGTCGCCTTCGGGAAGCATACTGTCTACTCAATAAAGAGAGATTTACAGGGAATTAAGATGGGAATTTCAAACTTTAGGCCAAAGTAGCCAAGCTGGAAAAATTCTCCAATTCAGCTAAAAAAAAAATAAAAAAAATAATTCTCCAGTGTTGTATGAACATTGTGCATGAGCAATATTTTCGAACCCGCCTCCTAAGCCACGCCCACACACACACAAAGAAGTTGTCCCTAGCTGGATATGAACTTGTTATCTACAGGTTTATTTTCAAATTGATCTTCTGTAATATATTGTGACTGACTGCAAGTCAAGTTGTTTATTAACTAACAATTAATGTTGTGATAATAATGATAACCAATGTGAGTCCTTGGGGCGATAAATCAGAAATGGCAGGAACGTTGAGTGGTAAGAATGTTCAAATAAAAGTTATCCTTGGTCGAGCCATGGGCAAAAAGAAAAGGAATGCTGAAACTCTACCACTCTCTGGGCACCAAGATGGAATGTACAGTGGCACACGTAGAATGTTGGAAGAGGAAACAGGATCGGCAGGAACAGAGGAATGATAAATAGGAAACAAGCCAAGAACGAGGAACCAGCAAGGAAGAAATATCCATGTTCAAGGGTAGAAGAGATCAGCAGAGTCAGACTGGTCATGGTCAAAAAATAGGAATACTAGTGAAGAGGAATTTAAACAAACTGAGGTCAAGGTCAGGAAAAAGGAGAACAATAAGAGACTGGCCAGGGGTCAAAATACAGAAGATAATCAGGATAAATGCCAAAAGCCAGAGAACCACTAGGAACTGTGATTACAAGCAAGGAGGAACCATCCTGGGGGATTTAAATACTAATCTCGTTCCATCAATCAATTGGGGAGGCAGAGACGAGTTAATAACTGGATGGCCCTTTAATTAGTGCTTCGCACCTGCACGAAGCACCACAGGATGTTGCTGGGCAGCCATGTTGTAGGCTCTGGGAAAATGGCGTTGCAGACCTCCGTTCTTGCTGCCGGAGGTTCAGTACCAGCCCTTACAGCAGCTAGAGCAGAGGTGGCGGAAGTTAGCGAAGGTAAGGTGGGGGTCATAGTTCTTCTTATGTTATCCCATACCAAATATTATTCAGCAAAAAAAAATACTGTGATAATTTACACAAATTCAAATAAATAATATTTCTTGATTTAGCCACAAATATAAGAAAACGTTGCATAAGCAATATTCATATAGAAACATAGAATGTGTCAGCAGATAATAGCCATTTGGCCGATCTTGTCTGCCCTATTTTCATTAGTCCCTGGTCTTATTTTATATCTAGGATAGCCTTATGCCTTTCCCATAAATGCTTAAACTCCTTCACTCCTTCCACAACTTCTGCTGAAAGGCTATTCATTGCATCCACTTCTCTCAGTAAAGTAATACTTTGCCCCTCTAATTTAAAACTATGTCCTCTTGTTGTGGTAGTATTTAAATGTTTCTATCATATCCCCCCTGTTACGTCTTTCCATGAAGCTATACATTATTTAATTTTTCCTGGTACGTTTTGTCCTGCAACCCATGTACCAATTTTGTAGCCCTTCTCTGAACTCTCTCCAAAGTATCAATATCCTTCTGGAGATACGGTCTCCAGTACTGCGTACAATACTCCAAGTGAGGTATCACCAGTGCTCTGTACAATGGCATGAGCACTTCCCTCTTTCTACTGCTAATACCTCTCCCTATGCAACCAAGCATTCTGCTAATACCTCTCCCTATGCAACCAAGCATTCTGCTAATACCTCTCCCTATGCAACCAAGCATTCTGCTAATACCTCTCCCTGTGCAACCAAGCATTCTGCTAGCATTTTATGCTGCTCTATTGCATTGCCTACCTACCTTTAAGTTCTCTGAAATTATTACTCCTTAATCCCTTTCCTCGGATTTTGAGGTTAGGACTGTACCAAATATTCTATACTCTGTCCTTGGCTTTTTACGCTCAGGTTCACTGATTAGTGAATAGACCCCATGGTTTTCAATGTATCACGGCACCTGTTAAGTACTCATCATTTTTTCACAATCACAACTCTCCGAGCCTGTATTAAACATCTATACTACTAAATAAATAATGCTACTGCATTTGCTACTTCACACACGGCCTGTCTACTCCATGACATCATGTCTGAAAAATCACTTTCAGGGCAAAGGGAATAAGTAATTGGAAAAATATGAAAAAGGGATGGACGCCCTCTATTCTTATGGTCGTCTTAACTAACAAAAATGTACGACACGCCCTTAGATGCCAATAATCCAAGTGCTCGTTAATTGCTTGCTTATATTCTTCATAAGTGGACCATGGAGAATTAATCTGTGTTACAGAATTACACGTCCACTTGCAGAATTCACGATTCATTGCATTTTTACTGCACGGCGAGTTTATGTTCATGCACTTGTTGGATATTTATTATATACTGTTGTTATCTCATTTAGAATATTGTGTTAAATGCTGGAGACCATGATTTTTAAAATGAAAGATTGCATCAAGTGTAGGCAATTAAAAAAATGCTTTAAAAAACAATTAAAGTAAAGGTCTTCTTTTGTTCCGAGATGCCCTTTACTCTATCACAGGGCTGACATGTACTTGGGTATCTTCGGTCAGGTGATTTTACCCAAGATAAAGTAAGATTTGTCCCAAGATTCTGAGCAAAATATCAACCAGCTGATAGAGCAAAGACAGATCACTAAGGTACTTTATTTGTATTCCTTCATTAAAGCATTTCCATTTCTGAGTTCTGCACTTCATGCAATCTTTCTATTAAACATTTTATTTTCGTGTCAACAGTTGTCCTTTATAGGGCCAGACATTTTCTTTGTATCATTATCCAGTAAGATACATCAAAAATTATATGTATCTTTTATTAATAATTCTCATTTCAGTACAGTCGTTTTTATGAAAAAGGGGGATTTTCAAAACTGATGTATTTACGGTCACTTTCCCTTGGGGTAAGTGGGCACTTTGCATCATCCAAAATGTATTTCCCTGTAGAAAGTGGAATGCTTTTAGCTCACCGCAGGGATGTTAGTTGTCTGTTGGCAGTAGCTTTTTTTTTTTTAATAACTTTAACTATGGCGTCTAAATGCTAAATTTAGGGCATGCAAATCCTGGCCAAGCTGCGGTTATTTCTTAGCTAATTGCGTTGTGCTACGCCTACTTAATGTGCTGGTGCCTGATTTGTATATTGTTTGTTTCGTTGGGTTCAATGTTACAAATCTTTGCTGTTAATGTATTCTGTAGTGGTTGCTCACAATGGGTTCAAGAGAACTGTGCATTGTCCATCATGTTGCTGCTGCAACAGACAATACGCTTGTCAAAATCAAGCCAGAGAGGAAGAGACCACACCTATAACGCACAACTTTAGACACAAGTTTTATAAAGAAAAACAAATGGAGCTTGATCGAGTCCAGAACCAACATCTGTTGCAAAGAGTGAAACTTGTCAAGTTCATCTGTGTTCATTCGAAAAACGATACCTGTCTAGGAATATAATGACTTAACGTAGTGTTACTTAAGGTCATTTTGGGATTTTAGGGAATCCCTTTTATACAGATGTGTAAGTGTCTGCTGGGATTTGATTTATGTTCTCGCTGGGTCACACCCTTAGACCGAGTGGAGGAGAAACCCCCCTAAATCTGCTCTGAGCCACTGTCAAACTTCTAGAGTCACTTAGACGCAAGGCTCATGGATTGCAAAGAGGGAGATACGATACACAATATCCGTACAATACATGGCACAATCTAACAGTACATACCTTCCAACTGTCCCAATTTAAGAGGGACAGTCCCTATTTTTGACCCAAATCCGTCAGTCCCTCTTTTCTGCCCTGATTTCCAGAGCACAGAATCACAAATCTCCACAGAAGTAAAACTCACAATACATTGAGTTTAAACTGCAGTGAACCAGTTAATATATTAGTTGTTTGCAAATAAACCACACCAACCAACCACTCCCCCAAAACAAAAGTATCCCTTTTTGGCTGTTTGAAATGTTGGGAGGTAAGGAACCAGGGATCAGTAAATTGCCCGTACAAGGAAACCAGTGTCCTTCAGGACCGGACTGTCCCACAGAGATATCGGGAAAAATACTGGTGGGCCGCCTGCCTGGGGGCTGCTGTGGCTACTTTAAGAAGATTGGAAAGGGGGGAGAGAGACACTACAGAGGGAATGGGTGGGGTTGAGAAACACTACAGGGGGTAGGGGGGAGAGAGACACTACAGGGGGTAGGGGGGAGAGAGACACTACAGGGGGTAGGGGGGAGAGAGACACTACAGGGGGTAGGGGGGAGAGAGACAGTACAGGGGGTAGGGGGGAGAGAGACACTACAGGGGGTAGGGGGGAGAGAGACAGTACAGGGGGTAGGGGGGAGAGAGACACTACAGGGGGTAGGGGGGAGAGAGACAGTACAGGGGGTAGGGGGGAGAGAGACACTACAGGGGGTAGGGGGGAGAGAGACAGTACAGGGGGTACGTGAAGAGAGACACTACAGGGGGTACGTGAAGAGAGACACTACAGGGGGTACGTGAAGAGAGACAGTACAGGGGGTACGTGAAGAGAGACACTACAGGGGGTACGTGAAGAGAGACAGTACAGGGGGTACGTGAAGAGAGACAGTACAGAAAGGAGAGCAAGAGAAAAACTACAGAAATGAGAGACAATTCAGAAATGAGATAGAGAGACACTTCAGAAAATAAAGAGAGAGAGGAGCTTCAGAACTGATAGAGAGACACTTTAGAAATGAGAGAGAGAGACGCTACAGAAATGAGAGAGATGCTACAGAAATGAGAGAGAGACGCTACAGAAATGAGAGAGAGACACTTTAGAAATGAGAGACTACAGAAATGAGAGACTACAGAAATAAAAGAGAGAGACGCTACAGAAATGAGAGAGAGAGACGCTACAGAAATGAGAGAGAGAGACGCTACAGAAATGAGAGAGAGAGACGCTACAGAAATGAGAGAGAGAGACGCTACAGAAATGAGAGAGAGAGACGCTACAGAAATGAGAGAGAGAGACACTGCAGAAATGAGAGAGAGAGACGCTACAGAAATGAGAGAGAGACGCTACAGAAATGAGAGAGAGATGCTACAGAAATGAGAGAGAGATGCTACAGAAATGAGAGAGAGACGCTACAGAAATGAGAGAGAGAGACACTGCAGAAATGAGAGAGAGAGACGCTACAGAAATGAGAGACTACAGAAATAAAAGAGAGAGACGCTACAGAAATGAGAGAGAGAGACGCTACAGAAATGAGAGAGAGACGCTACAGAAATGAGAGAGAGATGCTACAGAAATGAGAGAGAGATGCTACAGAAATGAGAGAGAGACGCTACAGAAATGAGAGAGAGAGACACTGCAGAAATGAGAGAGAGACGCTACAGAAATGAGAGACTACAGAAATAAAAGAGAGAGACGCTACAGAAATGAGAGAGAGACGCTACAGAAATAAGAGAGGCTACGGAAATGAGAGAGAGAGGCTACAGAAATGAGAGAGAGACGCTACAGAAATGAGAGACGCTACAGAAATGAGAGAGAGATGCTACAGAAATGAGAGAGAGACGCTACAGAAATGAGAGACAGAGGATACTGAAATGAGAGATCACATTTTAGAGTGGTCTTTTATTGTGGCCAGCCTATGGCAGACCTTTGCAATAATCATGCTGTCTAATCAGCATCTTGATTTGCCACATCTGTGAGGTGGATGGATTATCTCGGCAAAGAGAGAAGTGCTCACTAACACAGATTTACACAGATTTGTGAACCATATAGGCCTTTTGTGTACATAGAAAAAGTCTGAGATCTGTGAGTTCAGCTCATGAAAAATGGGGCAAAAACAAAAGTGTTGCGTTTATAATTGTGTTCAGTGTATATAGACAAGTTCCACTCATGTCATTTACACACTCTTCCCCTTTAAAGTTTCAGTTCCAGTTCAGGTAAGAACTGCATGTGGGATTGCTGTCTATTCTTCAAAACAATACCTGCCAAGCAATTGTCTCTTAGGCTTAACAGCACTTGCTATCTCCAAAAAGAACTTTAGTATGTGTCACTGGCAGATAAGAGCCATTCGGTCCATCTAGTCTGCCCAATTTCCTAACTACTTTTATTGGTTCCCTATCTTATATCTAGGATAGCCTTATACCTATCCCAAACATGCTTAAACTCCTTCACTGTATTAACCTCTACCACTTCTACTGGAAGACTATTCCATACATCCACTACCCTCTCAGTGAAGTAATACTTTCATTAGTCTCTGGCCTTATCTTATATCTAGGATAGCCTTATACCTATCCCAAACATGCTTAAACTCCTTCACTATATTAACCTCTACCACTTCTACTGGAAGACTATTCCATACATCCACTACCCTCTCAGTGAAGTAATACTTTCATTAGTCTCTGGCCTTATCTTATATCTAGGATAGCCTTATACCTATCCCAAACATGCTTAAACTCCTTCACTGTATTAACCTCTACCATTTCCGCTGAAAGGCTATTCCATACATCCACTACCCTCTCAGTGAAGTAATACTTTCATTAGTCTCTGGCCTTATCTTATATCTAGGATAGTCTTATACCTATCCCATGCATGCTTAAACTCCTTCACTGTATTAACCTCTACCACTTCTGCAGGAAGTCTATTCCATGCATCCACTACCCTCTCAGTAAAGTAATACTTCCTGATATTACTTCTAAAGCGTTGCCTCTCTAATTTAAGACTATGTCCTCTAGTTGTGGTAGTTTTTCTTCTTTTAAATATACTCTCTTCCTTTACTGTGTTGATTCCCTTTATGTATTTAAATGTTTCTATCATTTCACCCGTGTCAGTCTATTCATAAGGCTGAATAAAGACTGTACAAAACAGAACAGATAGTGCTGACTATATACTGACTGTATAGGGGAATTGACTATGAAACTGTAAACATAAGGCCAAAACAACAGAGTTGGGAAAACTCTCCAGCTCGCTCATTATTCCACCCTAGCTTTTTTAACCCCTTTGTGACGCATGGTGCTTGCGTCCCAAACGACGCAAGCACCAAAACGTCACAAATTGTTCCTGGCCACCGATCACAAGGTGATCGGTAGCCAGGAACACTCTTTTCACTGGCATTCTTTGTTTAATTTCTCATATTTTTTTCATTTGGTTTTGCCAATGGCTAATTATAATGACTTTACCTGGTAACATCTTTTTTTGTATGTTTGATCACTTTACAAATACATTATACTGTAACAGTCATCTTTATGGTTTATATATATATATATATATCAGAGGCGTACCTAGAGCATTTGGCACCCGGGGCGGACCCCGAGTGTGGCACCCCCCCCCCCCCCCCCCACAATAAAAATGCAAGAAAACACCCACAATTTTTTCAATGTTTGAAAATTGTACAATTATAGTTACCAGGAATAGTGTGCCAGTCAGATACCAGTAATATTGTGCCAGTCAGATACCAGTAATATTGTGCCAGTCAGAGCCCAGTAATAGTGTGCCACTCAGAGCCCAGTAAGTGTGCCAGTCAGAGCCCAGTAATAGTGTGCCACTCAGAGCCCAGTAATATAGTGCCACTCAGAACCCAGTAATATAGTGCCAGTCAGAGCCCAGTAATAGTGTGCCACTCAGAGCCCAGTAATAGTGTGCCAGTCAGAGCCCAGTTATATAGTGCCACTCAGAACCCAGTAATGTGCCAGTCAGATACCAGGAATATTGTGCCAGTCAGAGCCAGTATTATTGTTTGTGCTAGTCAGAGCCCAGTAATATAGTGCCAGTCAGTGCCCAGTAATATAGTGCCAGTCAGTGCCCAGTAATAGTGTGCCAGTCAGAGCCCAGTTATATAGTGCCACTCAGAACCCAGTAATGTGCCAGTCAGATACCAGGAATATTGTGCCAGTCAGAGCCAGTATTATTGTTTGTGCTAGTCAGAGCCCAGTAATATAGTGCCAGTCAGTGCCCAGTAATATAGTGCCAGTCAGTGCCCAGTAATAGTGTGCCAGTCAGTGCCCAGTAATAGTGTACCAGTCAGTGCCCAGTAATAGTGTGCCACTCAGAGCCCAGGAATATTGTGCCAGTCAGATGCCCAGTAATATTGTGCCAGTCAGTGCCCATGAATATTATGCCAGTCAGATGCCAAGTAATTTTGTGCCAGTCAGTGCCCAGGAATATTATGCCAGTCAGATGCCCAGGAATATTGTGCCAGTCAGTGCCCAGTAATATAGTGCCAGTCAGTGCCCAGTAATATAGTGCCAGTCATTGCCCAGGAATATTGTGCCAGTCAGTGCCCAGTAATAGTGTGCCACTCAGAGCCCAGGAATAGTGTGCCAGTCAAATGCCCAGTAATATTGTGCCAGTCAGTGCCCATGAATTTTATGCCAGTCAGATGCCAAGTAATTTTGTGCCAGTCAGTGCCCAGGAATATTGTGCCAGTCAGTGCCCAGTAATAGTGTGCCAGTCAGTGCCCAGTAATAGTGTGCCAGTCAGAGCCCAGTAATAGTGTGCCAGTCAGATACCAGGAATATTGTAACAGTCAGAGCCCAGTAATATAGTGCCAGCCAGAGCCCAGTAATATAGTGCCAGTCAGAGCCCAGTAATATAGTGCCAGTCAGAGCCCAGTAATATAGTGCCAGCCAGAGCCCAGTAATAGTGTGCCAGTCAGAACCCAGTAATATAGTGCCAGCCAGATGCCCAGTAATATAGTGCCAGCCAGAGCCCAGTAATATAGTGCCAGCCAGAGCCCAGTAATATAGTGCCAGTCAGAGCCCAGTAATATAGTGCCAGCCAGAACCCAGTAATATAGTGCCAGCCAGAGCCCAGTAATATAGTGCCAGCCAGAACCCAGTAATATAGTGCCAGTCAGAGCCCAGTAATATAGTGCCAGTCAGAACCCAGTAATATAGTGCCAGTCAGAACCCAGTAATATAGTGCCAGCCAGAGCCCAGTAATATAGTGCCAGCCAGAACCCAGTAATATAGTGCCAGTCAGAACCCAGTAATATAGTGCCAGCCAGAACCCAGTAATATAGTGCCAGCCAGAGCCCAGTAATATAGTGCCAGTCAGAACCCAGTAATATAGTGCCAGTCAGAACCCAGTAATATAGTGCCAGCCAGAGCCCAGTAATATAGTGCCAGCCAGAACCCAGTAATATAGTGCCAGTCAGAGCCCAGTAATATAGTGCCAGTCAGAGCCCAGTAATATAGTGCCAGCCAGAACCCAGTAATATAGTGCCAGTCAGAACCCAGTAATATAGTGCCAGTCAGAGCCCAGTAATATAGTGCCAGTCAGAACCCAGTAATATAGTGCCAGCCCCCCCCCCCCCATCACTTACCAAATCGCTGCTTCTCCCGGACGGACGACTCCTCCGTGCAGTCTTCTCTTCTCTCCTGCACGGAGGAGGGAAACACAGTCGCCGGATGTGACGTATCGTCACATCCGGTCACTGTGATTTTTTTTTTTTTTTTTCACCCGGCGGCCGCATCCAGAGGATTCGGTCGCCTGAGAAAAAAAAAAAAAAAAGGTAAGCAGCGCGGGGGGTGCCGGCAGCACCGGTGGCACCCCCCTAGTCAGTGGCACCCGGGGCGGGCCGCCCCCCCCGCCCCCCCCTCGGGACGCCACTGATATATATATATATATATATATATACAGGTATATATTTATCTTAGCATTATATAATTTATAAACAATCAGTTAGATAATGCTATTTTCACATTTTTGTAATATAATAATATAATAAATCAACTAGGTCTATTAAAGGTAAAGTGTATATTTTGTCGATATTTTAATGGATTTAGCTGGTTATTCTGATGGACAGGACTGGCGCTTTGTAACTTAAACAGGACAGTAAAATTCAATATAGAGAAAGAATATCTCCCATGATTCCCTAGTTAATTTTGAAATAAAATTGTTTCTTTGTATACTGAAGTAAGGCCTCTCCGCTCTAGCCTGGGATTCTCGGAATCCGCGTGCTCAGTTACATTTGATCAAGAGACTATTTATTGGGAGCCAAGGAACTCGTCTCATTCTGAGCTTAGCTAACACTATTGCTGAAACCAATGTCTCCTAAGCCAATTCGCTGTAAAATAAAAATTTGGGGATTTGGGGGTCGTATTTTGCTGAACAAAAAAAGATTTACTGAAATTGCATTTAGGATTTTTATTGGAAACATCTGTAGATTTACATGTTATGTGAAAGGGATTTGGGAAATACATTTAACGTCAGATAATAAGGTTTTTTGAAAATGAGTAGCAAACTCTTTTTTGGTTGGTTTCCCTTTGTATGTATTGACTGAACCCTGTACATTTTAACACAGTGAAGGAGTGTAAGCATGCATGGGATAGGCACAAGGGTATCCTAGATATAAGATAAGGACGGGGACTAATGAAAGTATTTAGCAAGTTGGGCAGACTGAATGGGCCAAATGGTTCTGCCGACACATTCTTTGTTTCTATGTTTCTAACTGACAAGAGCAAACAGAAAAAAAATGGGGACTGAAGTTCCACCTGGCTCTGTATGTTGTACGTTACTAATATGTGTGAAATGTACTTATTTTTACTTGAAAATTTTATTTGTATATCGAGTCACATGGTTATGTCATAAAACGAAGACAGCACATACAATTATGTTCTATTTTGATCATCTGCAATACCTGGAAACAAAATAGGCCCCCTGAGAGGCTATGGACACTAGACAAAAAGGTTAAAATGCTTTGGGGGTTGAGAATTTGGCAAAACTTTTATTGAAGGCTGATTCAGTTAAGTGAAACAGTGAAAAGGCCAGATTGAAGAATCCTCTCCAACAATTGCAGTGTTTTTAACTTTCAAATTTAGTAAATTGTTTATACATAATATTAGTAACATAGTAACATAGTAATTTAGGTTGAAAAAAGGCACAAGTCCATCAAGTTCAACCCTTCTACCTATCATTCCAGCTTTTGATCCAAAAGAAGGCAAAAACACCCAAGGAAGCTATTTCGAATTTTGCCTCCTAGGGGGAAAAAATCCTTCTTGGCTCCAAAAGGGCAATCAGATTGCACTTTAATATATTGTATGATATGATGTTCCATATTTATGCACTATGATATCTTCACAGAAATGATACACATTGCACTTTGAATTTGTTTGCATTTTTGTAACAATCATACTTTCACTTTGTTTGTATGTTTCTCAATATTGTTGTGTGTATATATATATATATATATATATATGAGATATGTCTTGTTACATATTTTTGAATGTTCACCCATCTACTATGCAGAGAGCTTTGATGCTTCACACGTATCCACTTAAATCACTGATGTGTTACACACCTTTTTGCATTTGTGTGCACTATATATAAAGTTCGTCTAAACACCTGACACTAGGCTTTAAAAAAAAACCTGTGAGGGTTGAAACGTCGCCTGCGTACTGAATAAACATCTCCACCAACAATTTTGAGCGCTGGGTCCTCTATTTGTGTTCTTTATGCTCGGAGATTTGGGTGGCATCCCAGGACCTCGGCACCACACCCTAACCTTGAGTGCGGATCCAGCTCTAGTCTACTTTGAACTTCTTAAAGCGGCCGCGACTGAAATGCTTAATGGCCTCAGGGAGGGGGCGGCCTACCAGGATATCCCGGCAGGCCAGTCTGGCCCTTAGCACTGCTCAGCTATACGGGTACACTTTTTTAGGTATTGTGTACCTGTACAGCTGAGCAGTGCTCTGGTACTTATTCCTAAAATTAATGTCGACCTCCTTGAGCTATTCTCGAATTTTAGTGAATTGACCCATTAGAATAATGGCATCAAGCACACACTAGAGAAGTCCGATGTTAACCATTAATAATTGTAGAGAACATAATTTGATCATTCATAACATTCTCTTAAGCCAAGATGGAATTGTTTCAAATTTCTGATCATGATACAATGTTAATACTTTAACTGTAAAATCCCACATGCCTCTTTTGCCTGATTTGTTTGACTACTTGGACCTTTAAGGTATTTATCTGACAAGATGAAATGTGCGTTATACTTTGGAACGTAAACCAGCGTGCACTGCAGTCTAGACGAAATATATCTTTACTTCTTCTTCAAAAAGCGTAACTAATCTTAATGATCCCTGTGAAAGTTACGAAAGGGTGGGTCAGTGGTGGGCACTGACATAACTGGAGTCAAAGTCATTTTGACGTAAATGATTAAAAAGTAAAAACAAATAAGTCTAGGAAAGCATGCAGTGTAATTTATGGGAGGAGATATTTTGAGCATGAATGGCCAGCATTAGTACCTTATGGTCCATGTGAGTTAAGGCATGGTCATTGACCTTTCTAGCCAGAAGTAGACACAAATATTCTTCTTTGTGCACATTTACTGGACATTGTGATGGTGAATGTAATGATGTAATTGACCTTTCCAAAGACACTGAGATCCTTTTCCAAATACCTTGCCTATATCATTCTCTGGCTGCGTTCTCCATACTCCTTATCAGGATTTAGGGTTCTTGGTAGGAGTAGAGAGTTTAAGATGAACTTCATAAAATCTAATTTTACAAACAAACAGTTAAACCACAAAACCCTCTTTGCTGGTAACTCAGTGTCTCCTTAACACATGGCAACCTTATGACATTGTTACATCTTTGGTGGGCTCTGTACTAGAAGTTTAAGGTAACCATCATTCCAATATCAACTGGGCAGGGAAACTCGTATAGAGGCTGCCCACCAAAGATGTTACAGCATCCGTCAATTATTTCTGCAGTTTTGCACAGCTTATCCTATTGAGATCTGCAGACTGAAAAATATGATTTGCCTCTTTTTAATAATCATAGTAATAATCATTGAATATATCTGTATAACCAGGCCCGCCATTAGGGGGTGACGGACGACACTGGCATCCCGGGCCCGGCTGGTCCAGGGGGCCCTGCGGGTCCAGGGGGCCCGGCGAGTCCAGGGAGTCCGGCAGTCCCAGGTCACGCCAGCAAAAAAAAAAACTTCTCTGTTAACCCGCTCCGTTGTGCGCTCCCATCCAGCTGTGCGGCTTCAATAAAGTTTGTTAAAAAAAATAAAATGCGACCGGGAGGGGAGAGCACAACACTTCCCTTGCAGCCGCGGACCTGCAGAGCACCGGGAGACAGCAGCAAGGATGTAAGTACTGGGGAAGGGGAGAGGAGGGTGGCACTTAACGAGCATACTGAGGGGCAAAATCATGGTATATTGAGGGCATAATCCTGGCATATTAATTGGCAAAATCCTGGCATATTAATTTGCATAATCCTGGCATATTACTTGGCATAATCCTGGCATACTGAGGGGCATAATCCTGGCATATTTATTGGCAAAATCCTGGTATATTAATTGGCATAATCCTGCCATATTAATTGGCAAAATCCTGGCATATTAATTTGCCTAATCATGGCATATTACTTGGCATAATCCTGGCATACTGAGGGGCATAATCCTGGCATATTAATTGGCAAAATCCTGGTATATTAATTGGCATAATCCTGCCATATTAATTGGCAAAATCCTGGCATATTAATTTGCCTAATCCTGGCATATTACTTGGCATAATCCTGGCATACCGAGGGGCATAATCCTGGCATATAAATTGGCAAAATCCTGGTATATTAATTGGCACAATCCTGCCATATTAATTGGCATAATCCTGGCATATTAATTGGCAAAATCCTGGCATACTGAGGGTCAAAATCCTGGCAAATTAATTGGTAAAATCCTGGCATATTAATTGGTAAAATCCTGGCATATTGAGGGGCAAAATCCTGGCACATTAATTGGCAAAATCCTGGCATATTAAGGGGCAAAATCCTGGCAAATTAAATGGAAAAAGAATGGAATATTGAGTGTCACAATATTACTGGCATTTTGAGTGGCAAAATATTACTGGCATATTGACCAACTGCTCCCAACCACCCTCCATATTACATTAGACCGGGATAACATGCTTGTGAGGGTAGGAGGGGTAAGTGGGAGATATTGTCGGGGGGGGGGGGGGCAGAACATTTGTTCAGTAAGCGGCACATGAAATTCCTGGTAGCGGCCCTGTGTACCCCCTCCATGTTGACTGAGGAAAAGATGCTGAATCAGCTGATTGGAGAACCATCTACTCAATCTACTCCATACTCCTGCCCAAGGTGTACACAGTAGTTCATACAAAACAGTAAGCTCTACAGATCCATTGTAAAAAGTAACAATATAAAATATTTAAAGAGCCATGTCTCTTGCCAGGAGCAACCAATAGACTGATATTCTCAGGACTCACAGAAATGAGTCTTGGATCAAATCTGTACTTTTGCTTCAGAGATAATGGATTAAACAATGTGCAAAATGTCTCAATTTTTCATTTTTTTTTTTTTTTTTCTAGTATTGACGAAATGGACTGCTTTTTTTTCAATGACAAAAGGAAAAGGGAAAAGTTTTGTTGTGGAAATAGAGGTCATTTTTACACTGGATAGTGAGCTGAAAATCCTAAAATAACAAGTCAATTAAAGTAGCGCCTAACACTGTTTTCTTCACTTTTTTTTTTGCCAGCGCTAAAGCAAATTAACAGGTCCTAGTTAAAGCATCCACATTACAAAGGTAACAACTGTGATACAGAATCAGGAGCCAAAGGAAAAGAAATTGTCAGTATTTTTTTTTTTTTTTTTGTACAAATAATGCACATATAGCTCAATAAATAGAAAAACAACAATAGTATAAAGCTGAAGAGAAACTGAAAACCTTTTACAAAATCTAATGTCACAATAGAAGAACAGAGATGTAGAACCTTCCAACTGTCAGTTCTGATGAAGTCCATGATGTAGAATTCTATATTATTGCACTAAGTATTGTAAATATAAAATAAACTATCCTACAAGGGAAAACAATCAAAAGGGGTTTGAGAAGCATGGCATAGCTGGCAACATCCTGTGACAGTGACCAAGGATGTGGTGGGGGTCACTCTACTCAGTACAGATACCAGGTGTCTGGAGCTCAGGTCTTGGCATTTTGGAATAGGAATGCCTTACAGACAGGCACAGTTTAAATGCCATACTGCCTGGAACTATGGGCAACTATGCCATAGAGACAAAACAATGATGTTAATGTGAAGGTTTATAAATTATACTCTCTCGATAACTGCTTTGCCAGTAGATGAACTTTAGGTATTGTGAACAGCACTACTCAAAATGACTGGCAATCTGTTACGTGCCTTTCAGTAGTAATTTGTAACAGATTTAGGAAACAAGTACAGTTTTGTAAGATAGCCGTGGTGGATGATGTATTTTTTTAAGCCCATCTTTTTTTTATATATTTTAAAGTTCATGTCATCACTATCGTTCTCGCTTTTTTAATGAACCAACACATCCTCTGTGTTTTTAGTGATTTTAGTATAGCTTGGAGGAAAGACGTAACAGAGGGCGATATTATAGAAACATTTAAATACATAAAGGGAATCAACACAGTAAAGGAAGAGAGTAGATTTAAAAGAAGGAAAACTACCACAACTAGAGGACATAGTCTTAAATTAGAGGGGCAACGATTTAAAAGTAATATCAGGAAGTATTACTTTACTGAGAGGGTAGTGGATGTATGGAATAGCCTTCCAGCGGAAGTGGTAGAGGTGAACCCAGTCAAGGAGTTTAAGCATGCGTGGGATAGACACAAGGCTATCCTAGATATAAGATAGGGAACTGGGGACTAATAAAAGTATTTCGAAAATTGGGCAGACTAGATGGACTGAATGGTTCTTATCTGCCAGTGACACATTCTATGTTTCTATGCATGACGTGGAAGCTGCTATGTGTATTTATTTAGTTATTTAAGATAAAAACCTGGAGGCCATGGGAGTTAATCACTAAAAGTGAGGTGCAGGTGAGTTAAGGTGAGAAGAACATTCCTTCTCACCAAATTAACTGTACACTGTGCAGGGACAAGCCTGGTGAGTGTAATTATCCTGCAATTAGAACAGAGTTGGCCCTGCTGAATTGTTATATCTTCAAAGCTCTAACTGTGCATCAAGCAGGGCCAATGAACCTCTTGCAGAAAGAGGAACTCACTGCACCTCACTATTAGTGAATATCCCCCCATGAGCTTATATTCCAACTTTTATTTGAAAAATTGGCACAGTTCATAACACCTGATTGTATTGACTATTCTAACTGCTTGGTAAGTCAACATCTTCTGGTGGGGTCAAGGGTTAAGTGAAGTTCTTCACCAAGGTTCTCTAACTTTTTTATGATTTATCCAGTCCCACTTGTGGATGTCCTTTCACTTCAGCGACCTATCCCACTACTTATCCTTCTTTTGGTCTTGCTCTCACACTCCTTCTTGCTCTGTTTTACTTACATTGCCGAAAGAGCAGGTTAGGACTGTCAGACTAGATCACCTAGGAATGTCATGGACTGATCCAAAGCTTGCCAGGGAACTATTCCATTATGACTAGTCTTTGGGTCTGTTCCATCCTCCCTGCTGCCTAGACGGACTGCTTTGCACGGTGCATGGGCAGCATTATATTTCATACTATGTATCTCTCTGAGACATGTATAGTATAAATGCGACAAAATGATCTCCAGACACCTGGTACCTGTACCTGTTGGGAATTACCTCTAGGCCCCCACTGGGTCCATGCTGTCTACTCTTCTGGTGTGGTCTGTGGCAGACACCAACCACAATATTGCACTACAGGTTTCAGCGGGCTGCCAAACAGGGTGGGCAGAGGAGGAAGTGAGGATGGCTGTGTCTGGGAAGCAGGCAGCCCGGTCAGGTTGGTCGCTAGTGCAGAGAGAGACCCTCAATTTTACATGGGATCAGCAGAGGGGACCTTAACAGTAGATGGAGGTCCACTACATTAATAACACGGTCAGAAGAACTCTGTGAGGCAGAGAAAAGAGTAAATCCCTTGAGGATCTATAATGATAAACACTGGCTTTACTTATAAGACAACTTTTTTAAACCCTTGCCTCTTCTAAATACCACTGAGTACCACATTCCTGAGCAAAGGAAGACATTACCATATGTAATATAAATCCAGTGGTTCCCTTGTATTTCAGATACAGATGGAAGTGTGTAAAAGTGTTGTGTCTGCTCATGTCTGTTCTATTTCTGAAGGACATTTGTCCCTCATTGTTTTGGGCTATTTTTTTGTTGTTGCTGTTTTAATTTCCTTCCACGAATATTGGTTACATTTTAGTGTTGTGAAATCCACTGCCACAAGACCTGGATTTTGCAACCAGAGAAGTATATTTTAAACAATAAATATTATTATTGGCAAATGGTTTGTGCTCACTAATTCGGCCTGAGGCAGAGTTGAATGTTTTATCTATAGCCTGCAAGTTGGTGTTAGTCTAGCCTATATAAGGGTGAACTGGTTGCTACATGTAATAATATCCTTAGTGCAATGTCTAAAATTCATCTATTGTGTGTTCACTATTCATTCTTCCCGAAAACATCCCAATATATAACACATATTTTACTGGGGGGCTATTTTGTTTCTTATTTTTTTGTTTTCTTAGTTTGGGAGGTCTGTGGCTATTTTGGAAATAGCCAAAGTCCTCCCACATGAATCGCTATTGACCCCATAGAAGTCCATTATATTTCTGATCTGAACTTTGGAGGAGTTCGGATTCCACATTGGATGATTTTCGCGCCTTTTCGGATTCACGTTGCTGGTTACTGAATAGCCTGAATTCATGAGCTTTTCGGACCACTGAAGTGACCCAAAGTGATACGAAAGTTCAGATTTTCTCCCCCAAAAAATGAAGCTACCGGAGTAAACCCTAAAATACATAGTTACAAAGTAGATTATGTTTAAAAAAGACTTTCGGTCATTAAGTTCAACCCATTTCCTACAACTCTGTAGAGGTCAGTGAAGAAGCCATAAATGCATAATGCGTCAGGTCATCAGAGACGTATTCCTATGACAAAATAATTACCAACACTCTTCGCACAATTTTTTTTTAATCTATATTATGTGTATTCATGGGATTGATTAAAAATGTGTATTTTTACATGAAACAGTTCTGTTAATGAATTTAACAGATTATTATTTATTTTTTTATATTTCCATTTTTTTTTTTGAAGCACCAAAACACAATTCTTTTTTTGCTTTTGTCTCTTTGTTTTTTGGAGGGGGGGGGGAGGGGAGCCATCTCTGTGGGTTGAACGCTCATGTTACTTCTCGCTAATTGTCTAACTGGAGCGGTACCAAACAGGCTTTTTCGATAGACTTTGCCTAGCTCTGCTCCGAACAAAGCCTCACACATTATGGCAGGGCTTTTCAGTGACAAATATCTTAATATTTGACCATCTTCTAAAACCAACTACACAAGGCCTATATAATAAGGATCCCTAGCCCTTGCTCTAACATTGTGTTGGCCTTTTAAGTTTGTTTGTTTTTCTCTTACTCGGTAATCACTGGCTTGTCTTGTTTCGCCGATTGAAATAAATGTATATATATATAAATAAATATATATAAATGATGATTTGTTGTTCACATCTGCCTTATTTCACTGTAAGAGAAAACCTCCAGCATTCATTGGCATAAATTGAAAACATTATTGTTTAAGCTGAAATGTCATATTTTGGCTGGATGGGATGGCAGTAATTTCTTTTCTTCAAAAGAATTGTGCTCAGTAAATTACCAGTGTATATGTCATGACTAAATGTGCAAAAAAAAGGAAAAGGGGCATACAATGCAAGATTTGTACGTGTGGGTAGCCTAATGGGGCCGGGAGATGTTTGGCAAACATTTCCCACATGTAGCCAAATCTGCAAAATGATTTGCTTGAGTGGGAAAATCTCTCTCTTTTTTTTTTTTTTTAAGGGAGAAGAAGAATGATAAGCAAATTGAAAGATTACAGTTAATTGCTGTATCATCATTTCGTCTGCAAATCAGATTTATACTTGTTGTGCAGGCCTGTTTATTGTGTGTAAACTGGGGTGGTGCTATAATATAAGCAAATTAAGAGGCTGCTTGGGTGGGGAGGGACAATTGCTTAAGGGGCCCCCAAGGAGCCTGACCGAGGGGAGACAAATTTGGAGAGGTGGCAAATAGATGTTGTTTTCCTGGCTTTTCTCACGAGCATTCCGCCAGCGACACTCAATATCAGTCCCATCATGTGATGGGGGTCACAAAGCTGTTTCTGATCATTTCTTGGAATTATCTCAAGAGTGTTTCACTTTTAGGAGTGTACTTTAGCTCTATCTAAATTTTTAAATAATTTCGTCCTGTCCGGTGGATAAGAAGCAGCAGGACACCAGGGAGAACGAACCAACAAGCTCCCCTAAACCTGGGTACAACCACAGGTGACCAGTTGATGCAGCTCAGTGTGCTGGTCATACAAGGACCTGTGTCCACCCTGTTGAACCTTCCACGAGGCATGTGGGTGTGTCCACAAACCAAGAAACACACCTTAGGTAAGTATGGTATTTAATTCATTATCTGCTGAGGTACATTATGTAAATAAGATGTTACCTCCCAAAAAAGGGCACTTTTTTTTTTGTTCATTTTAACAATTTATAAAAAAAAAAATTAAAAAGCCCCATTATAAGTGAATGTATCATCAGAATTTGGACATGCACACTGGAACATTACTTGTTCATAAACTAAAAATGAAAAAAAAAAAGGTTTATTTTAATCTTTTGTGACTGCTTTAGAGCAGGAGAGTGCCAAGAGTCATTTTACATTGGCCCACCATAAAGGATAAAACAGTCTGTGAATGGATTTTCTGCACCTCTAACCTGGACTATGGTACCAATGTCTTGAACTCCTAACGCGGTCCATGTATAAAGGTGACATGATGGCAAAAGGTAACTACTTGTGAACTTATTTGCTTATCCATACCCAGAAACCCTTGCGGTGGTGTGAGTGCTGAATACTGTGGGAATAAAACAGGTCATCCGTGTCAGGAATGTCTTTCATCAGCATATTCTCAATTGAACTTTCCTGTTGCCTTTACCACACCACACCTGACATTGTGCACTCTAATCCATACCTTGCAAGCAGTTGGCAGAATCCAAGTTCCTTCTGATGAGTCCCATAAAGGATGCATAAGCTGTCCATCAGTGGATTTACTGGCACTACGCCTCTATTCTGGCATATGTTTCAAGACACTGTCTTGAACAGTGCACCCAATGGGCTCCATGTGGAAACTGGATATTATTGTTGAGTTTCATTTGCATATCTTCACCCAGAATCCCTTGCAGAGATGTGAGTTTTATTTGCATATCTTCACCCAGAATCCCTTGCAGAGATGTGAGTTTTATTTGCATATCTTCACCCAGAATCCCTTGCAGAGATGTGAGTTTTATTTGCATATCTTCACCCAGAATCCCTTGCAGAGATGTGAGTTTTTATTTGCATATCTTCACCCAGAATCCCTTGCAGAGATGTGAGTTTTATTTGCATATCTTCACCCAGAATCCCTTGCAGAGATGTGAGTTTTTATTTGCATATCTTCACCCAGAATCCCTTGCAGAGATGTGAGTTTTTATTTGCATATCTTCACCCAGAATCCCTTGCAGAGATGTGAGTTTTTATTTGCATATCTTCACCCAGAATCCCTTGCAGAGATGTGAGTTTTTATTTGCATATCTTCACCCAGAATCCCTTGCAGAGATGTGAGTTTTTATTTGCATATCTTCACCCAGAATCCCTTGCAGAGATGTGAGTTTTTATTTGCATATCTTCACCCAGAATCCCTTGCAGAGATGTGAGTTTTTATTTGCATATCTTCACCCAGAATCCCTTGCAGAGATGTGAGTTTTTATTTGCATATCTTCACCCAGAATCCTTTGCAGAGATATGAGCGCCCTATTAATGGGTTTGCTGAGGGGAAACATAATTCTTCTGACTAGGATTTGTAGATATGTTCTATTGACATTTCCTTACACTTAGCGCTGAAAATCAAAACATAAAACACATAAAATCAGAAGTACACATAACAAACCACCATTAGTTCCTACATGCAATTACAGAATAAGGAGCGCCTCTCCGAGATATATATATGTGGTGAAGCATATCTGTCAATAGTACAAGCAAGACTGTGTCACTGGCAGGTCAGTATAGACGACCTTGACTTCAAATGGAGATTGCATTCTCACCAGCACTGATATATACTTTAGAAGTGAAGCAGATTGTTCCTTTCTCAGCTGTCATGGAGAAATAGGCAACGTGCCATAATTGTCTAGCATTAAGTAGGTGACACATTGACAGTGACAATCTCCCCCATATCTAGAAAGCAGCGTGAGTGGCAGTGACTAGGGTGGGGTACACTGAATACAATACCTCTGAATAGTGCCACAGAGTCTGACACATCATAAGTTAGGATATTAGAGCTGTTCACACAAATATGTTACATTTAAATGCTTTGACATTTGATGCCATTATTCTTTCTGCTACTATGTTAATGATGGTATAAACAAATGATAAGGACAGCCAGTCTCTGCCCGCTCTTGCTTTAAAATCCACAAAACCTATATGTTTGGATTGGTGGAGTACAAGGGGGGATTGTACGATGCGCCCCACTGCTGGTGTTGAGTAACGGAGTAGAGATCGACAGTTCAGTTTTTATAAATGAGGCTAAGGGACCTCATTTATGGGGAAAAAGACTAATGAGTCTTTTGATGCATGTAAGTTTACAGAGGAAGAGGTTTTACTAAAGCTGTCTAAAGTAAAGAGAAATAAATCCATGGGCCCTGATTGGATACATTCAAAGTTATTAAAAGAACTTAGTGGTGTACTAGCAAAACCATTAACAACAATTGTTGTTAATGGATCCACAGAAGATTGGAAATTAGCAAATGTTGTGCCCATTCACAAGATAGGTAGTAGGGAGGAGGCGGGCAACTATAGACCAGTAAGACTTACTCCAGTGGTGGAGAAAATAATGGAAACCTTGCTAAAGAATAGAATTGTTGAACATTTAAAATCACATGGATTTCAAGATCAAAAACAACATGGGATTACTTCAGGGAGATCATGCCAAACGTATTGATTTTTTTTAAAAATAATAATGTTTGGCACCCCCAAGCCATGCTCCTGCCATCATATTAAAAAGTTGTCTAACCCTGCTGTAGAGCACGTGATGTAGCACCTGGGCACCATCATGTAACACTTTAAAATATGTTTAGCATTTTGCAATTCCAATTGTAATTTTTCACTTTAAATGGGTGTACTGCATCATTTCCTCCCTTTCTTGCACAATGAAATGCTGGGAGCATTCCTGGTTATAAAGCCACCATATTGTTTATTTAAATAGTGATTGGGTCTGAGAATAAGCTTGGGTAATATTGTGTTAAAGGGCCAGTGCCGCCCAGCATATTTTCTGTATTTTGTCCATGTTTCTAATATATGTGAAAGAGCCAATAAGGCAGGGCTCGGAGAGATAGACTACAGCAATAAACAACACTTTATTTGCAGTATTTCAGAAATAGGAAGTGTTAAAGAAAACACTGGTCAGACAGATCAGCTTTTATTTCTTTGCTTTACATGGTGAAGTGCGTATCTAAAAATATATTTCAGAAACTCTGAGGTACTGCCACTTTAAACTGTTGTAAAGACCTTTCCAGGTGTCAGGTCCTCTTTAGCTCCAATATCTCTTTTTATCCACAGGGAGGGAGTCTAAGATATGTACGTTACTGAAAACAAAGAGAATGGAGATGTAAAGGGGGTCAACACAGGCCACTGAGCACCTGAAATCAGAGACCTGAGGAAGACAATGTAACACCCTCTTCTCTAACAATCACCAGAGTTCCAAATGAGTCTGTACAGTCCACACATACAGTCCATTACGCATATATCAGGCAGGATTCTTGTTGTTGCTGACAGATGTGATTAAATGAAGCTCATTAGAAAATCACCAGAGTTCTTACTATTTAACATCTCTTCTCAAGACATTAAGTGCAGTGTTTGAAATAGATCCATGGATGGTCACAATGTCTGTTTATTACCCATTTAGAAGCTTATTTTTGAGATATTTTATAATAAAGCAATTTCAGGAGCCCATGCAGCTAAATGCAAGGATGTCTTGGATATTAAGGAACTTATCATTGGCAGGGTTGCCAGAGCAGAGTGCAGGGGAGGCTGATGCCATGAGCCCATGTGCCCCGTGTTTATGTGGAGGTGAAGACTGTAAGTAGGGCTCCTCATCCACACTGATGAACTTACTGGACTTTGTGACTGATAATTAAATGATGCTGTATGGACCTTCACAGACCCCGGTTCCCTTACCTATCGCTGGCTGTAAGTGTTTGGATGCTAAGGTTACCTATGTTTTTTTTTTTTTATCAATTAACATGAATGACTTCTCAGTTCTGTGTCTAAGTGGATGCAGGGCGGAAAGGGATAGGGTGTTTTATGTATTGCTACTCAGTTGGTGCCATGTTACTGTAAGTTTAGATGTTTTGCACAGCCTTGACTGAATTACTCCTTAATCTTAGCAGACAAGTCAAATCAGACTGTGTATGCACAACAGTTAATGCACACATTTACCAAAATAAACTTTAAGGTTTTCAGAAATATCTAAGGTATTTAATAATGACAACGCGTTTTACCAGAAAGTGTACATTATGTACAAAGTGTACATACATGAGGGACTGAAGTCCCTCATGTACAATCTGATTGCCCTTTGGAGTTAAGAAGGATTTTTTACCCCTAGGAGGCAATATTCGAAATAGCTTCCTTAGGGGTTTTTGCCTTCTTTTTGGATCAAAAGCAGTGTACAAAGTGTACATACATGAGGGACTGAAGTCCCTCATGTACAATCTGATTGCCCTTTGGAGTTAAGAAGGATTTTTTTCCCCCTAGGAGGCAAAATTCGAAATAGCTTCCTTAGGGGGTTTTGCCTTCTTTTGGATCAAAAGCTGGAATGACAAGTAGAAGGGTTGAACTTGATGGACATGTGTCTTTTTTCAACCTAAATTACTTTGTTACTATGTTACAAGCATGTCCACGGGATATTCCTTCTAACCCTCATTATGCCAACCTCAGAAGGATGAAAGATCGGACGAAGCAGGGGTGCAAATTTTCTATATACTAATTTAAGTTATCCAGGAGGACTGGCAAATAATGTTCTCCTTATTCAAGATAAAAAGTTGAAAGAGCACAGAAAATGTTTGAATAACATATTAATGCAACAAAGGGAGTTATTCGCTAAAAGTGAGGTATGATGATAATTTCTTCGATAATAAAGAGTTAACTCTGTATTATCCATGGTCAGCTGAGGTCTTCTAGCAGGTGATGGTTACCAGATTTGTCCCTGCTCAAGATATTATTCTGTCAGTGAGATGGGATGTTCACCTCACCTGCAGGTCATGTTTAGTGAATAAACCTCAAAATATATCATGCCACCTTTTCCATACAGTGCTATCAGATCATTTAAAGAGAAAGCAGGGGTATCATAATGAAAATGCAGGAAAAAATAGAGGTGCTGTGGTGGATGCACTTGAATAATGCACTACAGCTGAAATGTTGGGGGTCTCTCTTTCCAATACCCTTGCATCAGCCCTTATCAGGTTTGTGCGATGGATAAGATGCTTTTATACTTTCCTTGTGTCAGAGTTGAGGTTTTTGGAGCATAGAGCAGGGGATGCTATCTCTAGCCGGTAACCCTTACCAGGTGGTCCACAGGTGTATATAGGCAGAGCCCCCTGGTAAGGATAGGAGCACGAGAGTGCCACAAAATAATAAAAAGGATAATAGTAATAAAAGGATAATAAGCGAAGTCAGGAACAGTCCAATAGATCAGGCCAGGAAGCGGTCAAAGAGTAGTAGAATAATCCAAGCAGGGGTCAGGGTTCAGGAAAACAGGGTAATCCAGGAGACAAGCCAAAGTTCTGGTAATGGAAAATCCAATAGATAAACTGCAACACAGCAACAAAGGGGAAACTGGAGACTGAAGTCCAAGGACAAACAGGAACCAAAGCACTGGAGCACTGTGGTAACAGTTTGAGGGGTTTTTATAGTGCTGTGGGTCTCCACTCCTCCCCTCTGTTGGACAAGCCCCTCACTGCATTGGATGTTAGAGGGGTGGGCTTCTATAGCACATACCTCTCAGTCTCTGTGCTTGGGGCCCATAGGAGGTTTTGTGATAGGGGAGGCAGAGTTTACCTCCCTCCTACAGGTGTAAGTAGATCCCCCTTGTTCGGGGTAAACTCTGGAGGATGCATCCTGGGCTTGAAGAATCTTTAGGCCCTGGTTTCGGCCTACCACGCTACCGCGATCGCGGATAGAAGATCTTACTACAGCCCAAGGCTTCGGCCTACTCCGCGGAGAAATTATAAGACTTGATGGATGCCTGGATACACTGGAATTACATGTAAGGGCCAGAGGGGCATGACACCTTGCTTATTGTATTTTTATTATGTTTTGTATGTTGGTGCATTTGTATAATATATATATATAGTGTTTTTATATATATATATATATATATATATATATATATATATATATATATATTTAAATATATATATTGTTAGATAATAACACTTATATATTATTTTAGTGTGCTGCTCCTTATGTATAAAGAACCAAATGACCTACCTCCTCTCTTCTTTACCAAAAATTGCCAAGGGGGACAGTGGGACCTGAAAAAAAACGTTTTTACTCTATACTTTCATTAAGCATTTTTAGCACTCTTGTTCGTAACAGTGCTAAACTTTTTCATGTCTACAGTTGTCCTTTAATTACCTGCTAATGGCTAACATACCAATTTAAAAGTTATATTGAGAAGAGGTGCCGATTCTTTTCGTTAACCTCCAGTTGGTGACATTTGGCTAGATGAGGTTGATAGGATTATGCTCCAAATAACCCGTCCGCTACATATAAGGGCCTATTCCTTAAAGCGTGAACCATGATGAATTGACAAGTGAACTGTGCAAAATCAGGCTTAAATAGCGGGGCTGGACAATTTCTCCAACATGTCTTTCCAACTTAGCTATAATTGACTGATTTAAGCAATTACCTTGTCAGCCCACCAACAGTAAGACCTCATCATCCATTGAACAATGTGGGCATTAAACCAGAGCCCACCTTTAAATGGTGGTCCACAGTCATGTTCAGGTACAGAACATTCGGAGAACCCAAAAGTTTGGGAGATGTAAAAGAGTTGAAAGAAGGCATGCAATTAGGAAGAAGGCACAGATATCTCTTACATTTCGCCCCCCCTGTTCCAAGCACTGGTTTGGCATGAATAATGGTAGAATAAAGAAACCAAATGCCCAGAGCGAAATAACAGTAAAGAGACTGAATATCAGGATTAATAGTTTGTGTTTCGTTGACTCAGTAGTTACTTTTTATAATGCTTTCATGTTTTTGGAGCTATGGGTGGGATTTAGAAAAGAGAAGCCCCACTATTGGATTCTCTGCCCATGGTCTCCTCAGCCCCCAGTTCTCTTATTTAGTTAAAAAAAAAAAAAAAATATATAAGTAGATTTGAAATTTCTAAACATTTATTTTTCCATAAGATATTCGGAAAGGCTGCAGTTCTATGTTTTTTTTTTTTTTTTTCTCCTGCTTTTGGATTCCCAATAGCAAATCTAGAGTGAAATAACACCTATGGGTCATTTCCTAGGTCACCCCAGACATCCAAATAGCACAAATGGTACGGCTGGAGGCCGAAGAGGTAAACAAATAAAAAAAAAATGTCTGTGACAGTAACATGATAGTGAATGAACTAAAGTGTTTATTTTAGCTGGCAGGATGCCTTTGTGTTACTCAACTTAAAACTAGAATTTAAGTTGAAAGAGCTAACACAATGGAAGCACAGAAGACGGGTCAGGTCAAAGTTCTTATCAAAATGTTACAATGGAGATTAATTTACACAAACATTTGTATTTTTTTATTATAGACAAAACATTTAAATAATGTGTGAAAGGAAAACTAGTTTGTTAAAGGGGCAGTTCATTCTAGCTGGTTTATTTTCTGTGTATTGAGCATGCTTTTAATGAAATGCACTTATTTTTTTATTTTAAAATAATTTAGTTTTTTCACTGAAAATATTTTGGAGATATCAGCAAGACTGTTGCCATAGTAACATCAATAAATCTGTTACACTTTATTTGTAGCTGTTAGGGCTTAGGAATGGTTGAGGGGTGAAAACTGATAAGACAGATCTGCTTACTTTTCATGGTACATTACTTATCTGAAACTATTTGGTCTTGGATTGGATATAATTCTCTAAATCTTCCATGTTGGATGTTGTTCTCTAAATCCTCCATGTTGGATGTTGTTCTCTAAATCCTCCATGTTGGATGTTGTTCTCTAAATCCTCCATGTTGGATGTTGTTCTCTAAATCCTCCATGGTGGATGTTATTCTCTAAATCCTCCATGTTGGATGTTGTTCTCTAAATCCTCCATGTTGGATGTTGTTTTCTAAATCCTCCATGTTGGATGTTATTCTCTAAATCCTCCATGTTGGATGTTATTCTCTAAATCCTCCATGTTGGATGTTATTCTCTAAATCCTCCATGTTGGATGTTATTCTCTAAATCCTCCATGTTGTTCTCCAGGCTGAACACTCCCAAATGTGGAGTAGTGTCTGAATTTGATGGATATGCAGCCAGATGTGCTTCTGATCCTTGTGCAATTCTGGTCACATTCAACCTTTGATAAATGATCATCATTGCATTATTACCAGAGAAGGATCACTTGTTTGATGTGCTGCTGATGATGAGGCAGATCAAATAGCCTCACATAGGGTGAGGCCCACAGAAAACTGCTGCCATTTGGAAATAAGTGCCTTAAGACATGGACATCTGTTTCTATATATGTCTAAGACTCTTGCTCTTTGCTTGTTGTTTATTTTTTTGTTTTATTTTGTTTGTTTGTTTTTAGTAAAAAGGAATGTGAAAAGAGACTCTTAACTTCTGTTCAATGATCCAAAACATAAAGAAGTACAAAATTCATAAGCTCTCTATGGTCAATGCATAGATATTTTTTTTTTATTACTATTTATCACTTAGACCACAATTCTACAACTAACCACTTGGCATTCTGGGAGCCAAAGTCCATAATAGCTGGAATCCCAGAGTCAAGTCATCACTCATCTAGAACCGTGGTTCCTAACCCTGTCCTCTTGTGACACATCTTGGTCCCTAAATCCTGGACTGTTGGGTGGCCCTGAGGACTGGGTTGGGAACCACTGCTCTAGATGAGTGATGGCTGGACTTTGGATCTCCAGCTATGGACTTTGGTTCCCTTTAATGCTAAGTGGTTAGTTGTAGGACTGGGTTAGGAACCAGTGATCTAGAACACCCAGATTGTTTCCAATGGCTTATTATGTGCAGCTGTTATAGGTAAGACTGAAATTGTATTACAATTTTGTTTTTAGTAACAATATACTCAATATTAATAAAGGCAGTGGCCAACATTTCTCCATGAAAGGTTTGACTCTTCAGCTGCCTCATTGATATCTAACATGCTTGCCAAGGTTTCAAAGCGGTTTTTTTTTTATTTTAGTTTTTTTTTTATTAAAGTAAGGGTAATCAGCATAATCCAGGTACATCAAGGTTTTCCTTAAAGAGTGTTGAAATGTTAGAAGTGGTTTTGAATTTCTTGGGAACAGCTGCAAAATAAATTTCCTAAAATGTTTAAGTTAGGGACCAGGATTAATAGAAACCCAATGCAATGTAGGCATCAATATAACTACAAACAAAAAGAAGGCAGAAAGAGGTCTTTGTTATACTTATAGCCCATGGAGAAAATAAATGTTTCCATTCATGCTTTTCACCTTGCTCTATCAATATTATACTTAGATATATGGCTTGAAGCCAGATCCTTTGATCAAGCACACTAACTTAACTTTATAATTTGCAGGAGGCTTACACATAAACACACAATAAAAAAATAAAAAAAACAATCGCCATAGTGTATGTTCTGATGTGAACATGTTTTCTGTCAATAAGTTCCATTACGTTGGGTAATAATAACATGTATTCTCTTTCAATTTGGTTAAGCCTGAGTTTGTTTCTGTAAAACACTTGGAGAGCTACTAGAGATAAAACATAAATTCCTATTTTTTTCTTTTCTACATGTATTTTGGTTCTATGCTCACTTTGTTATGTTTAATTTGAGGTTCTTTTTTGTAGAAATTTTTTTTATGCTTTCTCTATGTTTTTGGGTGAAATGAAGAAATGGACCCTCACACACTTGATACAATATTCACCCACTTTTCCTCTTGTCACTACAATACACAAAAATGTAAATAAGGGAAAAAGGAGGGGGGGGGGGTACTGGAACTACAGGGCTATCCAAATAATCTGCCAACAATGAAGATGCTGTAAATAGCCAGTTTAATCCTTGCATTGTACAAACATACAGTGGGAGACCTCCACCCGAGAAGTAGGCTCAGACTTACGCGTTTCACTTTGGTGCTTAATCGTAGACCATGTAGACTCCTGAACTCTGATCTATTTGCTTCCCCCACTCCACTTAGATTCAAGTGTCTTCCTAATAGAGATAGATAAACACGACAATAGACATCTAAATGTTTTTATTGTACTGCTATGTAAAAAGATAATATGCATAATTGTTTGTTTATCTAATAAAGACACTGTCTGGTTCTCAAAACGAAAGCCAAAAGACAGGTATGAAAACCATACCGGTCAGGAAAGCAACGTCATTACTTCATGAGTCACAAAGCCGCTAAAAAAGGAGTGAATTACCTAATAAAGTGATAAAACTGTGTCAAAACCAAATCAAATTGTAATATGGCCTCAATCAGCTCTTATAAATATTGAGGGCTGTGGTTAGATCCCTGTCTGTCTTTTGGTCTACCTATTGATAAACTATCATCCAAACTGTATCCCTGAATTGTTGCTTTGTACAGAAGGAAGTTTGGCTTGAATTCCCCTGTAACAAACTGGATTGTGCAACAAATGCTAGAAACGGCCATTGATTGTGGGGCAAGACACAGATACATCACTGTAAATGTGGTATACCTTACTATGCTGCCTTGTCCTCTAATGCACAGCTTGCATGGTAATGGGGGGAGAGGGGGGGTCAGCACATTCACCTCTACTCATCCACAATACATTTTTGTTCATTTGATTCCAGTGAATGTCTATGCACCATAAATACGAAGACAGATAATACAAAAGGAGTTAAATACGCACAAATGAAGTCAATTAAAAAGCTGCTAAGGAGATGACTCTCTCGAATAGTTCTATAATCTGTAAAAATATAAACCTTTTGCATGTACTGTATAATATACACCATAACATGGATTTAAAATAAGTCTTGTTGATTCTTCTTCCTGACCAATAGTAATAATGGACTAAGATACATGAAGGGACAGCTGGAGAACATCAATTTAGACAAATTAGCAATTTCTGCGTCATAGTTTGCAAATATTTCAATTTTATTATATCATTATCATTATGAAATGGTTATCTACTGAACGAATCTGAGCATCAACAATTAATTATGCTAAACCAGGTTAGAATAATGTAATTACCTTTATCTTGTACTATGGCAATCACTTAATGAGTTTCTTGCTCATTAAGTGCTGTGCTGCCACCTTGTGATCATTGACGTTATTACACCCTGATGCTGACATTGACTCAGGATGTCTGTTGAAATTTGTGGTTAAATACTTGAGTCTGTTAAATACCTAATTCTTGTAATTTAAGGTGTCAGCAGTGGTGTATCTTGATTTTGTGCTGCCCTAGGCAGACAAAATCCGGGCACCCCCCTACCCAAGCTGCACACCCACGTTACACACCTAAGACATGCCCCATCATTCAGACTCACATCAAGCTCACACTCCCATCACACTCAGTCACACACTCCTACTCCCATCACACTCAGTCACACACTCCTACTCCCATCACGCACACTCTGACTCCCATCACACTCAGTCACACACTCCTACTCCCATCACGCACACTCTGACTCCCATCACACTCAGTCACACACACTGTCTCCCATCACACACACTCTGACTCCCATCACACACACTCTGACTCCCATCACACTCAGTCACACATACTGTCTCCCATCACACACACTCTGACTCCCATCACACTCAGTCACACACAGTCTCCCATCACACACACTCTGACTCCCATCACACTCAGTCACACACAGTCTCCCATCACACACACTCTGATTCCCATCACACTCAGTCACACACACACACACACTGTCTCCCATCACACACACTCTGACTCCTCTGACGTCAGCGCGCCCGTCACGTGACTGTCGGCACTTCCGTGTCTGCACACTGCACGGGGAGCCGAACAGGCAGCACGGAGGTTTCTCTGTGCTGCCTGTTCGGCTCCCCGTGCAGCCTGGCAGGCAGAGCGATGGTGAGGGGGGATCTTCCGATCCCCTCTCACCTCCGTCTCTGCCTGCAAGCGCGGTGGGGTTTTTTTTTTTTTTTTTAAAGGGCCGGATTTTTTTTTTTTTACATTATTTTTTTTTTTCATTTTTTTTTTTCCAGTGCTGGGGGGCGCTGCCGCCCCCCAAAATTTGCCGCCATAGGCATCCGCCTAGGATGCCTCGCGGTAAATACAGCACTGGGTGTCAGTCCTATAAAAAGTGACAGGTGAGTGATCACCCTAGCAGTTTCTGTAAGGTTTTATTCACTAAAATGTTCTAGATGACGAATTTACAACCAAGTTGCAAAACATAGGCCAACACAGCTGAATTTCAAACATGGCCAATGTGAATGGGAGAGAGGCCAATAGTATGAAAGGTGGGATCTAAGGGAAACCGGCCAATAGGGTGAAAGGCAGACTGAGGTATTGACCAATAGGGTGAAGGTGAAACAATGGTAGTCGGCAGGTGCAATGGAACCTGGGCCATACCATAATAAAGAGGGTGTAATGGCAAGTAAAGTGGGAAAGAGTAAAATAAACAATACTTTAACTCAACTTATTTTACCAGCTCGGGCAAGATAGAATGGGAAGTTAAGAAAAAAAAGCAGCAACTCATGTGAATCCCTGAAAGGTGATAACACAGAAACAGACTCACTTTTTCATTCAACAGTTTGAACCTCAGATGTGCAAGAGGAGAGGAATGATGCAATAAGCCCAACTGTGCCCATGGAAAAATAACAGCGATTGAGTGTTTGTTAGAAATCTCTAAATAATTCGATTTCAAAATAATCTGGTGCTATTCACTAAAAAAGGTGAGTTGCAGGTGAGTGGAGGTGAGATGAACATTTCATCTCCCCTATTTATGTATACATTGTGAAAGGGCAAACCTGATGAGTTCACCATGATAAGCAAACTTATCGGGTTTGTCCCTAGTTGGTTGAGCTGGACTTAGACTCATAAACCACATGTGCCATTTTTTTCTCCTGTAGAATGGCCTCAAATTAGATGCTTTCTATGGGAGGCAGAGGCTGAGATGGATATAGGTGAGTTTGAGCTTGGAGTCGAGTCTGGTTTAGAGAATAGCTCAAGAAGGTTGAGTTCAATTCTAAGTCAAACTCGAACTCCCAACTGAGACCACCTTCCACCAAACTCAAATATAGTGAATAGATCCTGAAATCTTAACCGGAATCAACCACTCTGGTTAAACATGCTGCCTATGAATATTCACAAATACATCAACTTTGTACCTTTGTTATACAAATAACACATCTCCAGGACTGTGAAAAAGCCTCCGATAAACTGAACTCATACATCCTCAGGAGGGATATTACACATACATGTCAAGTTGACCAACTGACCCACCAAAACCTAAACTCCCTCCAATACTTAGCCATCGTGGTCAGTATGTTTAATAGCAGAGGTGAGATAGCTTAGTTGAATAATGCACCAATGTGACTTAGCCCTCCATCCGTGGGAGGTAGGTAAAATGAGTGCCATTAACTTAGGGAACAGTAACATCTGCAGTGTGTACCTGAGAAAGTGAGAATGTGCATCCCCATAATATATTGTTACTATGGTTTAAAGTTTGCCGTTCTAGGTCATTCATGAAACTTTGTGATGAAATGCTTTTGATTTAAGAAATCTCTCTGTGGAAGACAAGCAAAGATTGCTTCTGTTTCAAAGAAAAAGTCCTACCCACTTTGAATATAAGTGGGACAATATAGAGAGATCCTGCTAACGCTACTATGTGCTCCAATCAGATGCACCCCTTATTCTTTATGGGTCTTAGGTAGTGACATTATACAACAATTTTACTACTCCAATCACTTCTGTCACAGTCATGAACTGATTACCCAGTGCATCTCCACTGATACTCTTTCAAATAATCAAAAGTAGAGGGAGGGCTATGGCAGGCACCCTTGTAAGAGATTCCTAACACATGCCTGCATGTCTTTACAAGCAGAAAAAAAACTGTACAATGCACAGATTAATCACTAACAGATAAACCACAGTTAGTTTGCTGCCTGGAGTGTCCCTTCAAAGTAACATGATAACGAGTTTGTCAGCTAATGAAGCTATTGTCTGTACTTATTTCCTGTTACTCCTGTGACAGCATGGCACCCCTCTTTACCAATGCATCTTTAAAGACCCAGCAGTCGAAGCAAGCATTCCTATACATTATCGATAGTTGAACATTATAGCCACTCCGTAATTCTTGATAAAGAGCCGTTGAAAGGAATCCTTTTATTCAAATCTGTTGCCGTTCCAACTCGCTACAATGTCTCACAGTGTCTGAGCAGCTCTATGTGCCATGTTCCTTTTTGGCAATAATAAAAGGTTTAATAGTCTGTAGTCTCTGTAGATCAGCTCTGTGCACTGGGTATGTTGTATCCACTTACAAAGCAGCACATAAAAACTGTGACATTTAGAAAAGAATGAAAATCAAGAGTGACTCTTTAACAGTTGCATATTTACCCGTTAGTTTGGTCCATCTCCATGGTAATACAAAAAAAAATACAGGCAGCATAGCATGGCAATGACTTCTAATACTACTCACACCCTCTAGAGGATTTCTAGATGTAGCTGTTATTAGTGTAGGTCTTTGTGCATGCTGTTCTGTAACAGATGTAAGGGTGGGTAAGCCTGTAGGCCAGTGACTGGATAGAGTTTGCATTCCATCATATTTCATACCTCTAAGTGTATCTGCAGTCAAATGACTGTGTCCTCTCATCAGTGTTCGCAGTATGAGTAGAGATCACACGAATGATTCAGTATCACTGCAAGTGAATGAATAGGTTAAGAGTAAAGCATATTTTAAACGTGTCTGTGCGGTCTCATGTTTATGACATCACAGTGGCATGACATGCAAATGAGATACTTCAATGGAAAGTATTTCATTGGCATACAATTCCACAATATGATGTATTAATTAGGAATGGAACAAACTAAATTAAAACCCATTATTTTCTGTAATCCTAACTTCCCCTGATCTAATTGCTCACCTTTCATAGCATGGGAGATGGGAGGGATCATGGGAAGTGTAGTTGTTGGCAGCTCAGACGGTATTTCCTCCCAGCTGTCCAATCTGTGATGAGAGTGATCGCATGTGCGGTTCACTTGATGGTAAGATCTGCATACCCAGACATAGTGTCAGAGCAGCGGCACTGACATGATCATAGAGGAAGCAGTGTGTGTAGCTATGCAGATCTTTCTGTTTTGCAGGCAGGGTAGCACTATATGACATCATATGCCATTTCCCTCAGTTAGAAACAGACCACAGGGTGTGATAAGGCATCATGAAGATGGAATTGTATCTCCTACAGCCTGACAATTCTTTCCATAATATAAAAGGTATATGAAGGGCAAAGAGGATGCCACACACTACAACTTCCCTGTTGGCAGGTATATTGCTGTCTACACAATGCATTATATTACAGTGATTCTGTTACCTACACGTGATACTGTGAATATAATGAACATAGAAAATAAAAAAGAATTAATTAGTGTAAAGGCTATTAAATGCATAGTATAAGACATAATTTTATGACTTAATTTGCAAATTTACAATTAACATTCTTCAAGCTATAAGGCGAGGTTACAATCAAGAGACACATTTTAAAACACATTTTCTCTTTATCTATACTTTTTCTTGAAATTCTGCATGATGTATAGATCATTACTTGTTCTTCTGCTTCAGTCAACACAATTTCTCATTAAATAATGGCTGTTTGTGTGTTTCCTCCGAAAGATTAAAGAGATGCCAAAGATCATTTTTTTACTTTTCCTTCACCAATAGAATAAAAAGTAAAAAAAATATCTTGTAACACCTGATGTATATATTGGCAGATACACGCATATTCACTCTGAGTTCTGCCTCTCAACTGAGGCAGAACTTGTTTTACCCTGGCACATACTGACAATGGCAACATGTGCTCAGCCAATCACTTCTGGGCTGACAGTCTCTCTCTGCTAGTCCAGATAGAGACCTCCATTTTCACATGCCACCAACAGAGGGCACCTATTTAAAGTCCCAAGCACTCATCAGGGCCTCCGCTGTCGCCGATGGTTTTTCACTGCTAGTTAGACATGTGCAAAACTAAAATTTTCGTTTCATTTTCGTCCATTCGGACGGAAATGTTATTTATTTAGTCTAAAACAAATTTCTTTCATTACTGCATTCGTTTCAGACGAAATTCGTTCATTATTCTAGTTTTGTTTCGTTTTATTCGTTCGTTTTTTAGAATACGTGTAATAGTATTGGCTTTCTATAAACCGAACGAGAGCCCCATTCATAAGAAATTCTTATGAATGGAGCTCTCGTCTGGTTCAAAGAAAGGCAATACTACTATTCGTTTTCTATAAGCCGAAAGTCTATAAACCGAACGACCTTCGGTTTATAGACTTTCGGCTTATAGAATACATGTAATACTATTGGCTTTCTTTAAACCGAACTAGAGTCCCCATTCATAAGAAATTCTTATGAATGGGGACTCTAGTTCGGTTTATAGAATGCCAATAGACTTACATGCATTCCATAAACCGAAAGTCGTTCATTATGTCGGTTTATGGAATGTATGTAATGCTATTGGTATTCTACAAACCGACTCTATTTCGGTTCATAGAATGCCAATAGCACGAATGGACGAATGGAAGAATGATTTTCATTTATTAACCATTCGTTCATTCGTATTTCGTTAGTTTAGCATTTTCGTTATTCGTTTTTCGGACGAATGGACGAAAATGCTATTTTCGGACGAAAATGCATTCGTCCGAAAACGAATGCACATGTCTACTGCTAGTTTTCATGTGCCACCAGAGGAGATCTATTAGAATTAGAAGCACAAGTCTAGTAACTCTTTACGAGGTTCCCTCCCTTTTGGCATTCTCACCCCTGAACAGGCTTTTTAAAAAAAATGCCTTTTTGGAACTTCCTGCTTGCAATTTTATTCTGCAACAAAATGGGTTGCATATGTCTGCCGTTTCAAAGACTGATTTATTGCTGTTTAACTTCAAAAGTGTTCATTATCTGCTTAACTATAAAATAAAAGACATCGAAACCCTGATATCTGGAGCTGTATGCATATATGACATTTGTCTGGGAAGGTACTATATATAACAAATATCCAAGGAATACTACTAACACGGACAAAATATGTTGCTCCAGCCAGGAATCTTCTGCTTTATTAAATCCAAAAATGTAAAAAGCATATACATCAAAGCATGTGAAGGAGAAAGATCTCAAAAAATACAGTGATCCACTGCACTGCACAAATTCACATTAAACTACTGGTAGTGTTCTTTAATATCCACATTTTACATGTTAGAAATGTAATACAATAAAATACTTATATTTACATGAAGTTGCAAATGAGCTGCCCTGGGATACACTCTCAGCCTCCTCAATCCGTCGTGGAGCCAATAAAAAGCATTCAATTCAATTCAAAAACAGGGCCCTCATTGCAATAGGGAGGACTAGAGCACAACGTTTAAAAAGGAATTATTAATGAATCCCTGCATCATTCTGATGCATAAACCTCCCCCCCCCCCCCCCCCCCCCCCATGTATGGTGTCCCTTTAAAACAAAATTAAACTCAAAATAAAGGGAAAGTGCTATGCCTAGAGTTTTTTGGCAGAGGAGAACATGGCATTGGTCAGAAGCTTTTGCCAACACTACAATTGGGCGATAGGTGGAACAGTCAAAAGACAAGCCTGAGGAGGAGCAATGACATCTGCCAGGAGGTTGTGATAGTCAACAAGGTTTGTGGGAATAATAGGTCTGTGGAGATGGTGAAGAAAATGTTGAATAGAACCTTTAGTATATTTTGACCTCCATAGTTGTTTAATTATAAAAGTCAGATTTCACACAATTTCTATAACGTAAACCTTGAAATAATAAATTAGAAAACAGGATTTATATAGAAAATAGAGGTAGACATATAAAGTAGCTATTAGCATTCTTGTTAATGTGGCAGGAGCTTCTGTCTGGCATTGGGAGTGTTAAATATCTGTGATAGGAACATGTATTTTAGCACATGCCATGTGAGGATACAGATACAGCTTAAAATTATTTATAATACTCAGAAGTACATTTCCAACCAGATGTCCATAGAAATCAGTGATACGTATAGATACCATATGTATTCTAACATAAACACAATTAGAAGTACAAGGAAAAAAGATTGGCCGTTCCATTTAGACAGCTGCATCATATGGTAAACAGCCCCAACACAAGGGTGTGAAATGTACGAGGAGATAGGGTTTGGTTCAATTCCATACCAATCAAGGTCAACATCGAGATGCAGACCATAAACAGGAAGTCATTTACGGAACTGAACAAGAACTGTGAACGTGATAGAGGTTGAACAACCACCATGTCCACACATAGGGCTTGGAAAGGCATTAGTAACGGTTCCATATGTTACTGACTACCATGTGGCAGACGTGTGTTGTGGTTACAAATCCTGATGCAAATGATGAATGCGATTCAAAAGAGAGATGGCTTTTTCCTATATTTATCTTATTTCTTACATTAACGATGTGGGGCATGCTTCTTATTGAGAATAGGGAAAAAAATAACAAAAGGAAAGTTAAAAATCACCATAACATTGAGTGGTTCTACCAACTCACTACAATCTCTGTGTACATGGATGTACAGTAGTAGGTACGTAGATTGCATTCTAGAGGTAGCCAACTACAAATGCATTAACATCAGACATGAAGGATGTGGTGGTCATGTGTATCTATCTACCTTGGGCGGTGGATCCCTGGGCCTGCACATCAGAAGCCGGCAGTTGGTTGGAGGAACCTTATCCAGGAGGTGGAGAAGACTGGTCTGATGGAGATAAAGAACCATGCATTGTTAGTGTTGAGTGCATAGATCTGGGTGCAGAACATTCCACATCAGCATTTCCTCTGGGCTTCATTCATCAAAGAGGGAAGTGTATGGAATGGTGAATGGAGATCCCAAGTTAAGGCCAGAATAGCCGAGTTCTAATCATTCTGAAGAGCTGCTGATATTCCAAATATGTCAAGTCAGCTATTTTGGCCATAACTTGGGATCTCCAGTCACAATTCCAGGCAATTCCCTCTTTCATGTATGAAGCCCTATCTGTTGCACATGTTTCTGTTACAGGTGACATGCACATACACCCACATGTATTTGTATGTTTGACTTACCGTGGATACGTGCAGAGGTCGTTGGCACCAAAACCAGCAGAGCCATCTGACCGGATGAGGCCCAAGGAGAAGCTGAGAGATCTTGTGTGTCCTGTGTAGGCCATGGGGCCTCGTCAGCAGAGGATGATGGGGGTTACGGGCAGGGGCGGGCTGGGCCGGGGGGCAGGGTGGCAATTGCCCCCCAGGCCGCCCTAAACTATGTAAAACACGGCCGCTGGGCCAGTGTTTTTAAAAAAAAAAAAAAAAAAAAAAAAACGTGCTTGCAGGCAGAGACTGAGAAGGGATCGGAAGATCCCCTCTCACCTCCGCTCTGCCTGCAAGGCTGCACGGGGAGCCGAACAGGCAGCACAGAGAAACCTCCGTGCTGCCTGTTCGGCTCCCTGTGCAGTCTGACACGGAAGTGCCGACAGTCACGTGATCGGCGCTCTGACGTCAGACGCGCGCCGATCACGTGACCTGTCGGCACAACCGCCGGGAGGCCGAACAGGCAGCATGGAGGGACCATGCTGCCTGCCACCAGGGAAGTCCTCCTGCCACTAGCCACCAGGGAAGTCCTGCCACTAGCCACCAGGGAAAAAGGTAAGGGGGGGGTGGGGGCCAAAAAACACTGGCATATTATTGGGCAAATTGGCTGGGGCATATTACATGGCAAATAAGACTGGCATATTATTGGGCAAATTGGCTGGGGCATATTACATGGCAAATAAGACTGGCATATTATTGGGCAAATTGGCAGGGGCATATTACATGGCAAATAAGACTGGCATATTATTGGGCAAATTGGCTGGGGCATATTACATGGCAAATAACACTGGCATATTATTGGGCAAATTGGCTGGGGCATATTACATGGCAAATAACACTGGCATATTATTGGGCAAATTGGCTGGGGCATATTACATGGCAAATAAGACTGGCATATTATTGGGCAAATTGGCTGGGGCATATTACATGGCAAATAAGACTGGCATATTATTGGGCAAATTGGCTGGGGAATATTACATGGCAAATAAGACTGGCATATTATTGGGCAAATTGGCTGGGGAATATTACATGGCAAATAAGACTGGCATATTATTGGGCAAATTGGCTGGGGCATATTACATGGCAAATAAGACTGGCATATTATTGGGCAAATTGGCTGGGGCATATTACATGGCAAATAAGACTGGCATATTATTGGGCAAATTGGCTGGGGCATATTACATGGCAAATAAGACTGGCATATTATTGGGCAAATTGGCTGGGGCATATTACATGGCAAATAAGACTGGCATATTATTGGGCAAATTGGCTGGGGCATATTACATGGCAAATAAGACTGGCATATTATTGGGCAAATTGGCTGGGGCATATTACATGGCAAATAAGACTAGAATATTATTGGGAAAATTGGCTGGGGCATATTACATGGCAAATAAGACTGGCATATTATTGGGCAAATTGGCTGGGGAATATTAAATGGCAATTAACACTGGCATATTATTGGGCAAATTGGCTGGGGAATATTACATGGCAAATAAGACTGGCATATTGGGCAAATTAGCAGGGGCATATTAAATTGCAGATAACCTTGGAATATTATTGGGCAAATTTACTGAGTTATATTAAATTGCAGAATAACACTGGCATATTATGGGACAAATTGGCTGGGGAATATTAATGGCAAATAATATTGGAAATGTGTATGTAATGGGGTGATGGAGGCATGTAAATGTGGTGATGGGGCATGTCCTGGTGTGCAACGTGGGTTATGGGTCATGTCGTAGGTGTGCAACGTGGGTAGGGGGGGGGTGCCCAAATTTTGGGATATTGGGTGTCTAAATCCTGGCATGTTGAGGGGCATAATCCTGGCATATTGAGGGGAAAATCCTGGCATATTGAGGGGGCATCATCTTGGCATATTGAGGGGAAAATCCTGGCATATTGGGTGTCTAAATCCTGGCATATTGAGGGGCATAATCCTGGCATATTGAGGGGCATAATCCTGGCATATTGAGGGCATAATCCTGGAATTTTGAGGGGCATAATCCTGGCATATTGAGGGGCATAATCCTGGCATATTTAGGGGAAAATCCTGGCATATTGAGGGGGCATCATCTTGGCATATTGAGGAGAAAATCCTGGCATATTGGGTGTCTAAATCCTGGCATATTGAGGGGCATAATCCTGGCATACTGAGGGGCATAATCCTGGCATTTTGTAAGGGAAAATTCTAGCATATTAAATGGCAAATCCTGGCATATTGAGGGGCATAATCCTGGCATACTGAGGGGCATAATCCTGGCATTTTGTAAGGGAAAATTCTAGCATATTAAATGGCAAATCCTGGCATATTGTGGGGGAAAATCCTGGCAATATTCGTTATAAAACAAGGAAAAGATGGCCGTGGATGGGGAGGCGATTCGATGGTGCAATGGGCCACTTGACTGGATTTGCCCCCCCAGGCCTAAGGCTGCCAGCCCTCCCCTGGTTACGGGGGCACAGATGCTATGAGTAAAATGAGAGACCATTGTTAATAGATATCAGTTGACATACATAACATATCAATGAATGTTCTGTACTTATGACCAGGGAAGTCTGTGTCAACTGACCCATTCACCCCAGTGACTATCTCAGGCCCCATGTCCTGTAGCTCCTCTTCAAAATCTATCAGGTCAGCCGGCTCAGGAGCACTGCTACCAGTGGCTCTGACAATGAAGGCTGCCTTGGAAAGCTCCCTCTTCACCTGCAGAATACCTGAAATATAACAGTGGAACTTTGCTACTGATAGACTGTCAGTAATCAACTGTACATGTTATCCCAGTTACATATATTTATCTATCTCCACATGTATGTATGCACATGTTAACACAGATGTACAGATCTGCTGATACACAGACATTGCTATGGACTGCAACTTTTTTACTGCAACTCCCATGACACTTCATATGTTACATGAAGTACAGGTGTGAGTTCAGGGTGATATAACATGCTGGCTATGGTGTACTAGTATTTTAAATGCACTTAGCTTTTCTTCACAACCGCTGCAGGCCTGTTATTCCCACCAACTGTGTTAACAGCATCAACAATCTGCTGTCAGAGTTTGTGCTTTCTCCTGGTACTTGTCCTCTTAACTGTTGCCCCTATCACCAGGTTATAATGTCAGCACTGTTTATGTACCAATGCCGAGATCTCACTATGCCAACAAACTATGCTGGTACCTTGTAGTCCTTGACTTCCCCCCTCCCCTTTTATTACTACCCTGGTTTCCAACCCTGACCCCCCCATCCCCCCCTCCCAGCCTTTGCTGGTTGCTAATCAATATGTAGCCGATGTGCCCCAAATCATTCCAGACTTTGGAAGCAACATTTTGAGCCCAAATGGTGGGACATATTTAGTAGACACTAGAATCTTAGAACAATGTAGTCATTTAATATTACCCACTAGATAGTTATCCTTATGTTTCACTTCAGACTATATAAAGGAAAACATTTATTATATGAGCGATAATAAGCATAATGGATGTTATAACAACCCTTGTATAGTTCATTAATTTTGTCAGGCTTAATTACAAACCATCTTGAGGAAATGATCTATGTTAGTTACGCTTTGAACATTTGGAAGAGAGAATATTGACCACTTTTTCCTGTTATTCTTGGCTTTCAATGTATCCTGTTCCCTAGATGACTCCCACCCCCCACCTTTCATAGTAATAATATATCTTCTAGTAGAAGAAACAAGGGCCTTACTTTCAGCCTCCCCATTGACTACTACGCAGCCCTGTGATGGCTGTGCTATTATGTTAATCTGCAGGAAAAGCAAAATATAACACACCACTGTCAACATGTGCTTAATATAAGTGAAATGCACATATTTTTACTTTTTCAATAATTTACAATTCTCCTGTAGTTCTCCCTTGAAAATTATTTTTGTGCGGGGCATCAAAATTCTGAGAGATAAGGAAGGCCGAGAAGGAGAGGCTGGACTGTTGCTATGGTAGCAGAAATAGCTCTATCACTCTATTAGATGCCGTTTTTGGGAGATAGAAAGTGCTGAGAATAAACTCATTCATTAGATCTGTTTCTTTACTTTAAATAACGCAACACTTATCCCCAAAAAATGTTATCTAAAAAAAAAGTTGATATTTTGTAGATGAAACCGCCATTTTTAGCATTCCTTTATAAGAGTTATATCTCTGATCAGACAACACTTTTTTGAGAAATTACATAACAGAAGAATGAAAGGTAACAGCACAGTATGGTCAGTGTTTTTTGGGAGAAAAGGGGGTATCCCTATATATGTGTCACTCATCACTTAACTTTAAAAAAATAACACCTTTTAAAATGAAAACAGAATTTTTACAGTGCAGCAAGTGTGGGGGCTGAGTATCAGTAACTGGGGCTGGGTAAAGGAAGCACTAGCCCCTGGTGGATAAGATGGCTGGGTATAGAGAGGTTTGTGCTACGTTTATGGGTAGTACATATCATCGTTATATTGATTCCTCATGATAGGCTCCATATAATACAGGCACCGGGCGGTGCATTATGTGCTGGTGCATTATATGAAGGAGGCATATATATATAGATGCATCCCAACTGTCCCGCCAAGCTCTACCTCTCTCCCCACTTCGGGACAGACGTAGAGCTAGGCACCATTGGAGACCACAATCTTGTAGTCCTGATATCATTCACCTGTGTCTGGGACAATCTACCAAGCACTGATTCTCAGAGAGCAGACGTTGGGAGATATGATACAAAGGTGTACGACTCATGCTACCGGAGTGCAAGAACACAGATCTAACAGTCCTCCCACCACACCACCAGGGTCGGGATCCCTGCTGGTTTTCCATGAGTTAAAGGTGAGTTTAAATCAAAAGCTACTTACATCTTTGGTGGATGGGGGGGAAATATTTTACAAAATACATTCAATCACACAACACCACCTCCAAACCTGTATGACTCAGTCTGAAGTATACATGCTAGCTCTAGTAACTGACTGTCCTGAAGAAGAGAGACGCATCTATAGAGGGGAGCTTGGCAGGCTCATCTTGGTGTATTCCATGTACAACTGGGAAGGAGCATTGAGAGAAACTCACCCTGCGGTCGAATACATGCTGAAAACATCACTGGCTGGCGGAGACCAGCTGTGAATGCTAAAGGGGGAAAAAACAGCATTCAAGTCCAGGCTCCTAATAACTGAGCAAAATGTATTTTAAAACATTAGTGGCAGTTTCATACATTAAAGAGAATTGCCGGGAATTTCAAACTGTCCAAAGTAGCAGAGTAGTAGAGTAGGAAAATTATCCCATCCAGCTGCATTGGAGAATTTTTCCGAATCGACTACATTGGACTAAAGTTTTCTCAATTCCTTGCAGTTCTCTCTTTATTGAGTAGACCCTGTTGTTTAAACACACAAGGACTTGCGTGGCTTCACGCTACTCTGATCATTTTAGCTCCACCCCCCCCACCCCACCCCCCCCACTACATCCAGAATTCCAGGATGTTAGCAGGCATATTACAGATGTAATACAATGAAGATAAAAAGGGGATAGAAAAAGTTTAAGGTATAAAGTAATTCTGCAATAATATCCATTTTGTAGTATGGCACAGTGCTTACATACACAACAACACAAGCAACTCATATTTTAGAAACCAGGAAAGCAGATCCAACATGAATCATCATTAGTAACATCTGGAGAATTATTGCCAGCATCGTCATATTATAAAAACAATAATGTCTCCCTTAAGGATGGTGGCTGGGCGGGGTGCTTTCTGACAAGGCCTATCTGGAACGGAGACAATGTAGATCAATGAGCGTAAGAGACAGCAGGAGTTATGTGTGTCCTGGGGCAGCGTTCCACAACAGGGTGATCACTGTGGAAACCAATGGAATCGTCTTGCTGATTGCTCTAGGTTTAAAAGAATAGAATGGGACAGTTCTTCTCGTCCTCTTCATATCGGCGGCTTCACCACGGGAGTTCGACCGCCTGAGAGTCTATCGCTGTCAGGTGCTGTCAAAGGGAGGTTAGTTCTAATGGGTGCAGGTTAGTTTTATTGCTAGCTTCGGGTTAGGGTGTTAGGTTTAGTATTATGTTTAGGGGTTACTATTAGGGTTTAGTGGTTAGTATTAGGATTAGTATTATGGATCGGGATTTGGTGTTAGCATTAGGTTTAGTTTGAGAGTTATGGTTTGGGGTTAAGGGAGGGTTATTTTATTAGGGGGGCTGTTAGTATTTGGCTCTGACAGTTCAGAACCAAACAGCCACATTAAAAAACAGCAGGGCACAAGGGAGGTTTCTAATTAAAAGACCACAGCAGGAAAGAGATTGACATTTTTCAACCACAGGTAAATAGATTCTACAGTACACAGGGCCACCATCAGAAATTTCAGGGCCCCTTATTGAAAAAAATTCTGCCGCCCCCCCCCCCATCATGTCTCCCTCTCGCATGCCATAACCCAAATGTTTATATGCCACACTATACCCATTAATATGTCACCGCTGGTATACTTATTAATGTGCCACAGTCAGTATGCTCATTACAATGCCACTCTATCACCATTAAAATGACACTATTTTCCCATTAATTTGCCATGGCCAGTATACCCATTAAGATGACACTATTTTCCTATTCATTTGCCACAGCTAATATTCCCATTAATATGGAACTCTTTGTCCATTAAGATACCACAGACAGTATGGCCATTAGTATGCCACAGCCAGTATGCCCATTAATATGCCACAGCCAGTATGCCCATTGAAATGACACTATGCCTATTAGCATGACAATGTTTTCCCATTAATTTGCCACTGCCATTTTTTCCCATTAATATGCCACAACCAGTATGCCCATTATTTGGTCCACTCTATGCTTTTTAATATGCCACAGCCAGTATGCCCATAAATATGCCACAGCCATTGTGCCCATTAATATGTCACTCTTTGCCCATTAATATGCCACAGCCAGGTCCCTTTCATCCCCCCTTCTCCAGTAATCACCTGTCTTCTGCATGAGACAGTGGCCTTCCATGCTACCTCTCTTGCACTCCCATCACACTGATCTGGTTTCAGCACCTAACCCCTTGCGCTCTGACATCCGATCCGTGCATGCGAAGTGAGAGAAAGTAAGCATGGAATGATGTCTGTGCATTGCGCAGCCTCCATGCTGCCTTCTCACATGGAGATGCTGGCAAGAGGAGATCTTTTGATCTCTGCCAGCATGCGTGGGGCACATGACAGGTGAATCACCGTCACCCCCAGATGGCGGCCCTGACAATACACAATGGACATAAGTTAATATCACACCTTAAGGTACAGACACCTGATTTTACACAAAGACAGTCACAGACAGACAGGAAGCATTTAACATGTGGATATGCATAACATAATTACAAATCACTCCACAGAGGTAAACACATAATGACTTAAGAAAAGACAATGGCTAACACGTAAAAACAGGGGGACAGTTAACACCTATAAAAATGCAATAACTCAATAATAAAATGGAACAACATGAACAAAATAACCAAATGAAAATAATTAAAGAATAACAGGGCCAACAAGTCTGCACACAATTTCCTCTGCAAATATAAAACAGCAGAAATGTGAATGTGTTATCTGTGCTCCTGGGAAATGTTTTAGCAAACCCAGTATTGGCAGTATATGGTCTCCTCTCTTAGGCCAGGGCCATAGGCTGTTGGAAAGAATCTGGCAATCAGTCCTTTCCATGAGCTCCAGTGATGGAATGTTCCGTCACACTCTCCTTATTGGATGTCACTCAGTGTAGTGGCCCTTGTGAAAATTATTATCAATGTAAAGCTACAGAACAGCTATACATAACAAAGTAGAAATAATTGCTTTTTCACATACAATAAACATATAGAAAATAATCTAGGTCGAACTATGCAACTATGTATGCTCTATGTATACTGCAATCAGCAGGAATAGCAATGAAGCATTATAAAAGCACAAGAAGAGAAGCATTGCCCTGGGGTAACTGTACATGCAATTGATCACGAATGCTAATAGGTTTAATGATTCCTCTCTGGCTAGATCTGCCTTTCAAGTTGACAGCGCTGATGGTTGGAACAGTCCAATAAACGCATTACTGAGCTAAATGAACATAACCCACCAACATCACAAGAGAATGACAAACAATGTTACTCCCAGCAGGATTCTGTCTGAAGATGTTACTTGATCTGTCTGCGTCTGTGAGATCAAACTTGGAGTACCATAAATCAATTATAAGCCATTAACCCAATTGATTGATGGTGCTTTCTACACTTTGCGGTGTAGCAACAGAAAATAAATAAGGGGAAATAGAAAGGGCATCTCATGCTATCTGTAACTACAGGGCTTTCTAAGAAGTGCTGAGTTTTACATATAAGGAAAATAATCTATTGTGTGTTTTACAAATGGATACTGTGTTATAATGTTTTATATTTCACTATATTAGTATGTTGGTACGTATGTCTTATGCATATTAGCAGTTCAGTTAAGCATGTTTTATATTTTGGTATTTAAGACATTTTTTGCAGGTATTTCAAAGTAATTAAAATAAAAGTGTGAAAAAATATAAATTGCTCAATATAATTAGATATAAAAATATATAATAGCGCATGCCCAAAATAACACAACTATAAGAGTAGCTCTCACTATATACACCCCTCATAAGAAATGCAGAAACATTAGATTATAGGGTCTACTCAATAAGTAGAGAGAGTAGCAAGGATTTGAAACGGGAATGTCAAATCTAGGGCCTAAGTAACTGAATTGGAAAAATTGAGATGCATTGGAGAATTTTTCTAACTCGGCTACTCTGGCCTAAAGTTTGAAATTCACAACTCAATTCCCTGCAGTTTTTCTTTATTGAGTAGACCCTTCTATGTATGGTTATAGAAAATAAATAATCTGGTGTAGATTGTATTCAGTATGTATAGACAACCTATGGAATCTGTGCTCAGAGTCTAACTTGATCCAACATGACAAGGGTGCTACTTGTGTCACCAGGGCTTAAAGGGTTATAACTATTACTGTGCAGGATCTTTTTACACATTCTGTGACTGCCCCAGCCACTTCCAGAGTACCGACCTCACATGGCCAGTGTCATGAGTCAATTGGTAAACGCTTCATCTACAGTAATGGTTCAAACCTGAGGGCTGCAGACTTGATATCTGTCTGCGTCAACTAAGCCTTTCATTCCTCCGAGGTTAATAAAATGAGTGCCATTAAGCGGCGTAATAATAACATCTGTTACCAAATGTGTGGTTCAGTCTGAGAATGTGCATTAAAAGCACTGTGATTATGATAGAGATCAAATAAACCTCTGCTTGAGATATACCAGCTCTTATCACAGTGATCTTTTCCTCACAGTTGGATCTCCAGGACACTTGAATCTTTCAGGACTCTGCCACCTAAACATTGTTTAGACCAGTGTTGGCAAACCTGTGGCATGGTGGCACTCAGTATGTGCCTACAGTATCAAAATCAAATATGGAGGAGACTGAAAATGTTATGATCTAAGCAGTGGTGTATTTTGGTTTTGTGCTGCCCTAGGCAGGCAAAATTTGGGCACCCCCCCACCTACGTTACACACCTACGACGTGCCCCATCACCCACGTTGCACACCCACAACATGTCCCATCACCCACATTGCACACACATTAAATGCCCAATCACCCCATTACATGCCCCTATCACCTACATTACATACACACTAAATGCCCCATCACCCCCATTACATGCCACCATCGCCCCCATTACATACCCCCACCACGTCCATTACATGCCCCCATCACTCCGGTTAATTGGAAGGAGCTAAAGCTTCCTGAGCGGTGGGGGAGGGAGAAAAATTGTTTGGAACACCAGAAGTGTGCTTTAACACCCTCTGGCAAAGTGCCGCCCCCTCTGGTAAAGTGCCGCCCTAGGCAAGTGCCTTGTTTGCGGAAGATACACTACTGGATCTAACACTGACATTTGTGGGACCATGGGACTATGGGAGCGTCATCCTGACTTCCTGCCGAAGACTTGGGCACTTAACTTTAAAAATGATTGCCATCACTGGTTTAGACTGTGCATGTAGAAGATAAAAAAAAGTATATAAAAAATGATGTATGTGTTCTGTTAGTAGAAATGAAAATACATTAATTAAGAGAACAACACGTAAATGTTTCTATGGTGTCTCCTATTTTTGACATCACCTGTGGCTTGATATGCAAATTCACTACTAATTTGCATATTGGGCACCAGGTGTCATAGACAGTAGACACCACAGTCATGGCCAAAAATTGCTTTTCTTTCATTTATGCATTTGCATTGTTTTCGGAACTTTTTTTAAATCATTTTTTTTATTCATTACATTCACACTATATACAAGATTAAGATAACAGAGCCCCTTTCATTTAATTTAAGTGCAGAAACCCAGAAAACAGAAAAGACAAGTTTGAACTTTACCTTATTTTCAGTGCATTTATTCAAAGGAATAAAGAAGTTCTTATTTTACTGCACAGGCTTTAAAACAGATTTAAATGAGTCAGGGGGGTTGGTAGGTTGACTCATTCACTCAATATATCTTCAAAATGATCTTGATAACCACAATATTATCTACAGTATGAATGAGCTTTCTTGGTAAATAGATCTAGGCACAAGTCATTTGTAATGAAAATCCCATTCAGGAAGTTCCAGTGTGTTACAACTTGACATCTATGTCCTTCTATAAACGACTCCGCAATGATTGAAACTGTGCTTAAAGTAGACTAATAGAAGTAACAGTTAAATATCCTGTGCATAGGTCCCACAGTTGTGTTTCTTTTGAGATGCATGAGGGTATACTCTTAGATCTGCCTCTCATGTGAGGCAGAGCTGACTTGAATGCTGAAAAATGCACTTACACTGTCAGCATACTCTTAGCTCATCAAATATGCCGGCCAACTACAACACGCACTTGTCAGAGATCTGTTGGGTCTGATGGTGTCTCTCTTAGTGCAGAGAGAGACCTTTCTTTTTTCCATGTCATCAGGCATTTAGAGAGCGAGGGGCTCTCTATCAGAGAGGAATCTGCCTGTTTCACAAGAAAGCATGGCGGCAGCCAATCAGAGAATAAACTGCCAAGTGTATCTTCATACTAGCCACTCATACTAGCGCATAGGACATTTCAATTGCTCCTCTTTATTAGAAGAAAAAAAGGTATTTGCTTGAATAAAATATTTTTTTTATAATAATAAGACTAAAATCCAGGAGCTGCAGGGGACCTGGATTTTACTTGCAGGCAGCAGGTGGATGTTGGTGCCTGTGCACAGACATCCTCTGATGCTGCCTGACACTTCTGCCAGGCAATTCTCTGAAGGAACGCTGGGTTCATGTGACCTCCAGTTTCCTGTCTCCAAAGTCCTGTCGGCAGCGCACAGACATCGTCCTGGGGTTGCCTTGCCAGTCCTGGGAGGCACACTGGCAAGTCAGAGAATACATTGATAAGTCTGCTACAGATTGGCAAATCTGGGGATGTGTTGGCAAATCTGGGGATGTATTGGCAAGTATGGGGATGCCTTGGCAAGTCTGAGGATGTATTGGCAAGTTTGGGAATATATTGGCAAGTCTGGGGGCAGATTGGCAAGGCTGGGGGCAGATTGGCAAGTCTGAGGGTCAGATTGGCAAGTCTTAGGGTCAGATTGGCAAGTCTTAGGGTCAGATTGGCAACTCTGGGGATACATTGGCAAATCTGGATATGCATTGGCAAGTCTGATGATGTATTGATAAGTCTGGTACAGATTGCCAAATCTGGGGATGCATTGGCAAGTCTGAGGATGTACTGATAAGTCTGGTACCGATTGTCAAATCTGGGGATGCATTGGCAAGTCTTGGGGCAGATTGGTAAGTCTGGGGTACATATTCGCAAGTCTGAGGGTCAGATTGGCAAGTCTTAGGGTCAGATTGGCAACTCATTGGCAAATCTGGGGATACATTGGCGAATCTGGATATGCATTGGCAAGTCTGATGATGTATTGATAAGTCTGGTACAGATTGCCAAATCTGGGGATGCATTGGCAAGTCTGAGGATGTACTGATAAGTCTTGGGGCAGATTGGTAAGTCTGGGGTACATATTCGCAAGTCTGAGGGTCAGATTGGCAAGTCTTAGGGTCAGATTGGCAACTCATTGGCAAATCTGGGGATACATTGGCGAATCTCTATATGCATTGGCAAGTCTGATGATGTATTGATATGTCTGGTACAGATTGCCAAATCTGGGGATGCATTGGCAAGTCTGAGGATGTACTGATAAGTCTGGTACAGATTGCCAAATCTGGGGATGCATTGGCAAGTCTGGGAATGTATTGGCAAGTCTTGGGGCAGATTGGTAAGTCTGGGGTACATATTCGCAAGTCTGAGGGTCAGATTGGCAACTCATTGGCAAGAAAAGGAAATAAAAACAAAAAATGCATTTTTCAATAATAATTTTTATTACATTTGTAAAACCAGTTTACATGTGAATTAATATTTACTAGAAAAACTTTTTTTCCGGTAGGGTAGACATATATTTGTGATATTTTTCTTATTTTTCCTAAATCAGTATCCAAAGTTAAGGGTGGGGGGGTCATCTTATAATCAGGGGTCATCTTCTATCTGCACAAATACGGTAGTTGTTTCCCTTTAATTTTACGCTGTTTCTAACTGGGCCTTTTCACAAGTATTAGAACTTTAAAGTACATTGGCAGAGAAAGTAGTAATTCTGTTCAAACCCACGAACTGTAGGACCATTAAAATCCTCAGCCAAAAACATAGTGTAACAGAGTGTTGGGGATGGTGGTCAGGGGTGTATATCTGGCACCCAGACTTTTGCACAGCCACTATCCTGACATGTGGGTAAACACATGCAGCCCCAGGGAAAGTTAAGTTTAAATGTAGGCTTTTTTCTCTGTTGTTATTTTGGGTCCCTGGGGTGGAGTATTCGGAAGAGCAGGGTGGGCCGATTCTCCACCCACTGTCAGAGTGGTTGTGCATGAGTCCAGCCCAGGTTTTGTAAAGAGTTCTGGCTCACTGCCTAACGAGGTAATTAGCTCACCTGTAGGGGCTGTGAGCAGCTATATAACTGCAGTTAAAGCAGAGGGAGGACAGGAAGTGCTTTGTGGAAAGAGAAGGTTGCTGGGTTTTTTTTGTATCCTGTGACTGCTTAAAACAACAGAAAATAAACAGGCCAGAGGCCTTTTTGAAACTGAACTTTGTCTGGACCTGGTTTTCTTACCCTAGAGGGCTGTGCGGTTGCCAAAAAGATCCCGGACAAACACACACAGGAAAGTAAGTTTGTCACATATGGTGGAGGATGCGGGCACTGCACTAAAGAAGCCTGTGGGTATTAACTGGAAGCCAAACAAGCCAGGAGAAATATGGAGGAAGTTGTGAAAGTTTTGTTGCAAACTACAGCTGTACAGCAAAAGGCTACAGCCGTGCAGCAGGAGGCCACTGCTGCACAACAGGAAAATATTACAGCCCTACAGCAATTGGTAATTACGCAAAAGGCCAACACAGATGCTATGATCCAGCAGGTTATGGCCGCCCAAGCTGAGGCAAACCGCCTGCTCAGAGAGGAGCAACATCAGGCCACTAGTGTGATACAGAAGGAGATACAGGCTTTGACCAAGGGACTGACCAGAGTCTCGGATGGGACGCAGTCCGAGGTTAAAATGATCAGAGCCAGCCGTTACCTGCAGAAGATGACACCGACAGATGATGTGGAAGCATATCTGCTAGCTTTTGAGCGGACAGCTGAGAGAGAAGAGTGGCCGGCGAGTGAGTGGGCAAGCATACTGGCGCCTTTTCTTATTGGAGAACCCCAGAAGGCTTTCTATGACCTGGAACCAGCACAGGCAGGGGACTACTCCAAACTGAAAGCTGAGATCCTTGCACGACTTGGTGTGACTATGGCAGTTCGTGCCCAAAGGTTTCATGCCTGGACTTTCAACCAAGAGAAACCTATCCGCTCCCAGATGTTTGACCTGATACATCTTGCTAGAAAGTGGTTTCAGCCAGAAATAAATACGGCAAGCCATATCATGGAACTTCTTGTGATGGACAGGTTCCTGCGGGGCTTGCCTGCTTCACTGCGTCGATGGGTCAGTCAGAGTGATCCACAAACAGCTGATGAATTAATTGGTTTGGTGGAAAGATATGTTGCTGCAGATGACAGACAGTGGCTCAACAACACAAAGGCTAAGCAGAGAGTTAAGACTCCAGCTGCTGACGGACCTGGTAAGATTTTTCAAGGTTTCAGAGACACAGAGGAACAAGAGACATATTCTCAGAGACCCCATATGCTTTTGCCTAGAAATGTTAATGCTGGAAAAGGGACTAGGTGGGGGACAGTTGATAATATTAAATGTTTCCGGTGTAATGAACCTGGACATAAAGCTAGAGACTGTCCCTGGATTGATGAACCTATGCAATGCAATATGATTAATCAGGATGTACAATTGTCTTGTTTGCTGAATTGTATGGAATCTGCTATTGCCAACTGTAGTCACAATCCACAGATATGTTCCATAAGGGTGAATGGGAAAGAGGTTAGAGCTCTATTAGACTCCGGAAGTATGGCGACATTGATAACAAAATGCCTTGTACCTGAAGCCGATGTGGAAGTATTTCAGAAAATTGGTATAATCTGTGTTCATGGTGACAAACGTGAATATCCTACAGTTTTGCTAAAATTTGAAAGCCTTTTTGGTACTGTTCATCATAGAGTGGGGGTAGTGGATAAACTGGCTTATGATGTGGTGTTGGGAAGGGATTTTCCCCAATTTTTAGACTTGTGGGGGTCTTCAGGAAAAGTAGCTCATGATTGTATAGCAAATGATGATGATTCTGAAAATGTGTTCCCTTTTTCTAACATAGAATGGGAAGATCTAGGCATAGGACCAGAGAAGGCTGAAGCCCCAAGTCACAGGCCAGCTTTAGTGGGAGAAGACCCGGGCCACGATAGTCAGGAGTCCGATAATGATCAGGATCAAGGCATTAACTTCCCTGAGTTAGAAGTCAGTCCTGGTAACTTCAGGAAAGCGCAATGGGAAGACCCCACTCTTGCAGAGGCCCGTAAAAATATCCAGGTTTCAACTGATGATCCAGTGCAACTAGATAGAGCCCCTTCTTTTCCTTACTTTGAAGTACAGAATGATTTGATATATAGAGTAGAGAAAAAGGGGATGGATGTTGTAAAACAACTACTTGTTCCTAAGCCCTTCAGACATACAGTCCTAAATCTTGCACACAGCCATATACTGGGGGGACACTTAGGCATAGAAAAGACAAAAGAAAGGGTCTTACAGAGGTTTTATTGGCCTGGGGTATTTGCTTCAGTGGCAAATTATTGTTCTTCTTGTCCTGAATGCCAACACACCGCCCCTTTTAAGTCATATCGCAGTCCTCTGGTACCATTGCCTATAATAGAAGTACCCTTTGAAAGGATTGCAATGGACTTGGTAGGTCCTCTGGTAAAGTCTGCAAGGGGGCATCAGTATATATTGGTGATTCTGGATTATGCTACCAAGTACCCGGAAGCCGTACCCCTACGTAACATGTCTGCAAAGACAATAGCGAGAGAGCTCATGCTCATGTTTAGCCGGGTGGGCATACCAAAAGAAATTTTGACAGATCAGGGTACACCATTTATGTCTAAAGTTACAAAGGAGTTATGCAAACTACTTCAAATTAAACATCTTAGGACCTCTGTTTATCATCCCCAGACAGACGGACTGGTAGAACGGTTTAACAAGACATTAAAAAGTATGTTAAGGAAAGTAATTGACAAAGATGGTAAGAATTGGGACTGCTTACTACCCTATCTAATGTTCTCCATAAGGGAGGTGCCACAAGCTTCTACGGGCTTCTCTCCTTTTGAGCTTCTATATGCCCATCATCCCAGAGGTCTGCTAGATATAGCAAAAGAAACCTGGGAACAGGAGTCCAATCCATACCGTAGTGTGATTGAGCACATAGCTCAAATGCAAGATAGGATGGCAGCTGTTATGCCAATAGTTAAAGAACATATGCAGAAAGCCCAAGAGGCCCAGAAAAACAGTTATAATAAAAATGCCAGACTGAGAGTTTTTCACCCAGGAGACAGGGTACTTGTTTTGGTCCCTACAGTAGAAAATAAATTTCTAGCATCTTGGCATGGCCCGTATGAGATTATTGAACAGGTTGGGGAAGTTACTTATAAAGTGAGACAACCCAATAGGAGGAAACCCGAGCAATTATATCATATAAATTTACTAAAACCCTGGAAGGACAGAGATGTCTTAACTACTTCAATTGTCACTAATAAGACTGGTAGTGAACTTGAAGTAAATATACCAGACACCCTGTCCCCCCACCAGAAACAGGAAGTAAGGGACTTTATTGGTAGAAACCGAGATGTATTTTCTGTAGTTCCGGGCAGGACTAACGTTATCAAGCATGATATTGTTACAGAACCAGGGGTGAAGATAAGTCTTAAACCGTACAGAATCCCAGAAGCACGGAAAGAGGCGGTAGCTGCAGAAATTAAGAAAATGTTAGCTCTTGATATTATTGAGGAATCACAAAGCGAGTGGAGCAGCCCTATAGTACTGGTGCCAAAACCTGATGGCTCGTTAAGATTTTGTAATGATTTTCGTAAATTAAATAGTGTGTCAAAGTTTGATGCTTATCCAATGCCTAGGGTTGATGAACTGATAGAGAGACTGGGTAAGGCTCGGTACCTGACTACTTTAGACCTGACGAAGGGTTATTGGCAAGTACCTCTTACAGACAGAGCAAAAGAAAAGACAGCTTTTTCGACATCAGGGGGATTATTCCAATACAAGGTGCTACCATTTGGGTTACATGGGGCCCCTGCCACTTTTCAAAGACTAATTGATAGGATTTTGAAGCCTCACCGCCGTTATGCCGCCGCATACTTAGATGACATCGTCATTCACAGTTCCGACTGGGCTTCACATCTTCCCAAAGTGCAGGCAGTACTGGACTCTGTCCGCCTAGCTGGTTTAACCGCTAACCCATCTAAATGTACTATAGGTTTGGAAGAGGCAAAATATTTGGGTTATTCGATTGGGAGAGGGCTAGTTAAGCCCCAAGCAGCAAAAGTGGAGGCCATACAAAGTTGGCCACGCCCCCTCACCAAAAAGCAAGTCAGGACTTTCCTAGGACTTATTGGGTATTACAGGCGATTTATTCCTGGTTTTGCTACATTAGCAGCTCCTTTAACAGATCTCACAAAAGGAAAAGCGCCACTAGTGGTTAAGTGGTCGTTAGAGGCAGAAAAATCGTTTGTAACTTTAAAAGAGGCATTGTGCACCCAACCGGTTCTGATAACCCCGGATTTTACTAAAGAGTTTATTGTCCAAACCGATGCATCAGAGATTGGGTTAGGGGCTGTTCTGTCTCAGGAAATTCAGGGAGAAGAACACCCAGTGTTTTATTTAAGTAGGAAGCTGACTCCCGCTGAGAAAAATTATTCTATAGTGGAAAAAGAATGCCTTGCCATAAAATGGGCCTTGGACTCATTAAAATATTATCTGCTGGGTAGGAAATTTAGGTTGGTCACAGACCATGCCCCCTTAACCTGGATGAGTCAAAACAAAGATAATAATGCCAGGGTGACAAGGTGGTTCCTCAGTTTACAACCTTTTTATTTTACAGTTGAACATAGGCCGGGTTCGAAACATGGAAATGCTGACAGTTTGTCGCGAGAAAATTTGTTTTCTGTGGTCGCTCACCCCACTAGGTCTGAGCTGGGGGGGAGGATATGTAACAGAGTGTTGGGGATGGTGGTCAGGGGTGTATATCTGGCACCCAGACTTTTGCACAGCCACTATCCTGACATGTGGGTAAACACATGCAGCCCCAGGGAAAGTTAAGTTTAAATGTAGGCTTTTTTCTCTGTTGTTATTTTGGGTCCCTGGGGTGGAGTATTCGGAAGAGCAGGGTGGGCCGATTCTCCACCCACTGTCAGAGTGGTTGTGCATGAGTCCAGCCCAGGTTTTGTAAAGAGTTCTGGCTCACTGCCTAACGAGGTAATTAGCTCACCTGTAGGGGCTGTGAGCAGCTATATAACTGCAGTTAAAGCAGAGGGAGGACAGGAAGTGCTTTGTGGAAAGAGAAGGTTGCTGGGTTTTTTTTGTATCCTGTGACTGCTTAAAACAACAGAAAATAAACAGGCCAGAGGCCTTTTTGAAACTGAACTTTGTCTGGACCTGGTTTTCTTACCCTAGAGGGCTGTGCGGTTGCCAAAAAGATCCCGGACAAACACACACAGGAAAGTAAGTTTGTCACAATAGTCATGTTTTATTTTGATAATCAAATATTGTGACTGGCTCCTTTATTTAATACTTACACACATTATGGGATTTTCCCCCTATATTGGACAGGAAAATCTCCCATCATGCCCTTTTGTTAATTTCCATTGTTTTATGGTTTGATATGCTATAGTTCGTTCCACACTGTCTTGGAGACAAACTACTCCTTAAGGACTAGTGAGGCTGTCCAGGTTACTGAGATTGATGGAAGCTCTGGAGATACTGGTGAGCGAAGCCAGGGGGAGAAATTCCAGATTTCTGACATGTTAATACAGTTAGTAAAGCCCATTGTGTATCCTGGACGATGATTTGAATAAACTGTACCCATTTCCTTCCAAATCATCAATGTATTGTTTTATCTGGAGGGTGATGGTCTCCTCCCCACCAGTCTGATTTCCCATATTGTTTGCCATTTAGTAATGATGATGTGGACCAGCACATACTCAAATGTAGAAGAGGCCACACGTGGCCATCACCACTCTCTGCTGTGCACCACGTGGCCATCATGAAAAGTCCTTAAAAAAAGTCCCATGTGGCCATCATGACAAGCCCTGAAAAAAATCCACGGATTGGTCAGTGGCCATAAAAATGTGGCTGTGGCTTCATCACAGGCGGGGGGAGGACACATCTAAGGCAAAATACTTTTATTCAAATATTATCATACTGACGTAAATGCCATCACTCACCAAATATCCATGGGACAGAGGTCTTACTCCTGAATGTTCTTTCTTGTGCCATAAGTGTTTCACTCCATCCCATAATAGCTGTAATAGAGATGAGCAAAGACAGTGACAGTGAAGTTTCACCTTTTATAAAACATTAAAAAAAAAAATCTGTGCAGAACACTTGTAAGAGACAAATATCTGTGCTCTGCAAACCGGAGCTATGAGAAGGTTAATATCTCCAGGTTAAACGCGTACTGTAAAATAGCACAAACCCATAAAGGGGTAATGAAGAGGAAACGGCAGACCGCAAATTTGGTTCACATGGAATTTGAGAGTTCAGGGATTATTGTAACTGTGTTCCAATTCAGTAAAAGCATATGGCGTCAGGAATTGTTTTCATTCAGTCTTTTTTTCTCGCTGGGTAAAAATTTTAAAAAAATATAGAATGAATGATTTCCCTGGAAAATGAAAAAAGTAACTGTTGGATGATTCCCAAATATAGATTTTAAACAGGTTCACCTTTTTTATTCCCCCCTCTCTCCGTGTAGTGTATCTTTTTCCTTAAAGTGGTTTCTTGAAGTTCCCCTGCCAAACCACGTCGAATTTCTGTCTGCCCTGAAAAATGTTGCCAAGCTGGGTCGATATTCGTGGGGGTCTGTGCTACTGGATAACATCACGAATAGGACTCTTCTCATATATGCAGGTTCAGCTGTGCCAACTGAGTCTATTTAGAAGGTAATTTGAGCACTACTCTCTGGGACAGTGTTTAAGTTCATTCTAGAGCAGTGTTTCTCAACTGGTGGGTCCTGACCAAAAACTGGGTGCTGTGCTAGTGTGGAGTGGGCAGCAGACGTTTGCTTCATCAAAATGTCTATGATGACATGTAGATGCTTGATGCGTTCACCATCTGTAGCTGAGAAGCCGGCCAAGGGATGAATGGCATTTTTTTGATAGTGCCGCTGATATCTCTACCAGCAACCATCCCCCACCCTCAGGATTAGGATACAGCCAAGGCATCACTATTTACTTTAGGGATACAGTTTCAAAATTCGCCTGAGATGGGTCAAGCGAAGTTTGGCCTTGATGTGGCATATAGACGGCAGTTAGTGTTTAACGTACATATCTTTATGAAAGTGACTTCTCAGCTCCGGTCCAGATGAAGACATAGTATAGGACAAAGTATATTTGCTTTGTATACCATCACCCAAGAATTTGTGGAGCAACAAGCATCCGCAGCTTTCCCATAAGTTTTAATTAGTCTCATACTTTTTAATGTTTTCATTTTTATATTATTGCTCAATAGCACTTTTCATTTTCACTTGCACTAGGATTACTGCACTATTCACTTTTTGAAGAAGACCAATTTCTTTGTTTGTTTCATGTTTTGAACAGTGCATATATACATTGTGGAATACTGTACACATTGAACTAATTATGTTTCAGAAATGTAATTATTTTTGGATATCGACTTAATGAAGAGGGAAACATGTGGATCCTGAGTTCAGGCAGGTTGAGAACCACTGTTCTAGAACACAACACTGAACCACTGTCTAAGTTCTTCATACAAGAGTCCTGCATCCCTGCTGTTACACTATATGTTGGGCATCAAATCTCTTTAAAATCCTATACGAAAACATATAAAGCAACAATCACAATGCTGTTGGCATGAGAAACATACCAAACCATTTAGAACTCCACTTCACGAGCAATAACCCTCCTACTATATCAATTTAGCTGTCTGGTATCTCTAATGCGGGGATGGCTAACTTTGACCGTTATATATGCCATAATGCCCAGTTACCCATCACTGCATTTGTGAGCGAATGCACTGTAGAGAACAATTTGCTCAAATCTCAAATATAATAACACTGACCACATAGATGCATAAAAGAAAGAAATTCAAGGCAACGCGACTATATTTAGCAAGATACAACTCACTCAACTAGTTTGATTCGGTTAAGACATTGTTTGCCACAAACTGGTTTATTTTATACTGAATTACAGCAAAGCTGACGCTTCATTTTTAAACAAAACCTCAAATGAACCTGTTTGGGGCGCCAAGCCATGCCAGACACAACAATTAACTAAGGCTTCATTAGTTTCAAGTGAATGCACATGAGTTTGATTTGGGCAGTCTTGGGACCCATTTATCTCAACAAAGGCCAGGGGCACTTTAGGCAGCCCCAAACTCCACTGATAACAGGGGGGAGCCAAGGGCACTTCACAAGTCTGATAGTGACATCATCTGTGCCTTGATATACAAATGAACTCATTTCAATGCTCACAGATATAGGTAATGTTTAAAAATGTATTATTCTCTACATTCACAGAATAACCAATGTTTAAGTGATGGAACTCCTTTAAAGGAACATTAAACGTTGTTTAACCCTTGCTTCCTTGAGGGAAACAAGGGTTAAACAATACATGTCCCGGTAGAATTAAGTAAACCCGACGTGTATCTTAAAACAGGGCTTGACAAATTGATCTGAGTTTTAGGAGCCAGCTAAAAAATCTAGGAGCCAGACAACGGCACATAAATACAAACACACACAGTCACACACAGACACATAGCCTGTAACATATACATACAGAATAAAGGGTCCTTTATTCTGATTCGAAGGACTAGGGTGAAAGTCCTCTCCGTGCGCCCTCCACTTCTGAGAGCGAAACCTGTTAGACCTTGTTTTTCTACATACACATACACACACATATATATATATATATACATATACATATATATATACACATCCAGTCAGTCACATACATACACACAAAACACATCCAGTCATACACATATATACACATAAAACATATCCAGTCAGACACATACATACACACATAACACATCCAGTCAGACACATACATACACACATAACACATCCAGTCAGACACATACATACACACATAACACATCCAGTCAGACACATACATAAACACAAAACATATCCAGTCAGACACATACATACACACAAAACACATCCAGTCAGACACATATATAGACACAAAACACATCCAATCATACACATATATACACATAAAACATATCCAGTCAGACACATATATACACACAAACACATCCAGTCAGACACATATATACACACAAAACACATCCAGTCAGACACATATATACACACAAAACACATCCAGTCAGACACATATATAAACACAAAACATATCCAGTCACACACATATATAGACACACATCCAGTCACACACATATATACACACACATCCAGTCAGACACATATATAAACACAAACACATCCAGTCAGACACATATATACACACAAACACATCCAGTCAGACACATATATACACACAAAACACATCCAGTCAGACACATATATAAACACAAAACACATCCAGTCACACACATATATACACACACATCCAGTCAGACACATATATAAACACAAACACATCCAGTCAGACACATATATACACACAAAACACATCCAGTCACACACATATATACACACACATCCAGTCACACACATATATACACACAAACACATCCAGTCACACACATATATACACACACATCCAGTCAGACACATATATAAACACAAACACATCCAGTCAGACACATATATACACACAAAACACATCCAGTCACACACATATATACACACACATCCAGTCACACACATATATACACACACATCCAGTCAGACACATATATAAACACAAACACATCCAGGCAGACACATACACAAGACAGCAGGTTTTGGGTTTCACTTTTCAATGTCCCCCCTCCCTGCTGTTACACCTCAATGCTGGGAAGGGGGGGGGGGGGTTCCATTGCAGCCCGGTGGCACAGAGCAGCTTCCCTGCTATCCTCCCATGTGATCAGCACTATATCGGTGCGCGAGGGGGCGGAGCAGGAAGTCTGTGGAGCAGGAAGTCTGTGCAGCCGGTGCACTCACTCTGCTCCCTCGCGCACCGCTGCTGGAATCAAGACAAGAAAAAACGATCCCATTGCCGAGGACACCACGCAGGGCTGGCGATACCCGGGCGCCAGGTCTGATTTCCTGGTCGCCATGGCAAACGGCGCCCTTGGTTTGTCGAGCCCTGTCTTAATAGATATATGCGGGTTTACTATCTGCTGTGTCTCGCATGTGAGACACAGCAGTTCCTGGTTGTTGTGTGCTGACAAACACGCACGCACACATCCAATCAGAGCTCACCCCACTCAGACAGCTGAATGCGAGGGTCTCACAGTGAGAGACCCCTTGTTTTGGTATGGGATCAGCAGGGGGACCTAGTTAAGGTCCTCCCCTACTGATCTCATGCAAAAATGAGGGTCTCTCTCTGCGCTTGCAGAGAGAGTCAGTCGCCGACCAGACGGCTGCCTGCTTCCTATGGAAACATGGCAGCTGGCGGTCAGAGCATGAACTGGCGTGTACTATCAAATGTACTATCAAAAGTACTATCAAAAGTACACGCCAGTTCATCCTCATACTAGGGACAACTAACTTTTCCCTTGTGCTTCTATATTAGATCTAATTACTAGAAAATAAAGTAATAATCGGACTACAGATATTTTACAGCATTAATAAACATTATTTCTTTTACATTGTTTATATGACATCTCCCAGTGGTGCTTCTGTTATGGATTATTTACATTCTACCTTAGCTGGCCTTTTCTACTTATCTGACATATCGGTATTTGATTTCCGACACTGGATAATATTAATAACATTCTCCTTCCTCCGTCAGACTAATTCTCCGAATTTTTGGAATCCAAATAATCCCAATGGAAATAAGCGCTAATTACATTTGACTGGTATGGGCCTTCAGGAGGAATCAGCAAATCACTTCCTAGAATTTATGTTTGCTATTTCTCATTTTTATTAATTTATTGTTATGACAACCAGTCTTTTAAAGTAACATGATAAATGGGGATTTTTTTTTTTTTTGTGTTTTTTTTGGGGGGATGACCAAAAAGTTTTGAGTTAACCTCTGTTATGTAAGGAAAGTGGTTTCATTTTTCAGAAGAGCAAATGTTACTTTTAATTATTTAATTAGTATATTTTAATTATTTACCCATTTAATTATTAACCTTTATTTCCATAATGTTGTCAGATCATATCTACAGATATTTTCTTTTTTTTTTTTTTTGCAGTAGGTAAGTTCTACCTTCTGTAATATCAATTGGGATAAATACGGTAATACTGGGTCTTTGCAGGTGTTCAAGCATGCTAATAATGTTGTATCTGAATTGCCCTCACATAGTAGTTCATTGGCTTCTCTTTCCAAATATAAGACAAGTAACAACTATCCACAAGATTGTGCTCTTACATAAGATGCAAGTTTTTTTAAGGAAGGTCCCCTTTAAGGAATTGTTTCAACCGAAAATACCTCGGGAAGCATTGCAGGAACTTCATAGTGGTATAAAATGCCTATTCTTAGATATGTGACATACTGTTAGGATAAGTGGTATTAGAAATCATGATTAAATATTAAAACAAAACAACAACAAAAACACTGAACTTAAAACATTATCAACCAACCAGCTGAATATTTAAAAACATAAAATTCAATATAATAATTTAAAGAATGCAAAATGTGGTCTTGGCTAAGGTAGTGATTTCTATAACATGAATGCGTAACTGGGCCAGTGATTGACCAACAACATCATCAAAAGATGTCCACTGAAGACACATAACCAGGTGGGCAACAACATTGTTCATGGTGCCCATTTACTTGACTTTGTGAGGGTCTTTGTGAGGGACCTTGCCATACTCAATTTAATGGTGCTCCATGGACCTTGCCATACTCAATTTAATGGTGTTCCATGGACCTTGCCATACACAATTTAATGGTGTTCCATGGACCTTGTCATGCACAATTTAATGGTGTGTCATGGACCTTGCCATACTCAATTTAATGGTGTACCATGGACCTTGCCATACTCAATTTAATGGTGTTCCATGGACCTTGCCATGCACAATTTAATGGTGTTCCATGGACCTTGCCATGCACAATTTAATGGTGTTCCATGGACCTTGCCATACACAATTTAATGGTGTTCCATGGACCTTGCAATGCACAATTTAATGGTGTTCCATGCACCTTGCCATACACAATTTAATGGTGTTCTATGGACTTTGCCATATTCAATTTATTGGTGTTCCATGGACCTTGCCATACACAATTTAATGGTCTTCCATGGACCTTGCCATACACAATTTAATGGTTTTCCATGGACCTTGCCATACACAATTTAATGGTGTCCAATGGAGCTTGCCATACACAATTTAATGGTGTTGCATGGACCTTGCCATACACAATTTAATGGTGTTCCATGGACCTTGCCATACTCAATTTAATGGTGTTCCATGGACCTTGCCATACACAATTTAATGGTGTCCAATGGAGCTTGCCATACACAATTTAATGGTGTTGCATGGACCTTGCCATACACAATTTAATGGTGTACCATGGACCTTGCCATACTCAATTTAATGGTGTTCCATGGACCTTGACATGCACAATTTAATGGTGTTCCATGGACCTTGCCATGCACAATTTAATGGTGTTCCATGGACCTTGCCATGCACAATTTAATGGTGTTCCATGGACCATGCCATACACAATTTAATGGTGTTCCATGGACCTTGCCATACACAATTTAATGGTCTTCCATGGACCATGCCATAGACAATTTAATGGTGTTCCATGGACCTTGCCATGCACAATTTAATGGTGTTCCATGGACCATGCCATAGACAATTTAATGGTCTTCCATGGACCATGCCATAGACAAATTAATGGTCTTCCATGGACCTTGCCATACACAATTTAATGGTGTTCCATGGACCTTGCCATAGACAATTTAATGGTGTTCCATGGACTTTGCCGTATACATTTTAATGGTGTCTATAGACTATGAAAGGATAACTTTTCTCCCTCTTTATACTTTTCCGAAAGTCTTCCTCAGATCACTATTTGAAACATATGACGAAGCCAAAAACAACAAAACCAAGTACCCCAGACTAAAGCAACTAGAGTGATATTTTAATACATAAGGATATAAAACAGACATCACATGGGGGAAAAAATGGGAAAACCTGATAACAGTTAAGTCATCACTAAACATGGCTACTTATGTCCAAATTTTTGTAAAGCCTTTAAAAGCTTTATATTTTTCTTAACATTCGTTGTTCCTGTTTAACCCTCTTACCCGTCGGATATATTTTGAAATAAACCGGCTATATTCATTACATGGTCTGATTTTATTTTTATACTGTAACTATATGAGATTAAATAACATTTTAATTGGAGTTGACAAAAAAAAATAAAAAAATTCTACCAACATTTAAAGCAAAGCCCCCGCAAGCTATAATCTAATCCTGCAGTGCACTTGCGTGAGCCTGAAGGTATTTAAAGTGGAGCTGTCATACTTGGATGGCAGGAATGACAAGTCTGCATTTTATACAGACTAAAAGGTGCTCTACAGAGTCTACTCAATAGAGAGAGAACTGCAGGGAACTGAAATGGGAATTTCAAACTTGAGGCCAAATAAGCTTTTTTTTCATCAAAAAAATAAGCATCCTACATCATGGCAGTATTCCCAAAAACATATCATTACCAGAAAAAATATATACACCTGTTGGACTGCGTTTCAGTCCAACCCTGGGCACAGCATCCAAGATGTGAAGCGTATGGTACTGATGAGATTGTTCTTCAGGGTTTAATGCCTTAATAACTGGTCTTGAATTACAGAGACAGTAACATTATTTCCCTGTATAATCTTACAAACTAATAATCTTTTCACAAACACTGGATTAATTTATTTCTACATAACTGCAAACATTGACACCTTCATGGATCTAGAAAGTGTGAAATGACTTATTATCCCCCCTTAGACTTGCCACTATGTTGCCCCCTTATGTCCCCCCCCCCCCCTCCACATATGTTCTAGCGTAGACTGAGTAGACTGATCTGAGATGCTTCGACTGAACTGAATTAATCTTGTTGAACTCTACTAGACTGGCTAATGTATTGCTGAGAAAATATTTTAAATACCCTTGTGTTTATTTTGTCTTTTAAAAAAAAAAAACTTTTGAACTGTGCTTTGCAGTTAAGATATTTTGTTTTAGATGTCATTAAGCCTGAAGAAGGTTCCGGACAACTTGGTCTCGAAAAGAGTACAATCAAACACTCAGTTAGCCAATAAATGGTATCATTGTAACGCTGCTCTGATTCCAAAAGTTTTCCAAAAAGTGCTAGTCGTCTTCGATGGGGGACAATCTATCCTTGAAAGAAGTCCTGCAAAAAGAACTAAAAAAAAAGTCTGCGTTTCTCACCCTAATAAAGTTGGAAATAAATATACAAAAAAAATATAATATAAATGAGAGGTTTTGGTTATATGAATTGGCCAAAGCATAATTGAGCTTACCCGCCACGTCAAGGCACACTCTCAATAGGGTGAGAGGGTTTATACTGCTACCAAAACCTTTTTAATGTGTTGGAAGAGGTGCAATTAAACCTCCTCCCAATTAACCCGATAACAGCAAGCTGCAACCAGACAATGAGGAGCCAACAACCTCAACTATGTACAAGCAGAAAAAGGAAAATGTCGGTGCGCTGAGCTAGTCACAGGCTCAAATAATAAAAAATGTATAAAATGATGCTTATCAATTTGCAGCATGCTCACACCTGTTTGGTAAGCATCATTTTATACATTTCCCTACCTGCAAAATGAACTGATGACCTGTACAAAGACACAATGGAGCTACCTGAGTAGTTTGGAATTCTGGTACCGATGTGTCACTGATGTGCCCCAAATCATTATGCAATTCGGTGGCACCATTATGGGACTGATTATCTGCGCATATTGGTTCGAACCTTGAATAAAAGCTTTCAGTATTAAGTTGACCATCTCAAGGGTCTGTCTTCTTCCTCTTTTTAATTTTCTTATTATTGATATCCAAAGTAGCATTGAGAGCCTCAGTGCTGATGATACAAAATTAGGTAGGGTAATAAAGTCAAATTAGGGTACCGGGAAAGCAAGTGGTAAATAAGGTTTGATGAAGACAAATGTAAAGCTAAGCCTATGGCGAAACATATACTTTAAATGGTATCTCCCTGGGGAAAACCACTAATGAGAAGGATTTAGGAATAATTATAGACAACAGGCTTTGCAACAGTGCTCAATGCCAGTTAGCAAGTGCAAAGGCCAGATATTGGCCTGTATAAAAATGGTTATTTATTCATCCGAGACGGATATCATCTTTGCCACTTTACAAATCAAAGGTAAACCCTCCCTTTGAATAAGTGGTGCAAATCTGAGCACCAGCCCTTAACAAGGAGATTATGGAACTGGAGAAAGTGCAAAGGAGGGTTGCAAAATTAATAAGGGGAATGGAAGATCTTAGTTATGAAGATCTTAGAAGAAAAGTGCCATTTGTATAACCGAGAAAACCAGTATGCTACAGGGGATATTACAACATTATATAGGTTATATCCATATATAATGGACTCGTAAGTGACCTGTTCATTAACAGAAATGTACAAAAATTTCATAGGAAACAAAGGAAGGGATTCTTTAAGGTTGGAACAAAAAAGGTATGGAATTCACTGCCAAGAGAGGTGCTGTCAAATGCCTATAAAAATCAGAGTGGATATTGTTTTAGAAAAGCAGAACACAAAGGGCTATACATGATCAAATCAACATTAATTATTAGAACAAGAAGGAATTTTCCCCCATGTGTCAAACACTATCCCACACAGCACAATAGGCTTAACCTGGGAAATCCACCATTCTGATTGGCTGATAGCTGCAGTGATCAGTAACAGTCTGTGGACAAATGTTAAAATGACAACTACATTAACATTAGCAGAGTTAGATGAAAATAATACTTGTTTGTTGGGATTATGACTTATTTGTTGGGAATATTGAGGGTGATTCAACGAACAGGCATTAACAGCTGAGTTGGAAAGTTAGACACATTTTCCAGCTTAGCTTTTAAGGCCTGAGTTGTGCAGTTCATATGTGAACTTTTAGCTCAGGTCTAGTGAATAGCCCCGGTTGCCTCCTTCTGTTGTTATTTTGGTTTTGTACATTTAATGGGACCTTTTCACAGATGCGGATAGGTTTATGAGTGTTGAAATTAGTTATTAGAATTCTAAACCATGGGTGGAGGATGCAGGTGTGAGTCTAGAGGCTAGTATTTGTTTGAGTCACATTAGCTTACATTTCAGACACAGAAGCAAAAGCGTATTTTTTTTTTTTTTTTTTTATTATCATTATTTCTAAACTTCTCTTCTACTACAGTATTAATACAGCTGCACTCTTACATCTGGTGGCCTTTTCCCAACCAAACCATTTTGGCAAGCATACACAATACGTAATTGTTTAAAAAAAAATCATAATATTTACAGACGTGCAGCTGGGGTATTGCCATTCCCGTGAAAGGGTCTTATCAAGAAACGGAACGAAGTACAATCTAGCCATCCGAGTTATCTAGCATAAAGCAAGCTGAGATTATTATAGTTACATCAAAGAATACTGCGCGCAGACTAAAAGTTATAGAAACATAGAAACATAGAATGTGTCGGCAGATAAGAACCATTCGGTCCATCTAGTCTGCCCAATTTTTTTTTTTTTTTTTTTGAGTACTTTTATTAGTCCCCCGTTCCCGGTCTTATAGCTAGGATAGCCTTGTGTCTATCCCACGCATGCTTAAAATCCTTGACTGTGTTTACCTCTACCACTTCTGCTGGCAGGCTATTCCATACATCCACTACCCTCTCAGTAAAGTAATACTTCCTGATATTACTTTTAAATCGTTGCCCCTCTAATTTAAGACTATGTCCTCTAGTTGTGGTAGTTTTTCTTCTTTTAAATATACTCTCTTCCTTTACTGTGTTGATTCCCTTTATGTATTTAAATGTTTCTATCATATCCCCCCTGTTACGTCTTTCCTCCAAGCTATACATGTTAAGATGCTTTAACCTTTCCTGGTAAGTTTTATCCTTCAACCCACGAACCAGTTTAGTAGCCCTTCTCTGAACTCTCTCCAAAGTATCAATAGATACTGTTTGAAAGTCGATTCATTGCAGTCAGAAAGTAGAAAAAAAATATATAATCAGGGATCTTAAGAACAGGGGGACTGTCCTGACAGTAATAGCTTATTACTGAGGATCCCACTGCAGGGACTGACATACAAGATGCAGGAATAATTCAAATTGAGCGCTCACACCTCCGCGACTTCACAAGTGACGTTGCGAAGTATCGCGGGATGTTGTCAGGGACCCACAAGGTCTGTAGAGACACCTGGTCGGGTCTCTGCTTCTATGTTCCATCTGGACCAAAGCACCATCCGGTGCGAAGAGGTTAAAGGAGAAGTGTAAATATTTTGGAGAGAGAGCGCCAGTATAGATGATGGGCACTTGGGTGTGGATGCAACAAATGTAATATATGTCAAAGCATAAGCAAAAATACAATAAAATATACAATCTGTAAAACCCTTAAAATATCATTAGGGCTGCACCACATAGAAACATCCAAACTGGGTTAAAAAAAAAAAGCCTGGCACGTTTCGCCATACGTGACTTCTATTGAAGTAAATGAGCTAGAGAGGAATTTCAAACAACTGTCCTGGGGTACCGAAAAAAGTACAAGGAAGAAAGTGAAAAAAAAAGACAAATGAAACTACTGAAAATTGATATGAATGATGGGTGGTGTGATATTGCCTTATGTCAAACAAGCATACTGATCTTTACCAGACAATGCTTTCTCAGTGCTTTCTCCCCCCCCGTGTACTCCATCTCATACGGCAATTCATTTTTTAGGGCCCAATTAAATTGTTTTCAATGCAAAGCAGCAGGAGAACAGTAAATTGCTGTAAAGCAAAAATAAGTGCATTTCACATATACTTATAGAGTTTATATTAAAAACATGTGCAACATATAGAAAGTAATCTTTTAAGAGAGAGCAATGGCAAAACGTTAAACCATATCTTGTGTATAACTGTTGATTTATGTCATGTTATATTTCTTCATGACTCAATAAAAACTTCAATCATAAAAAATAAAAATAAAAAGTTAAACTAACAAATCATTTGGCTCTAGGGTTGCCACCCAGTCGGTATTTTACCTGCAGGCCGGTGACAAACATGGCTTGCTGCTAATGTTAAGTCTATGGAGGCAATAGCAAGGCCATTATATTTTTGTGGAAAAGGTGGCAAACCTGATTGGCTCTGTTTATTCTTGTTTTATTTACAAAATAAATCTTTCAAGGCACAACACAATGCCGTTAAACTGCAACACACAACAACTGACTTCGTTCATTGTTTAAATGATCTTTGTATAGTATTTTAATTAGAACATGTGACTGATTAACTAATGGAGAAACTAAGTATTATTGTGCTACTAGATGACATAATGTGCAGATAATGCTCTATTGGTCTATTAAACTTCGGAAAGAATTGACCCTTCTGATTCAGTAACTAGCTTCTTAGATGGTCACATTTTTATGTGAGTTCAACCTTAGGATGACTGAGTTAACTGATTCCATGGGGGTCCAGTATAAACTCACCGCACACGCAGATAACGCCAGATACTCCCATCAAATTTCGGGATTCTGCTCCACATACGCTGGTTTCATATTTCTGGTATGTGCCAGCACTCATTGAGCTGGCGCAGTCAATGTATAAAGATGAGTGTCGGAGTCAATCCGCCAAACACTGTCTGGTGGAGGTTTTTCTATGTCACTGAAAAGTGGCGGGAATTTCTTATTTTTTTTTTTTGTTTATAAATCTTTATTAGAATTTTCTTAGTGTAAATATTAAAATATTCAACATGAGAAAGACAGCAAATTTGCTCAGTTGCACAACTCAGTCTCCTCCAGTAAGCATCTATACAGATTAAATCAGCACAATCATTATCGTTGGTAAAAGCTACCGTACAACAAACGTCTTTCTCAGTGTGATATCGCTGCAGTACGAAAAATGAATTCGCATAGGACCAACACACATTACATTAAAAAAAATTCCTGGGTGGAAGCTCATGGACTGCCATTACGAGACTACTCGACCAGCTCTTATTCTGTCTGTACCCCTGTCACACCACCGGGAGGAGAAAAAAAATATTTTGTTGTTTAATTATATAGATTATCATTATTCATTGCAATTATCCAGCTGTCCCAGATGTTATATCTGCTGTATGAGGTGTCATTCACTTTGCACATCCCTTTTTCTGTTTGCAATTGAAACAGCAATTTGGCTTTAAACTGGTTTACTGCAATAGGGGTATTCTGTTTCCATTGTCTTGCTTTCCATCAACTTTTTAACGGCCGGATAACAGAGGATCGTTAGGTCCATCTGGGCCTGTGAGAGTAAAGGCCATAGCATATGAAGAAGTACAGAGGTGGGGGTTATGGGGATGATATAAAAAAAACACAAACATTGTAATAGTGTCTTCCAGAGTTTTCTCACTCTCTAGCATCCCCACCAAATGTGCATATACATCCCTTTCTCTTTTCCACATCCCCAACACTCCTTAGAGGTATGAGTATACATGGCTATTATTCTAGTGGGGACCCAATGCCATCTATGGCATACTTTACAGTGTTTCTATAGGAGGGTTTAATTGTGCACAAATTACATAATATTCGCCATTGGCCTGATCTATTCCTTTTGTAGTATTTTGTCACCACAATTTATTTCCCATTTTTTAATACTGGCGTCTGTAATTTAGCTTCAACTTGTTTTTGTATACACTTTAGACAGCTTGAGAACAGTTTTTTGGTGAGATCTTTCTATCATTTTGGACAACTCCTCCACTCCCTCCCCCTGGCTTCTTAGAATATGTTTTTTAAACAGTTTTTCATTCTAAGGTAATGAAACACACTCCCATCAGTTATGCCAAATGTTTCCCTGAGGCTAGCAAATGGGATAATTCCTTCATCTTCCATTAAATCTTTTAGCTTCTGTATTTCCACAAAATCTCCACTCTCTTAGTGACAAATCCTCAAGAATCAGTTCCAAAACTTCTAAAACCAAGCTCTTGAGTAACTTGTTCTCTAACCCTAAACTATCCTTAAACGTAAGCCAGGAAGGGTAGATGTTATCCATCATCCTATTCCTATTCTGTACTTGGATCCATGTCTTCTTGCTATCTATTCACCAGAAAAAACTCAGAAGGGTTCTCTTCTCCCCATCATTCTCGATTTGACACCATTTTTCTGTTTTGGAGTCCTGTATCTGACTTTTTAGAGCATGGTACAAACTGCTAGCCTCGTACCACTGTTTCACTAGTAGGAATCCAGAGACCCACTTTTTGACCTTGGCTCCTATAGTATGTGCATTGATTCTCTGAACATTCCTTCTCCAAACAAAATTTCGGAAAGACATTTCGGAAAGTACCATTTATAGCCATAACTGGGGAATTTTCAACGGAATTAGACGAAATAGGTATAGCCATTTTGATATCAAGTAAGCTCTCAGTGCGTTAGTTCGTCCAAACCAGGAGAGATTGACAGTACTCCACTCTTTTAAATTTTTGTTTGTGTATTTCAATAAATCTTTATCCCCAATTAGTCAAGGTTTTTCCTTGAGTTATCAACTTTGTATAAATCCACAATATCCTTGGCCACATTTTCCTGGATGTTTCATAATTGTGTGGTTGTTTTATTAAAATGTAACTTGTAGTTTGATATTTCACTGAAGAGAGATATTTCTTTCATCAGGTTAGTAATAGATGTGGCTGTATTTGTCAGCGGAAGTACCACATCGTCTGCATACATTAACATTTTTAGCCCTTGTTCTCCAACCTGTACTCCCCTAATAAGACGGTTATCTCTAATTCGTATGGTGAAAGGCTCAGGTGTCAAGATGGAGAGTAGGGGGGGACAATGGGCAGCCCTGACGGGTGCCATTCTCCAAGGTTATAAAAATCCAAGACCTTCCTCATGTACCCCCACCTGACTCTGTCAAATGCTTTTTCTACATCTAGTGAGAGGGCCAGGAGGGGGACATTGTTCCTCTCCACATAGTCCACATATCTCATAACCTCCTTGAACCATCACTAAAATCTTGCCCAATGTAGAAGTTGTTTTATGCACTCTGTGCAATCTGCACATTTTGTACTTCGGGGTTAATCCCCATGTCTTTAAACATCTCTTGCAGAAAGTTAGTTAATTTGTCTTGCTTAAAGTCTTCTGAAATATTTCTAAAGCGCAGGTTTGATCTGCGAGACCGGTCCTCCAAATCTGCCATCCTCCATTCCAGTCCCTCCATCTTTTTCTTCATGTCTGTAACAGATTTTGTTGTAGTATTCTGTTGGGCTTTAATCATTTCCACTTTGGTTTCGATTACTCTAACACTGTTAGTTAATTCAGAGATTTTGATTTCTGCTGCACTGTTTTTGATATCTACCTTAATCAAGTTCACAATTTCCTTCAAGGAGTTCTTTAAAAAAATGTTTGCATGAGAGCCCTATTTTCAGAAGGTATTTTGCCTTCAATAGAAAGCTATGGGTAAGAGGCCGAATCGGTCGTCAAATTGGACATCAAATTATCAGAAATTTCCTTTGTTGGTCTTGGGGAAAAGTCCTGTTTATGGTCCTTTTTGTCACTTTGAGTGCCATTTTGTTTTATTTTTCTGTCTTCCCCTTTCTCTTTCCCCCTTTTGTCTCCTTCTCCTCAACTCCTTTTTGCTCTCCCCTTGGCCTTTCATGTAAATAGTAAGGAGGACTCCCAGATTGTTTGTAAGGAGCCACTAGGAATATCCTCTCGAATGTTATAGTGCAGATTTAACAAACCCGTACCTCTTCCATCTGGTTATCAGATACAAATATGTTGACCCCCAGAAATTGCTTTCAGAGGCTCACTTTTGCCGATTAGCGGGTGGTTCAGTGTGAAAGACCTGCTATGTCAGGAAAACTTTGCTGCTACACCGACCAGCACCCCAATTGTTCCTCTCGCACCAGGAACCCATGACCTCTGCTCCACTACTACTAGGGACTTTCATTGAGGAACATTAGCTCCGTCATTGTATTAAACTCTGCTCCTCATCTCCTGATGTTTGCGTGCTTCCTATGTCATCCCTCCCCTGTGGCGGGAATTATAAAAAGGCACAATTATAAAAAGGCAGAATTGTGCCTTTCTTTCACCTCCCGACACTTTTCAGCACATACATTGTTTTACATGACCCACCATGTTACAACATAATGGAAGAACACTGCTTTGTATTTTAAATGATTCCACTTTAGGTGGAAGCAGTTAAAATTAAAAACCCCATAAAATATTAAAATATTTTTTTAAAAGCTTAATATTTTTCCCCCAATTTTTTAAGTTGGATTAATTACAGATACAGGGAAGGCAATCTTCTCTAATTTACAGCTTTTATTTTTTTTTATTATGAGAACTGTGTTCAAATTAGTACTACCCCTTGACCTAAAAAGGAATTATATCTAAAAAAAAAAAATATGAACATTCTTTTGATGTTTAATTGGAAAAGGAAAAATAAATATTCATTTTGAGAAAAGAAAACTCATGTATTACACGCCAACCACAAAGGATATTACTATTTTTCTATTAAACAAAAGATTATATATTACACAGCACCCACATTTTACCATCATCCTGACCTCAAAGAAAAATAATTGGTTACCAAGTGCCAACTCATTTTCCGGCTGGAAACAAAGGATTGCATCTGAGAAAATGTAAAGTTCATGCCTTGATGAAGGACAATGTTTTAGAAAACACATGATTCCTTCTCTTACATTGTGTCAAGCCAATTCTATTTGTTTGTATACCACTTAGTGGTTTATTGTAATTGATCATATCCTATTGTTGCTTTTTGGAAAACGTTAAAAGGGCCGGAGTGGTTTAGAGAAAACAAATATGGTCGGCCATCTCATGATAGCATTCCAAAGGCGATAAACAGCAAAGGAAAAGGAGACTGGGGGAAGACATGTATTAAATAAACACAAGAAAAATTATCAAATTGTTTTGTAGATTTTAACCATAATGACCAGACTATTTTTTGCAGTGTACCTTTGGTGACAGAGAATCTTGACACTTCTGCAGTGTTTGTGTTTAGCTGTAATTTTCCTCTTTGTCATATTATATACCATTACATGTTTTTTTAAATCGGTATTAAAATAATCTCACACCCAGTAATACGTCCCAAAAATAAACACCCATGTCTAGCTCAGCTCATACTTAAACTGGTGTGGATGTCATTTGGTAAATTATTGGTCATTAGATTACTAAACAGTTGGCTTTTCAGTTAAATCCTAATTGCTTAGGACAAGAGGAACTAACATTAGAGTGGGATAGTGGAATACACTTATTCTATACATCTGCTATACTGCTTCTTGAGTTTCCATTATGTAAGACAACTTCGAGAGGGGCCAATGCTTTCTTTGACACAGTATTACTCTTGTCTGTTATTAATCCACTGAATAATGAGTTTACCAGACAACTGTATTTAAGATATGATGAAGTTGGCATTTCTCTAGAAATGGATGTAAGACATATACATAGCTCCTGTCATGGCCTCGCCCAGGCCCCAAGTGGGAATCTGGTTTCCCTTGCATAAATTGTTGCGTTGGCAGTGGCGCCCATACGTGTGAGAACCCATTTCTCCTAAGGGCATCATTTGGTCTCGCATTTTTTCATGCGTTTTTTTTCCCGTAAACCGGCATCAGTATACATACAGGTCCTACTCACTTTCCCACTGCCCATTAATTGAGCCAGTTTACCTGTACACAGGTGTTATTCTTGCTGCGTACCGTGCCTGCCAACTTTGGTTTGTTTCTCTGACTCATTTATCTTATCCTGACTATGTAGCTTTTTGACCTTCGCATTCATACCCCATTTGGACTTGGCTTATTCCAGCAGACTGACCTAAACCAAGGGTAGGAGAAGACAAAGTATTCGTATAAGGACACCAGTGTCCATGGCAAGGTCAGTGATGGTCCACAGAACATCTTTGAATTGTCCAATAGGTGTTCACCATGAACAATGCCTATCCCTGCCGAAGGCTCAACATTAGGCCAAAGCTGGTCTTCCCTGTTTTATTCCAGACACCTACACCCCTTCTTCCTCCCTGAAGAATCAGCCCAACTGATCATCACAATGAGACTCACCCAATATTCAGGTTATGAATGCGTGATGGGGTGTCCCACACTTTAAGACTCTCTCAGTAAGTGCGATGTTTGGTAAACTCACTGTTTGCTGAGAAATTTAACAATACAGGAAGGAAGAAGGGGTCAAAATAGCACCAAAACAGTGTGAAAAACACTGCAAAGTAACCATGACTATTATCATTGACACTAGTTGAAGAGGTTGCCTCTCTGGTGGTCCATTGCATGCTTCATGGCTTTTTAGACTACTGGGAACACTGCAGACCACAGCACATTTTATAGGAGTATGCAGTTATTATATGTGTCCCTAAATAAAACATCAATACCTCATCAATCACCAACTATAGACCAGTAAGTCTTACTTCAGTAGTGGGGAAAATAATGGAAACCTTGTTAAAGAATAGGATTGCTGCACATCTAAAGTCGCTTGGATTTCAAGATCAGAGACAGCATGGGTTTACTTCAGGGAGATCATGCCAAACTAATCTTATTGATTTTTTTGATTGGGTGACTAAAATAATAGATCAGGGTGGTGCAGTAGACATTGCTTACCTGGATTTCAGTAAGGCTTTTGACACTGTCGCACATAGAAGGCTTATCAATAAACTGAAATATTTAGGTTTGGATTTCAATATTGTTGAATGGATTAGACAATGGCTGAGTGGCAGGCAACAGAGGGTTGTAGTCAATGGGGTATATTCGATGCAAGGTCTTGTTACTATTGGGGTACCTCAGGGATCTGTTCTTGGACCCATTCTCTTTAATATTTTTATTAGCGATATTGCAGAAGATCTTGTTGGCAAAGCATGTCTTTTTGCTGATGATACAAACATTTGCAGCAGGCTTGATGTTCATGGAGGGATAAGCCAAATAGCAAATGATTTAGCTAAACTAGAAAAATGGTCAGAGCTGTGGCAACTGACATTTAATGTGGACAAGATTATGCACCTTGGGCGTAAAAACCCAAAAGCAGAATATAGACTATTTGGTACAGTCCTAACCTCAACATCTGAGGAAAGGGATTTAGGAGTAATAATTTCAGAGGACTTGAAGGTAGGTAGGCAATGCAATAGAGCAGCAAGAAATGCTAGCAGAATGCTTGGTTGCATAGGGAGAGGTATTACCAGTAGGAAGAGGGAAGTGCTCATGCCATTGTACAGAGCACTGGTGAGACCTCACTCGGAGTATTGTCGCAGTACTGGAGACCGTATCTCCAGAAGGATATTGATACATTGGAGAGAGTTCAGAGAAGGGCTACTAAACTGGTTCATGGGTTGAAGGATACAACTTACCAGGAAAAGTTTAAGCATCTTAACATGTATAGCTTGGAGGAAAGACATAACAGGGGGGATATGATAGAAACATTTAAATACATAAAGGGAATCAACACAGTAAAGGAAGAGAGTATATGTAAAAGAAGAAAAACTACCACAACTAGAGGACATACTCTAAAATTAGAGGCGCGATGATTTAAAAGTAATATCAGGAAGGATTACTTTACTGAGAGGGTAGTGGATGTATGGAATAGCCTTCCAGCAGAAGTGGTAGAGGTAAACACAGTCAAGGATTTTAAGCATGCATAGGATAGGCACACGGCTATCCTAGCTATAAGATAGGGAACTGGGGACTAATAAAAGTATTTAGAAAATTGGGCAGACTAGATGGACCGAATGGTTCTTATCTGCCGACACATTCTATGTTTCTATGTTTCTACATTATCTGGAACCTCAGTATCAACCACTACAGTGCCTTGCGCGCTGGTAGTTCCACCCTTGCTGCCAACAAAGGTTAAAGGGACTCTGTCACCTAAACATGGTTTAGATCATGAATAAATAGGTGCGCACTTAGTGAATACATTCATATGCATGCGTAGTCTTGTGCAAATATGCGTGTGCCTGATGTTATATATTTTTTTTTTTTTATAGTCTCTTTAACTAGCTTCTGTTTCTTTACGGATGTACGTTGTATAGAAGGGAATTACACAGGAATTGTTTTATTGGGTGGAAAGTAATGCTGTATGTCTCTATATTGCTCATTAGGGATGGAAGTGATAATTTTTTTTTATCCCCAACTAGTCATTAACAACTTTACTATTTTACAGTGAAAGCCCAAACAAGTGCGTATCGTTTAAGCTTCCACTACATTAGCCGGACTCTAATGAGTAATCCTAGACCTGCGTGTTTACATACGACTCTAAACCACAGAAATACTAGCTCATTCATGTCTGCACTTCGACAAAAACACACCCCGTGTTCTTACAAGTGGTCTCCAGAGATGGGAGTAGACCCCAGAAAAAAAAATTAAATAATGGTATAAAAGGGAATGGGTCCCCCCCCCCCCCCCTTTGTTATGTGTTGCAGTAAAGATTACAGTGTGTCTTACACCCTAGACAGATACATAGTTAATCATTTTTTACAATAAATAAAAGTAGCATTTTGGTAAAGCTTCACACCCATACTCTTAATTTTCAATTGTGCAATAAAATGCACACATCACTCTGACCTTTAAATATTAATTAAATATATATATATATTTTTTTTTTTTTCCTGGAAATCTGTTGTTCATTATCATAGAAACAGGACATCGTAATACTAATAAAAAGTAGAAATAAGATCCAAGGATAGGCAATGCCAATATCTTGGGTGTCTGCTTTAAAATAAGAGCCATAAATCATGAGTTGTGATGTTTGAAGTTGCCTAATACATTGACGAACTTAACAATGTAATAAATTGGGACTGGGTAGACTGTGATGGGCTGGACAATGTTATTGGGAACAAATAGGGTGGAAACAAATGCAATGGGTGTAGTCTAAAAACATTTCTGTACATGAGTCCGAGGGGATATTTCTTTATATATATATATATATATATATATATATATTGATCATTTTTTGTATGAGCATAGAATGTCAGAACAACCCAGAAGTTTGGGACCAGCACAGGGGAAGGTGATGATAGAGGAGAAGAGGTTTCTAGGGCAGAGAGCTGGGTTAGCTGTGTAACGGAAAGTAGGGGTCAGAGAGCTAGCTCACCCCAATATGTTTGCCAGCTTGTGTGAGGATGCTGGGGGGATTAGCTCAGAAGAAGCAGCCAGGTGAGTAGCCTCCCTGTTGGGAGACAGGACACTAGGAAGGCTAGACAGGTAGTGGTGGTGGGGGATTCTATTATTAGGACTGTCGGTGGAGATTAACATAGACACTAAAAAGAGACTACACATTTCTCCGATGCAGCGGGAAACAAAGGTAATGGTAGCATAATGTGAAACAAAAACAGTGCATGTCAGGGACACCTACATTACCCAGGATCAAACTATAGCTGGGATTGGGAAAGGGCACCCCAAGGAACATGTTAAGAGAAGGGGGTGGGGAGGGTAATAGTACAACCTCACCTTGGACATTGGGTGACCTTAGATAACTCAAGGGGTAGTAAGGGGGGTGGGTGGTTGAGGCCTCTCCATGAATTGCAACAAGTAGAACCAGGTCTTAGCATATCTATCTGATTAGTCCTCAGCTTTGAGGTTTAGCTCCTCCAGTCTCCTGTTATTCTCAACTTTCTGGATAAAATTCTCTATCCAGGGGGGGGGGGGGGGGGACTGATCACCCCAACGCAGGTGTATCAAAGCCTTTGCTTCATTGAGCAAGTGTCTGATCACTGACTTCCTAGTGATTGGAATGGGTGTGTGGTGCAGAAGGTATGCTTTAGGTAGCAAATACTAATACTATAACTTTCTATAAAGCGAACTAGAGTCCCCATTCATAAGAAATTCTTATGAATGGGGACCGAATTCATAAGAAATTCTTATGAATGGGGTCCCCATTCATAAGAATTTCTTATGAATGGGGACTCTAGTTCGGTTTATAGAAAGCCACTAGTATTACATGTATTCTATAAGCTGAAAGTCTATAAACCGAACGACGTTCGGTTTATAGACTTTCGGTTTATAGAATACATGTAATGCTATTGCTATTCTATCAACCGAAAGTCTATAAACCGAACGTTGTTCGGTTTATCGACTTTCGGCTTATGGAATTCATTTAATTCTATTGGCTTTCTATAAACCAAAATAGAGTCCCCATTCATAATTATGAATGGGGACTCTATTTCGGTTTATAGAAAGCCAATAATACATGCATTCCATAAGCCGAACCTCTCGAACCTCTCGAACCCGAACATCCAGGTGTCCGCTCTACTCTAGAGAAAAGTAATTTTGAGAGGTGTGTGGTATGGGGTAGGGGGCTTTCTATGTGAGGAGGAAACAGACAGACAGAGGGGTTTGAATGTATAATACTTGAGACACCTATTGGACTATGCATTAAAACCACTCACAGCTCCAGAGCCGGGAGTCATACCGAGACAAATGTGACCTGGGGTCTCTGTATAAAGGGTGTCGGTCAGTGAGGAGTGGCCGTTAACCAATGATCTGATGACTGGGTCTAAAAAATATGTAGAGAAGATGAAAAGGTAATGTACTGTAACGGTAACAGGTTGTCTCTACGACGTTCCCAAGTATGTGGGCGTTTTGCAGAAACCCTGCAATACATCAACATTTAAATCTATACAATTTAGAAAAATATAAAATATAGGCAAAAACGGAAAAGCCCACAAGATCAGAGATAAGACCCTCATAACCGCCTCAAAGACAAAAAAAATATAACAATATAGAACTGTGAAATTAGGAAAGGAGCTTGTGAACAGCAGCTGAACCTTCTTGAGGATGACGGTGGGGGAAAGTATCCCACAGTGCCCGAGGGGAGATAACTTCCAGAATTCTCCGGTTTTTGAACTCCCTTTTCTCACCCGATTTCCCCCTCAGTCACTCTTTTTCTTTTCCGTAGTAGACCTTATTCTGACAGGATCAGGTGCTGTTCATGCTCATGTATTACTCAACATTTAATCCATACAAAACCGAGAAACATCATGGGTGCTGCCCCAACCAATCACCCTCGGGTCTGCCAAACCAGAGGAGTCCATTGGTTACAGTCACCATCTTCACCCTCATCTCAATCTAGTATAGTATGGGCTACGTGAGTGGTGGGTAACCGGGGGAGATAAGAGGGTCTAATAGCATAAGTGATTGTGATGCCTGGCATTGCAACCCAAATCCCTAGATGTCTTACTGGAGTGTAAACCCCCTCCTAGGCTGACAAAATACTCAAGGCTTAAGGTAAGGTGACAGGATCCCATGGTGACATAAATACTCACGGCCCTGGTATTATATTGAATTGTAGGCAAAACAACATTTAGAAACTATTTAGACAGGGTCTAGTGATTGTATTTGTGTAAATGATATTTTAGGTTAAAGTTAGAAAAAGTGTTTTTTTAAAACTTTTTCATCATATTTTATGATTTTTTTTTTGTAGTAAATTATAAGATATGATGAACATAATGGTATCTAATGAAAGTCCTCCTTATGATGAAAAAAACAACATATAATTTATGTGGGTACAGTATGTGAGTGTCAGAATTCTCTGTTGTTAGCATAGTCTCCTCCCCTCTCAGTGACACGGTATTCCTACGCTATATAAGGAAACCGCGCCACTATTCAAATGTTGAGTAATCTTCGTTCCACATGGTCTGTCAGCTCAACTCTCCTCATTCGGCTTATACCGTTAAACCGAAAGAAACTCTTCGAATTCACCTTAAACGAACCTTGGCTTGGATAAAACTACTCTGACTTCTCCTATACTGAACACGGACCGTCTTTTCGACTTACCTGCTTGCTTTAACCCCGACTTCGGTTTATCCACACGCATCTCCTGAAATCTCCTGCACTTGAACACGGCTTGTATTTTGACCATCCTTCGGCTTACACCTCAGCTAAGTGATTCATCAGTTACTGATTTGTTTTTCCTCAAATCCTACCATGCTGAACTGTTTCACCCTTGCATTGCTGGATTTCACTTAATTGCAAATCATTCATTCCATGTTGCTTCCATTCATACCTTGCAATTGAAATCTTGATTGCATTCCTACTACTGCTGGACTGTTTAACCATTTCAGTGCTGAGATTCAATTGTTTATATTCCACTCCTCCTGCTGAACAGTTAACCATTGCAGTGCTGATGATCACTTGTTAAAAGTTGTATCGTTTATATAATTGAGATTCATCCTCTGCTGATATTCTACTTATTGATACCATTTCCTGCAATTGAGTTCTATACTGACCGTATTCATCTATATTTATAATTAATACAAATAGGAATCGTGACAGTGAGAAAGAAGAAAATTACAGCTAAACACAAACACCCCAGAAATGTCAAAACAGCCATTGTCACCAAGGGAAAGTCAAGGTACAGATGTCTTGTCACTAAGGGGTTAATAGAATAAGCATTAATAATAGAGCTTCTTGATCCAAGGAGAAATCTGATAGCCCTTTGGAGTCAAGAAGGAATTTTTTCCACTAGGAGGCAAAATTCGAAATAGCTTCCTTAGGGGTTTTTTGCCTTTTTTTTGGGATCAAAAATGGGAATGTTATGTAGAATCGTTGAAATTGATGGACTTGTGTCTTTTTTCAACCTAAATTATTATGTTACTATGTTACCTCAAATTAGCTCAAATTCTCAGTTAGCCAATAAATGAAAACACACAAGTGAAAACGTGCGCTGTGACCCAACACTTCAAAACACACAACTCAGGAAAAATAAATAATACATTGTTACCCTTAACCCCTTAGTGACAAGACATTTTCACCTTGACTTTCCCTTGGTGACAATGGCTGTTTTGACATTTCTAGGGTGTTTGTGTTTAGCTGTAATTTTTTTCTTTCTCACATACAGTACCCACACAAATTATATGTTGTTTTTATCGTCATAAGAAGGGCTTTCATTAGATACCATTATGTTCATCATATCTTATAATTTACTACAAAAAAAATCATAAAATATGATGAAAAATTTTAATAAAACCACTTTTTTTAACTTTGACCTAAAATATAATTTACACAAATAAAATCATTAAAAAAGACCCCGTCTAAATAGTTTCTAAATGTTGTCCCGAGTTCAAAAATATGCATGTTTCCATATTTTTCGGTATTTTTTTGCGAGTTATGGGGCAAAAACCAAAAATAGTGTTTCTGGTTTTTTCCTATATTGATCTTTTGACCCCAACCCGAACCCAAAATGTAACCCTAACACTAAATTTAACCCCAACTCTAATCCTTATTATATCCCTTAATATTTTTTAACTTTAATTTAATTTTAACCCTATCCCTTATGCTAAAAAATATTTAATTTTAACCCTATAGGCTAATATAGCTAAATAACCTGTTTTTATTTAATTAAATATGTATTTTAATTATTTTCCATTGCAATGCTACTAAACTACCACTAGGGGCAGTCAAGTAGCATATTCAGAGCGACGGAAGTGAAGTAACTTTCACTTCCGAAGCTCAGACCGGCAGAGGACTTAGCCATATTGACGGAGCAGCATGCTCCGTCAATATGGCTCCCCACGATCGCTCCGTGGGGCGATCGTGGGGGTCCCAAAATAGAAATATCAGTGCTGGCTATTGCCTCGATGTCGAGGCAATAGACCAGCACTGTTAAAGCGGTTTTCGCGATCGTTGATCGCGAAAACCGCTTCATTCACTGCAGGACGTGCCAGGCACGTCCTTTGTCATTAAGGGAGATTCTCCCAGGACGTGCCTGGCACGTCCTTTGTCGGCAAGGGGTTAAAGTAAATCAGCCTTAAAGTAAATCAGCTCAATATTCAATCCGAAGGGAAAAAAATAAATAAAACAAAACAGAACAGAAATAATATAGTGTAGTATATCACATAAAAGTGCTGATAACAAATAATAAGTGAGAACACACTCACATATTCCTGAGCAGAGATCTCAATAAATGGTATCATTTTAATTCTACATGGTTCCTGTTTCAAATGTCTATGCTTGTATTTGTCCTTTGAACCTTCCTGAATGGGTTTTAAACATCAAAAAAGTGGCAAAACTGTAGATTTCTTATTTTCAATCTGCAATTTTTTATTCCCACTTTGCATCAGTTTGTTCAGTGCACAATAAAGTATTCTTACAATACGCACAATTTTGCAAGTTGTCTTATACATAGCCTACCACAAAATTCTTCAACAATAATTAGATCTCTTTTGTATTTTGCCATAACTGCATAATTGCACCTTTTTCATCCATCACAAAAATTTTCCCAGCTGTAAAGATGGCCCCAAAGTCAGGACATATTCAGATCACAACAGTCTGAAGAGAACACCCGAAATTCGTGCTTCTCATGTAGGTCCTATGTGCCTCCGAATACATCCACAATTTGGAAATAATGGGAGATCTCACAACGATATCTGCCCAAAATCAGCAAAAATACACCGGAACAAAATGGTAGCCTCGGTCCTCCACATAGAATTCGGTTTATTTTGGAGCCATTTCAAAATGACTTTGGCTATTTTACAAAAATAGCTGCATTCCTCCTATAGAAGTTAATAAAAGAACTTCTGCTACAGCCGATAGAGACAAAGTCCTACCAAAAACAGAATTTTTGTATTTTTTTATTTATTTTTATACAAAACAGTACATACATAGCAGGTACATAACGTTCCTCTCGTCCCTCATCCATTACACTTCTTCTGACACATGTGCATGTACAGAACATAATCAATAAAAGAAGTCAAAGTCAGAAGAAAAGACAAAAAAAAAAGAGGAGAGGAGACGCCACTACATAGAAAAAAAATGATTAAGTATGTATAAAAATCACAGAAAATGAACAGAAAACAAAGAAACAAAAAGAAAAAAAATAACATTTATCTCTCTGGGGGTCTCAATCATGCGGGGGACGGATGGAGAGGTGGGAAAATGAACCGGAATTTAATAAAATAATAATGATTACAAATTATAAGAAAGAAAATAATCTGATGCATTAATTAAATACATACATATAAAGTAAATGAACATAAAATAATATACATTTTTTATTAGCATTTAAAAATGCTTACATTAATGTAAATATATTACAATTAAACATTAATAAATTATGATTGCATATGAATACATCCTTTCTTGTTCAGGTCCATTTAACTCCCACAGTTTAATGTCCTTTAAATGGTTATGTTCATGGGAAGATAATGAAATAGGGGTAACTGCTTTGTCAGTTCTGTTGTTCTGGGATTTTCCTATGTGGACTAAGCAGAGGTTTCTGGATAAAGATGTCGACTTTTCCTTCAGGGACACACATTTTTTGTTCACCTTATAGTTGCAGGTGAAATGAGCTTGTCTGTCTGTAGAGAATCTCTGAAGAGAAATAATCTAGGAGGCAGAGCAGAAACTTTACTTTTTTTTCTCTTTGATGCATGTTGTATGTTTTCTCTTATTTTTTTGTTTTGTTTTCACAAGGATTTTTTGCTAAACAGTATAGCTGTCCACTCCCAAGAGAATTTGAGCAGAAAAAAATATGTTGCATGTGAAGGAATCCTTTGCATGCTCAGCTGGATTTCTGTAAACTTCAGATGATTCCACAATGCTTGATACAAATAAAACAGCAGAAACATAAGATACTTGCGTCTAGGACGTATCTCAAGTTCAGTGTGGCTGCTTCACCGCTGACAGTTCAGCGTGGCAGTGTTTAAAATGTTTTTAATTATTCTTCACTTTTATTTTCAGTTCTCGAACCAAAATCTGTAAGAATTTTTATAGGTGAATTTCACGTCCGAAGGTGATGTCGTAAGCAGGCTACACCACAGCCTTGTTGAGAACACCTCATATTCTCATATTCCATATTTATATTTCTCATATTCCATGTGTTAGTTTTCAAATTTTCTAACACAACATATGGATAATTTTTCAGATTTTTTTTTATTCTCTGCATTCACAGTACAAATAATGTTTATATCACTGAGTCACTGGCACTCAATGGATTTATCCTGTAACTGCCATTAATTACTAAATAAGTAATATTCAATAATAATGTACTTAACGCTGACAGCATGCTGACAATTGGACGGGATAAGTGTCCACACTGTAAAAGAATCAGATTATTCTTTGTCATTTCAATGTAGATACACCACTGAAAATCTCAGTTACTAAAATGACAGAGAGTAATGTTGAGCAATTTTATCCCTGTATGGAAGGATTTAAAATGACATAATAACGCATGTAATAATGTATGCAATTACCCAACACATTTTACACTTCTAGTTGGAACGCTACTCTTCGAAAAGACACTGGCCAGAGATGTAATGGGAACACGATACTCCCACAGAAGAGTAAATGTATTAAAAACATCCATTATCACATTTTGACAGTTCAGTGATTTGGGAATAAATTTCCTGAAAAAAAAAATGCTTATCCTGGAGCGAACCTGAGACACTATGATCTGCAGATAAACCACTTTTATGGAATAGTAATATTTAATAATAATTCTGAACATATATAATGCTTCTTAAACTGATTGTAATGCTTCAAACAAGAACGCTTGAAATAAAATGGGATATAAATTGCATATGGAGAAGTACCATCTTTTACCATCGGACTGTACAGAAAAAAGTACAGAAAATATTGAAACTGTTCCTGTTTCACTGGCAGTAACATTTATAATGTTGTGTTGGTATAACATTGTTCTAATTGCTACAACATTGCAGTGTATTTAAAAAAAAAAAACTGTCAACACTTCTCACAAGTAAAAAAAAATTGTTGGCAACAATTGTGTAGACATAATATAAATGAGAGGTTTTGGTCATATGAATTAGCCAAAGCATATTTAAGCTTACCCGCTGATTGGCACAAGTGCTTCTTCCTCACTCAAAAATCGTTGGGTGTTATGAAACGGCACAATCGCCATTGTACATCATAATCGTCGAATTGCGCCATTTTAAACCTCTCCCGATACGTTGCCATTTTATACATGACCCACCCTAATGTAAAAGGCAGCAGCACAGTCATTAGACTAAGGATGCATACATGAAACGTGTCAGGTATATGACGATAAGTGACTTAGCATGACAGCATTTCATCTAACCAATTTAGCCATACATTGGTCGTGGACAAACCTGGTTACTCTGCATACTGCTGGACAGACTCACCAGGTTTGTCCCAGGATAAAGTATGAAATGGGATGAAATGTTTATCTCACCTCAGCTCACGTGCAACAAAGTGTTTAGAAATCATGGACGCCCTGGCTTATACTATACAAGGCAAGGTCTGGTTTTTCCATAATATGTTACAGTGTCAACAAATTTTTACTGGCCACATAAATGGTACCTTGTGCATTCTTTCTTACAGTGTATAGAAGTCATATGTGACAAGAAGGAAATTAATTACCGTATTTATCGGCGTATAACACGCACTTTTTCTCCCTGAAAATAGGGGGGAAATGGTGTGTGCGTGTTATACGCCGAAAAAAAAAAAAAAATCTATAACTTACCTCGTTCCTGCTCTGTCCCCCGGTGCTCTGAAGGTGCGTGGCTGTGAGGGAAGCGTTGTGAGCTTCTCTCCAGCCGCGCGGTCAATAAAGTCTGTTTTTTTTTAAAACAGACTTTATTGTTCCGCGAGGCTGGAGGGAAGCTCACAACGCTTCCCTCACAGCCACGCAGCTTCAGAGCACCGGGGGACAGAGCAGCAAAGAGGTAAGTACTGAGGTCTGGGGAAGGGGGGGAGGAGGGTGGCATAACGAGCATACTAAGGGGCAATATCCTGGCATATTGGGGGCAATATCATGGCATATTAAATGGCATATTGGGGGCAATATCCTGGCATAATAAATGGCATATTGGGGGCAATATCCTGGCATATTAAATGGCATATTGGGGCAATATCTGGCATATTAAAATGGCATATTGGGGGCAATATCCTGCATATTAAATGGCATATTGGGGGCAATATCCTGCATATTAAATGGCATATTGGGGCAATATCTGGCATATTAAAATGGCATATTGGGGGCAATATCCTGCATATTAAATGGCATATTGGGGGCAATATCCTGCATATTAAATGGCATACTGGGGCAATATCCTGCATATTAAATGGCATATTGGGGGCAATATCCTGCATATTAAATGGCATATTGGGGCAATATCCTGGCATATTAAAATGGCATATTGGGCTTCAAAGTTCTTAATTTAAGTTCTTAAGTTTTTTTTCCTGAAATTTCCTTCTTAAAATTAGGTGCGTGTTATACGCCGGCGCGTGTTATACGCCGGCGCGTGTTATACGCCGATAAATACGGTAACTATTCAAGGTTGGAATCCCACAGAACCATGAAGAATAGTTCATTTCTTGAATTCTGGTTGCATATGATGTCTACATGGTGCAAGTATGGTGTCTACACGGAATGCCCTTACCATTATGACCATCTGCCCAATATTCTGTAGGTCCCCTTTTGATACCAATACAGCCCTGACGCATTGAGGCATGGATTCCACTTAACTTCTGAAGGTGTGCTGTGGTATCTGATAGCAGAACCATTAAGTCCTGTAAGTTGCAAGGTGGGGCCACCATGGATCGGACTTGTTTGTCCAGCACATCCCACAGATAATCGAGTGGATTGAGATCTGGGGAATTTGGAGGCCAAGTCAACACCTTGAACTCATTGTTGTGTTCCTCAAACTAATCCTAAACCATTTTCGCTTTGTGGCAGGGAGCATTATGCTGCTTAAAGAGGCCAATGCCATAAGGGAATACCGCTTCCATGAAAGGGTGTACATGGTCTGTAACAATGCTTGGTGGTACGTGTCTAAGTAACATCCACATGAATGGCAGCACCCAAGGTTTCCCAGCAGAACATCGCCCAAAGCATCACACTGCCTCCGCCGGCTTGCCACCGGTCAGTGGTCATGTTATGGCTGAACAATGTATTTTGTAGTTTAATCCAGAGATGGTCATGAAAAAGCTATTCCCCAGGGCTATAGTCTGTAACAGGTAAACTGGTCTGCAGTCCCAGACTATGCATTCTTCATATGACTGATGGGGATTAACATACACTATGGTCCAGTGATGGCGAACGTTTTTTGGTCCTGAGTGCCCAATTTTTGACCGACACAAATTTGCAGACCGCAAAGTGCCAACACCGCATACTCACACACGCTTATACTCATACACACACACTCATACACACTCATACACACTCATACACACGCACACTCATACACATACTCCCATTCATACACATACTCACTAACACACATACTCACTAACACACATACTCACACACACACATACTCACACACACACATACTTATACTCATGCGCACACACACTTATACTCAAACTCACACACACATTTATACTCAAACACACTCATACTTATACTCACACACACTCATACTTATACTCACACATACACACACACATATACTCATACACACACACTTATACTCATAAACACACACTCACTTATACCCAAACACACACACACTTATACTCATACAGACACTTATACTCATACAGAAACTCATACACACACACTTATACTCATACACACACATACTCATACACACACACATACTCATACACACACACTTATACTCATACACACACACTTATACTCATACACACACACTTATACCCAAACACACACACTTATACTCATACAGACACTCATACTCATACACACACACGCGTATACTCATACTCGCACACACTTATACTCGCACACACACACTTATCATACTCATACTCACACACACACTTAAAATACTCATACTCACACACACACACACTTATCATACTCATACACATACACACACACACTTATCATACTCATACACACACTTATACTCATACTCGCACACACACACACACACTTATACTCACACACACACACTTATACTCACAAACGCACACACACATACAGGTTCAGCTCTCACCGCTTATCTGCTCCGTTGTCCTGGAGGTGCAGGCATCAGTGTAAAAGACATGCGCTGCCGGCAGGGGCGGGCTGGGCCGGGGGGCAGGGTGGCAATTGCCCCCCAGGCCGCCCTAAGCTATATAAAACACGGCCGCTGGGCCAGTGTTTAAAAAAAAAAAAAAAAAAAAAACGCGCTTGCAGGCAGAGACTGAGAAGGGATCGGAAGATCCCCTCTCACCTCCGCTCTGCCTGCAAGGCTGCACGGGGAGCCGAACAGGCAGCACAGAGAAACCTCCGTGCTGCCTGTTCGGCTCCCTGTGCAGTCTGACACGGAAGTGCCGACAGTCACGTGATCGGCGCTGTGACGTCAGACGCGCGCCGATCACGTGACCTGTCGGCACAACCGCCGGGAGGCCGAACAGGCAGCATGAAGGGACCATGCTGCCTGCCACCAGGTAAGTCCTCCTGCCACTAGCCACCAGGGAAGTCCTGCCACTAGCCACCAGGGAAGTCCTGCCACTAGCCACCAGGGAAGTCCTGCCACTAGCCACCAGGGAAAAAGGTAAGGGGGGGGGGCTTTTAAACACTGGCATATTATTGGGCAAATTGGCTGGCAAATCACACTGGCATATTATTGGGCAAATTGGCTGGGGAATATTACATGGCAAATAAGACTGGCATATTATTGGGCAAATTGGCAGGGGAATATAACATGGCAAATAAGACTGGCTTATTATTGGGCAAATTGGCTGGGGCATATTACATGGCAAATAACACTGGCATATTATTGGGCAAATTGGCTGGGGAATATTACATGGCAAATAAGACTGGCATATTATTGGGCAAATTGGCTGGGGAATATTACATGGCAAATAAGACTGGCATATTATTGGGCAAATTGGCAGGGGAATATAACATGGCAAATAAGACTGGCTTATTATTGGGCAAATTGGCTGGGGCATATTACATGGCAAATAACACTGGCATATTATTGGGCAAATTGGCTGGGGAATATTACATGGCAAATAAGACTGGCATATTATTGGGCAAATTGGCTGGGGCATATTACATGGCAAATAAGACTGGCATATTATTGGGCAAATTGGCTGGGGCATATTACATGGCAAATAAGACTGGCATATTATTGGGCAAAGTGGCTGGGAAATATTACATGGCAAATAACACTGGCATATTATTGGGCAAATTGGCTGGGGAATATTACATGGCAAATAAGACTGGCATATTATTGGGAAAATTGGCTGGGGCATATTACATGGCAAATAAGACTGGCATATTATTGGGCAAATTGGCTGGGGAATATTACATGGCAAATAAGACTGGCATATTATTGGGAAAATTGGCTGGGGCATATTACATGGCAAATAAGACTGGCATATTATTGGGCAAATTGGCTGGGGCATATTACATGGCAAATAACACTGGCATATTATTGGGCAAATTGGCTGGGGAATATTACATGGCAAATAAGACTGGCATATTATTGGGCAAATTGGCTGGGGAATATTACATGGCAAATAAGACTGGCATATTATTGGGCAAATTGGCTGGGGCATATTACATGGCAAATAACACTGGCATATTATTGGGCAAATTGGCTGGGGAATATTACATGGCAATTAACACTGGCATATTGGGCAAATTAGCAGGGGCATATTAAATTGCAGATAACCTTTGAATATTATTGGGCAAATTTACTTAGTCATATTAAATTGCATAATAACATTTTCATATTATGGGACAAATTGGCTGGGGAATATTAATGGCAAATAATATTGGAAATGTGTATGTAATGGGGTGATGGAGGCATGTAAATGTGGTGATGGGGCATGTCCTGGTGTGCAACGTGGGTTATGGGTCATGTCGTAGGTGTGCAACGTGGGTAGGGGAGGGGGGTGCCCAAATTTTGGGATATTGGGTGTCTAAATCCTGGCATATTGAGGGGCATAATCCTGGCATATTGAGGGGCATAATCCTGGCATATTGAGGGGGCATCATCTTGGCATATTGAGGGGAAAATCCTGGCATATTGGGTGTCTAAATCCTGGCATATTGAGGGGCATAATCCTGGCATATTGAGGGGCATAATCCTGGCATATTGAGGGGCTTAATCCTGGCATATTTAGGGGAAAATCCTGGCATATTGAGGGGGCATCATCTTGGCATATTGAGGAGAAAATCCTGGCATTTTGAGGGGCATAATCCTGGCATATTGAGGGGCATAATCCTGGCATATTGAGGGGCATAATCCTGGCATACTGAGGGGCATAATCCTGGCATTTTGTAAGGGAAAATTCTAGCATATTAAATGGCAAATCCTGGTATATTGTGGGGGAAAATCCTGGCAATATTCGTTATAAAACAAGGAAAAGATGGCCGTGGATGGGGAGGCGATTCGATGATGCAATGGGCCACTTGACTGGATTTGCCCCCCAGGCCTACGGCTGCCAGCCCTCCCCTGGCTGCCGGTCACCTGCTTCTTCTCCAGATGATTGGCGCATGTGCGTTATGTGAAGAAGCGTTCAAGTTGGAAAGCAAACAGTTTATTGCTTTCCGACTTGAAAGCTTCTTCACAGAACGAGCATGCGCCGATCATCTGGAGAAGAAGCAGATAACCGGCGGCGCCAATCTATTACGCTGATGCCTGCACCTCCAGGACAACGGAGCAGATAAGCGGTGAGTGCTGAACCTGGCCGCGTGCCACAGCTGAGGGCTCGGCTTGCCATAGGTTCGCCACCGCTGCTATAGACGATGGACCAGACGAAACATAATGCTAATGTCTATTTTCTGTGACGTGTTTATTTTTCACTAACCATGGATCCAAAATTCCCCTTCTTTACAAGTTTGTGGCTCATGTTATTTCACTGGATGAATCAGATGCTTCATTAAGAGTGATACAGTAACAGAACAAAGACAGGAGGAGTCGAAGCCGTCGGGAAATCTCTGCCTTGTTTGATTTGCTCATTTAATATTGTCAGACATGTTACAATGTATTTATTTGCAAGTCCTTCTGAAATAACAAGGAAGGGGGGGGGGGGGACGGCTCTCCGAGGGGAATTCGTCTGTTAAAAATAAAACGTACCACAAATGTTTTCCAAACAGACTCTGGTCGTTGTAAAATAACTGCGGTCACTGAATGCTGTTTGATAATATGGACTAAAATAGAACACGTAGAATAATTCCTTTTTATATAGCACGCCCTCTCTGAATCACGAAAACCAGCAACTGAATATTAGATGTAACTGTTACACAACTTCCAGGTACTTACTTATCATTCCCAAGACTCTCCATCGATTTGAATCTGCACTTCAAGGCTTGAAGGGGTCATTCAGTTAGAAGATTTTAGGGGTTTTATTCATCAAAGAGAAATTCGGGGACTTGAGAAGGAAATTTCACACTTAAAGGGACTGTATCACCTAAGCATTGTTTTTTCTGTGAATGTAGAGAATATAAAATAATGTCAAATGATCTATACATTGGGTTAACAAAATTGCAAGCAAATGCCTAAATCAGGAGGGAACTGTGTTTTAATTGTGTCTGTGGAGTCTCCTGTTGATGACATCACCTGTGGCCTGATGTGCAAATGTCCCACTGGAAAGCAGTTAATTTGCATATCAAGCCAGAGGTGATGTCTTAAACAGGAGATATATGTAAAATACATGTGTCAGTGGAGCAACAGTTAACCTTAAAGGGACTCATTCACCTAAACTCTGTTTATGCTGTGACTGTACAGAATACGGGCAGTTTGAACGCTTAGCTGTCAGTGTGGAAGATCATTGCAGCCGCTTCATCAGGGTAATGTAAGTGCTGACAGTTCAGCGCTGAACTTTTAACTCTTACAAACATACACCCTCCCTAATAAATTAACCACCCTGCTAATAAATCAACCCCCCAAAAAGTGACCCCGAACTCCTATATTAACCCCACAAACACTAATACTAACACTACCCCCGAACACTAATACTGAAATTACCCCCCCAAACTCTAATACTAACATTAACCCCCCTAACCCTAATACTAACATTAACCCTCCCAAAGCATAATACTAACATTAACCCCCCAAACTCTAATACTAACATTAACCCCCTCAAACTCTAATACTAACATTAACGCCCCTAACCCTAATACTAACATTAACCTCCGCAAAGCATAATACTAACATTACCCCCCCCCCCGAACTCTAATACTAACATTAACCCCCCAAACTCTAATACTAACATTAACCCCACAGACACTAATACTACCCCTGAACACTAATACTAAAATTACCCCCCCCGAACTCTAATACTAACATTAACCCCCCTAGCTCTAATACTAACATTAACCCTACCAAAGCATAATACTAACATTACCCCCCCGATCTCTAATACTAACATTAACCCCCCAAACTCTAATACTAACATTAACCCCACAGACACTAATACTAACACTACCCCCGAACACTAATACTAAAATTACCGCCCCCCCGAACTCTAATACTAACATTAACCCCCCTAACTCTAATACTAACATTAACCCTACCAAAGCATAATACTAACATTAACCCCCCAAACTCTAATACTAACATTAACCCCCTAATACTAACATTAACCCCCCAAACTCTAATACTAACATTAACCCCCTCAAACTCTAATACTAACATTAACGCCCCTAACCCTAATACTAACATTAACCTCCGCAAAGCATAATACTAACATTACCCCCCCCCCCCGAACTCTAATACTAACATTAACCCCCCAAACTCTAATACTAACATTAACCCCACAGACACTAATACTACCCCTGAACACTAATACTAAAATTACCCCCCCCGAACTCTAATACTAACATTAACCCCCCTAGCTCTAATACTAACATTAACCCTACCAAAGCATAATACTAACATTACCCCCCCGATCTCTAATACTAACATTAACCCCCCAAACTCTAATACTAACATTAACCCCACAGACACTAATACTAACACTACCCCCGAACACTAATACTAAAATTACCGCCCCCCCGAACTCTAATACTAACATTAACCCCCCTAACTCTAATACTAACATTAACCCTACCAAAGCATAATACTAACATTAACCCCCCAAACTCTAATACTAACATTAACCCCCTAATACTAACATTAACCCCCCTAACTCTAATACTAACATTAACCCTACCAAAGCATAATACTAACATTAACCCCCCAAACTCTAATACTAACATTAACCCCCCAAACTCTAATACTAACATTAACCCCATCGAACTCTAATACTAACATTAACCCCCCCCCTAACCCTAATACTAACATTAACCTCCCCAAAGCATAATACTAATATCAACCCCCCAAACTCTAATACTAACATTAACCCCCCCCCAAACTCTAATACTAACATTAACCCCCTAATACTAACATTAACCCCCCAAAGCCTAATACTAACATTAACCCCCCCACCCAAACCCTAATAGTAACATTAACCGCCTAAACCCTAATACTAACATTAACCCTAATACTAATGCTACCCTCCCGGAACCCTAATACTAATAACTAACCCCCCAACCATAATACTAACATTAACCCTCCCAAAGCATAATACTAACATTAACCCCCCAAACTCTAATACTAACATTAACCCCCTCAAACTCTAATACTAACATTAACGCCCCTAACCCTAATACTAACATTAACCTCCGCAAAGCATAATACTAACATTACCCCCCCCCCCGAACTCTAATACTAACATTAACCCCCCAAACTCTAATACTAACATTAACCCCACAGACACTAATACTACCCCTGAACACTAATACTAAAATTACCCCCCCCGAACTCTAATACTAACATTAACCCCCCTAGCTCTAATACTAACATTAACCCTACCAAAGCATAATACTAACATTACCCCCCCGATCTCTAATACTAACATTAACCCCCCAAACTCTAATACTAACATTAACCCCACAGACACTAATACTAACACTACCCCCGAACACTAATACTAAAATTACCGCCCCCCCGAACTCTAATACTAACATTAACCCCCCTAACTCTAATACTAACATTAACCCTACCAAAGCATAATACTAACATTAACCCCCCAAACTCTAATACTAACATTAACCCTACCAAAGCATAATACTAACATTACCCCCCCGATCTCTAATACTAACATTAACCCCCCAAACTCTAATACTAACATTAACCCCACAGACACTAATACTAACACTACCCCCGAACACTAATACTAAAATTACCGCCCCCCCGAACTCTAATACTAACATTAACCCCCCTAACTCTAATACTAACATTAACCCCCCAAACTCTAATACTAACATTAACCCCCTAATACTAACATTAACCCCCCTAACTCTAATACTAACATTAACCCTACCAAAGCATAATACTAACATTAACCCCCCAAACTCTAATACTAACATTAACCCCCCAAACTCTAATACTAACATTAACCCCATCGAACTCTAATACTAACATTAACCCCCCCCCTAACCCTAATACTAACATTAACCTCCCCAAAGCATAATACTAATATCAACCCCCCAAACTCTAATACTAACATTAACCCCCCCCCAAACTCTAATACTAACATTAACCCCCTAATACTAACATTAACCCCCCAAAGCCTAATACTAACATTAACCCCCCCACCCAAACCCTAATAGTAACATTAACCGCCTAAACCCTAATACTAACATTAACCCTAATACTAATGCTACCCTCCCGGAACCCTAATACTAATAACTAACCCCCCAACCATAATATTAAAAATAACCCTACTAAAAATGAATAATACTCACCATCAGTGATCCCGTGATGAACAGATCCAGCGTTGACCTCACGCGAGATGAACTGCGTTCCTGCAACCATGATGAACTGTCCCATCCCCCCACAGACACACTGAAAGCACATGATTCTCTTATTCTAGGCATTCACTTGCAATTGTTGCTAACACAGTAGATCATTTGATCTTTTTTTATTATCTACATTTACAGTATAACTGATATTCGGTGAAGGAGCTTCTTCTATGTAATGAGACGAAAAGTCTAAATAAAAACACGTGGGAAACATAGTTCAGTCTCTTTTTAATAGTAATGTTTATATTTATTCATATTCTTGTACCTAAAGTCACAAATCTCCCAATCTGGTCATGATTAGAAGCCCCCACAGTCTCTGGACTCTAGATATTAACCGTGAGCTTTCCCCCCAAATATTACAGATTAAAACAAACGTGTCACAGAACTTTTTCAGGGTTGTTTTAATTTCCTTGGGTTTTATTTTACTTTAAAATAGACTTTTCTTGGAAAGTCTCTTCTTGGGCGGTGCCATGTTTAAAACACTTGCAATCTGCTTGCAGTTATTTGTTCCAAAACTAAAGGTTTCTCAGATTCGGAGCCATAAGCAAAAGCTTTTTTTCATATTTCTCGATATCTCGTAAATCTACGAGACAAGCGGTGAGGACATTGAGAAATTCCAGATCGATATGTGCTGTATCGTGAAGAATGAGCAACATACAATGTAACTCGAGATTAGCTCAAGGAGGTCGATTTTTAGAGGTCAACTTTCATTTTGAGACTAGGTCAGATTCCGCACCCGATAGAAGCAGCGAGCGCTCCATTAATGAAGCCCAGTCAAAAGAGATGCTAAGTCAATTAGTCAGAGGCTGACTTGAAAGAGATGCAGATTTCACGCAATTAGTAACACAAGTCAGACAAGAATCAGATTCGCTCCACCATCTGAGCGTCACTGACAGAAAGTAGAGATGATTTAAAGCAACAAGGCCACTGGCTGCAGACGTGGAGTCTGGTCAGGCCTCTCTATATGCAGCATCCTCGGCCCTGCAAAAGCTTCAAGCTCGCCACTCAATAAAGGCTTAACTTGCTCAGCCTGTGGTGGACCTCTGTAACTGTGACCCCCCACAATAATTTACACATTAGAGGCCTGCTAGAGACACACAATGTCTGGACTGAGGACTGATGGGGTGCCCCAAGTAGTAGTCAGAGTTAATAAGCACAGTTTTACACAAAGACTTTTACACATCAGCAGTCCTGAACCACGAAACTTCACACATTGTGCCACAGGGACCCAGACAATCCAGCCCACAGACAGTTTGCTGTGTCCATTCCTGTCACCTCAATGAGGAGATGTTATGACAGCTCACGAGGCAACAAAATGGCACCTTCAGACAAGCTTATATTCATATTGGCCCGACCTCATGGAGGCATCATGACAACACTGTCTCAACACCTGAGGAGATTCTAGATCTCCTTTCTTGCGGCCTTGTACGTCATAGAGGGCTGTGTATGCTAGTATAGGCATTAATATTTATTTAGTGTTTGTTGACAAAAGGAGTCATGAAGGAATCATTTTCTCCATTAAAAGAAGAATTTGAAATTGCTGAAATAAGGGCCTTTTTTTGGCCTTCTTTTGGATCAACAGCAGAAAACAAGAACAGGAAAGAGGGTTGACCTTGATAGGCACAAGTCTTTTTTTCAACCTACACCATTATATATATATATCTTTACAGCATCAGGGACACACCCAAGCCCAACAATCCCCAGCCCAAACCAACAACATACAGAACTACTTAAACTTAACTATGACGTGGAAACTATCAGACCAGCTTTCCCAAACACTGTACGCCCCCTTTACGGCAGAGGAATTTGGAGAGGCGATTATGTCTTCTCCCATTGGTAAAAGCCTGGGTGCCGAGTTTGAATTAGTTTAAAAAATAATGTTGATAATTTCATCTCCTATTATTCTCAATGGTGAAATTGAGAATATATTTTATTTCGACTAATTTAAACTCAGCAACCAAGTTCGACTTAGGGGGGAAAAGTCCTGATCAACTCTGCACCTGCTGATGTCAGCTCAGCTTACTCAGGGAATTTTTTCTGAGCACTTCCTGCATGGAGGCGGCAGCAGCAGCAAGTGGCCATGATTTGAGTACTGGGGGGAGATTGTATGTCTTCATTTGGCAGGAGTATTTGGCATATTTATTGGGCTCCTGTATGTGGCATATTTAATGGGCACCTGTATGTGGCATATTTAATGGGCTCCTGTATGTGGCATATTTAATGGGCTCCTGTATGTGGCATATTTAATGGGCTCCTGTATGTGGCATATTTAATGGGCTCCTGTATGTGGCATATTTAATGGGCTCCTATATGTGGCATATTTAATGGCCTCCTGAATGTGGCATATTTAAAGGGCTCCTGAATGTGGCATATCTATTGGGCTCCTGTACGTAGCATATTTAAAAGGCTTCTGTATGTGGCATATTCAATGGACTCGTGTATGAGTCATATTTAACGGGTTCATGCATGTGGCATATTTAATGGGCCTCTGAATGTGGCATATTTATTGGGCACTTTTCTGTGGCATTTTTAATGGCTTCCTGTATGTGGCATATTTATTAGGGCAAAGTGACACCGTGGCAAGTTCTGTGGGGCCACGTGACATGGTCTATGGGGCGAAATAACTCTGTGGCATGTTTTGAGGGGGAGTTCTGTAGGGCAAAGTGACACTGGAATGTTCAGTGGGTAAAAGTGACATGATCGGTATGAATAATTAGGGTCCTGTTTGGGCAATATACAGGAGCAGGTCTATTATCTATTTTGTCAGTATAAACAATGTATAGTTGACAGAATCCCTTTAACTGACCCAGCTGACATAGAAGCCCAGAGTTTCTTTGAATTCCTGCTAAAGATTCAGCAGAGTTATATCGCGAGGGAGCAATGCTAGGAGCAATGCTGTTGGTAAAAGTTGCCGGTACAGATGCAGGGAAACCTACTCCAGGGTCTATTTTCTTCCGGAAATCCAAATAATAGTACTTTGGGGAAATTTATTTTGGCTTAGACTATACAGTGTTTATGTTTTCACTTTTCATACATAATAAACTTTATTGTCAAAAGTTGTCTCTATAACAAACGGCAACATAAACGATGATCTGTTACTAGGATTGCCCCCCAGTCAGTAAAAAAATAGTGACCTTAGGCCAACGTTAATTCTATGGAGACCAAAGCCTCACGGTATTTTTTGGGAGAAAAAAGTCATTGGAAGAAAATCTATAAGGTAAATGTTTAGTCATTGTAACATCATGTAACAAGTCACCATACTGTGGACAATTTATTATTGTTTTGAAATCCATGCTTGCAGAGATACGCTTTAATCTGTTTTTATATATACAGTATTTTTGTTTTGTTTTAGATATTGCAGGAAAGAAAAGTGGGAATGTTATGTGGGGATGGGGCAGGTCCTGGGGTGCTGGGTAAGTACTGGGAGTGCAGTGTGATGATCGGGCATGTCCTGGGGGTGTTGGGGTATTGGGTCATGCTCTGGGGTATATTCAAGGTGTTCAATGTGGGTGATGGGGCATGTCCTGATGAGGGGGTACATCCTGGGTGTGCCGTGTGGGTGATGGGGCATGTCCTGGAGTGCTGGTGTAAGTCCTGAGTGTGCAATGTGGGTGATGGGGCATGTCCTGATGAGGGGGTACATCCTGGGTGTGCCGTGTGGGCAATGTGGGTGATGGGGCATGTCCTGATGAGGGGGTACATCCTGGGTGTGCCGTGTGGGTGATGGGGCCTGGAGTACTGGTGTAAGTCCTGAGTGTGCAATGTGGGTGATAGGGCATGTCCTTGGATCCTGTGGTAAGCCCTAGGTGTGCAGTATGGATGATGGGGCATGTCTTGGTGTACAATGTGTGTGCTGGGATAAGTCCTGGGTGTGCAATAAGGTGATGGTGCAGCATTTTTAATTTTTTGCTTCTGTTAAAGTCCCCATTGAAGTAAATTTAGACTTAATTCAGTGATTGGTGATTGCTCAAAGTGCTTAACAAGTTGTGTAACTTGTTAAGCACTTTGAGCAATCATCAATCACTGAAAAAAAAGGAGCAGGAGATTTGTACTTCACAGTGCTCTCTCCTTGTTCTAGCACAGATTGTGTATGATCTTGACTTCACAAATGAGCCACAGACGGTACAGACTTCTCATATTAAAATATGTGAAATTCAATTATTTTTACTTTTAAATAAATTACAGTTACCCTGTAGTTTTACATTGAGAATACATTTACACGGGCCTCTAAATTCTGTGACACCAGTGAGAGTGCAAGAGTTTTCAAACTTTCCACTGAAAAAGTGCTATTGTGAGCAATTACTGTGGAATCAGCCTCTCTGTGTTTCAAGTGCTTGGAACACAGAAGGGCAGGGTTCCAGCCAGCTCTGTCTGCTGTGATATAATTCAAGGAGGGCTTGGGAAATAACTCTATTACACCTTATATGAACTTTTTAGGAAATAGCAGGGGTCAAGGAAAAAGATGGAAAAATAGATCTGTTTCTTACTGTTCACTGTACAGCCTACAGTACTTCTGAACACTGTGTGTGGAACTACACCTTTAACCGATAGTACCCTTAGTGGTCTCTGGACTATGATAAAAAAAATATGGTTCCCATGTTAAACTAAAATGGGCAGTCATGTATACATCAATACAAGGCTACAATTATTACTAGCTAGTTTTAAAACATATATTTTTTTTTTTTTTAAATATCCATTGTCCATTATGAGAAAATGTTTGGGAAAAAAAACGAATTTTCCATCTGATACTGAGCACCGGCCAATAGCAGCCTCAGGGAGGAAGTATCACATACAAAAAGTGAGTGTTTCGAATTGTACCCAGCTCTAAGTCCCCCACATCTTTCTGTACTTATAACAGACACAACAGATATGAAACATCTGCATGTTGTCTTTCTCCTCTACAATATAACAAAATGCTTTTAACCATCAATACAAAACCGTACATTGTTTCCGACCAGGAGATTATTGCTTATACAAAATGTAACAATGTATTCTCAGCATCAAAATAACCACACCAAAAAAAAAAAATATATATATATATATTTATAGCTTCTAAATGGGGAACATATGTATTCACAATGTAAGCTTTGATGTTTATAACAAATGCCATTTATATATAGCAGGGCCAATTATTAAACATATTTTCGTTTATTCGTAATCATTTGTGCCACCAGATAAGTCAGGGGAATTTATGACAATAGATCATAGCGGTGGTATTGGTGTGGAAACAATTAAAAAAAAAAGAGAAATGCATGGGGATCACAGCATGTAACTTTGTATTAACAAGACTGTAAGTGTCTCTGTGCTATGCACAGTGTTAAAGAAAGGTTCCTACAGCATAACTGAATTATCAAAATATTTTAGAGAGAAACTGAGTTGGTTTATGAAAAATAGGCAGCCATAGTGAAAGACACTTCTAGTGACTGATCTTAAACATGATGGCATGACCTATTTTTCATCAACACCATTTTTTTTTTACTTTATTTTTTCCTAAGCAGTTATCCTTCTAAATCAGACTTTCTGAATTGGTTTCTAGCTATTAACTCCTCTTACTTCTACTCCCATGCCTGATGGAATGTATGGCCAGCCGTTTGTTGATGGATCCATGTGTGAATTTCCAATGCTGTCCTCCAGAATGTATAATTCATATGTGTTCAGAGGGAAATCAGTGAATTAAGATAGTTCCTATGAGATCCCCTCTTTCATTAATTGACTGGTTCCTCCTGGAAACGCTCAAGTATTTATTATACTCTAGCCATGGACACAGTTGCAGATACCCAATCACGGTCTTAATAGACCCTTGTGGGTCCCTGCCGATAAATTTCAAGACCTCCTGACGTCATGGAGGCGTGCCTTGCACCCGAAGTTTGGGCACGGCATGATTTAGTAACATGTAGCCAGTCCTCGGCTACCTTTTCCCTGTCAGTCTGAGGCCACTCAAAGAGGCCCCATTGACAGGTGGGATTCCGCTGCACGTCCCTGCAGCGGGATCCGAGCACAGATCATCGCGGGGAGCCCCGATGAGCTGTTTAACGCTAGGACATTCTTTTCCGTCCTAATATCTTTTGGGACTGGTCCCACAGGACGGCATAGAGCATCTTATCGTCATGAAAGGGGTTAAAGTACAAATTCATCCCTTGCTTATGTTAACTTCTTCCTCCTGAGTGTCGAGTTTGGTCTCACAAGACCTGAATAGGAAAAAAAGTAGTTAATAAATTTAGGATTACTAGAGAAAAGTGGCAGCAAGATTAGGTTTTACTTCGTTAGCCAGGCTTTGCACACTAAATACTCCCCTGAATAGGCTCCTCCCTTAACATCTGTTTCTTCCCCTCCCTTTCAAGAGTGAATGTCTGGAATATCCAGCTCTATCCTTTCCTCTCAGTCATCACTAATTCCCTCAAAACTCAACTGTTCGAGATTCTGTACGAAACACGGCATACATTGCTATGTAAGTAGACATCAACGTAATGAAATGCTGTTGGGTCAAGAGTTTAAGGCTATATCCAAATCCAAGTTACCTAGTTAAATAGTTAATTAGTTTGAGAAAAGAAATATATATAGTTCAACCATTCCACGTCTCACGATGCCTCGCAACATCACGGAAGCATGACCGAACCTGGAAGTTTGAGCACTCCGAGATTTTTGAAAATGTATCCGGCGCTCACTTTGAACGTTGGCTACATTTAACGTGTCAGGTAGGATTCCGCTGCAAGTCCCTACGGTGGGATCTGTAACGCCGCTCATCACAGGGGGCAGCAATAAGCTTCTGTTCAAGGGACTTTCTATGCCATCCCCATGGTCGTTCTTGCCACTTGTGTCAGGACGGCCTATAATATCCCCATGCATAACACGACAAACTTCTATTATAACATACACCTACAAGTACACAGCATACGCAGGGGCATCATCCACTTCCTGGTGGTCCATGCCACAGGATCACAGAATCCAAAAGAAGGTCTAACTCCGAAACTATTCATTCTCTAGCCACGAGGCTTGCAAATGTATAGATGATCTTAGCAATATATAAAAATTACACTTTAATTCACTCATCTTTATGTAAGCTGAGGCTTCCAAGTGCATCCTTAGTTGAAAGGCAATACATATTGAATAAAGAGTATTTGTTATAAAGAGTAGTTCTGAGGCAAGTTTTCCATGGTGATGGGTCAACTTATTAGAACATTCCCTCAAAAATTGCTCTTCATATGTAACAACCAACATGTTTCAAAAAGTAGAACAGGAATGAGCTACATATATATATATTATACACTGGTCACTTAGTATTGCAGTGTCAATTGAAGCATTACATGCAAAGTGAAGTATTATATGTGCCAATTATAAACCATATTATTATGTCATTATATCAAATGTTCACTCAGCTTTATGTCCTTTTTGTGTGTTTTTTTTACCCCAAGGAACCAGGCAGTAAAATACACAAGGAAATAACAATGGCTCTGTAATGGTTCCTTGCTGAGTAGTTTTTTGAAAACATGAGGGTAAACTAAGTGTTGGATTACAAAAGACTCAATAAATATCAGATGTGTGTGTGGGGGGGGGGGGGGGCAACAGAATGACAGATGGAAGAAATATATCAGCAATGTGTGAAGATCAGAAGCAGCCTCTGTGGAGTTCAATTACAGCTGGAACTGGACAAATAAGGATATATTTAGCTGACCATGGATATTATTATGGGACATGTGTGCGTTTGGGTTACTTGTCACCGTGATTGTGGCTGACAAGGGGTCAGTGCAGCAGCTAGTATTAGGGTTACCGATATTATGAGTACTAAAATAAAATATGTTTTATAAAGATATATATATTTATAATAAAGGTCTACTGCATAGTGTACAGCAAGCTCCATACAGCATGCATATTTTATTTGCATGCTCTAGTGGGCTTCGTTTTTGCATATTTGACCACTCAACATAAAATGCATGCAGACTCATAGCTGTCAAGAAAAGAAAATTGTAGTTAGTGCTTAGGTGCTCAGCTGATGGGGAGGCTTGGTTCCTTGGTGTTGGTCCCTGGAGACTCTTCCCTGGTGGTCCATTGTGTTGAGGGAGCTGTAGATTAAATGAGCTAATCCCCACCTCTTTTACCTCCCACAGTAATGCTCTAGGCTGGTCATTGGTCGGAATGAGAATACGATTCTGGCTGTCTATAGAAATATTGTCCGGAATATTGTGATCTACTTATATTTCCCACTGTTCTAAATGAATAGATACCGCGGGGCTATTAACAGTTGTTCTTTTGTGATCATAGACTTTGTTGTGGGGCATTTCTGTCCTTTGTTCTGCCCGGTTTATACACCTATCCCATTCATGTGACTGTGAGCAGTAATCATGCATACATCTAACTCTATGAAAACTTGTGAGTGCATCCTCCCCTGTGAAAAAAATCCTGATTTCTGCCCCTGGACCGGGGAATTTTGTTTCTGTACAAATTCTTCCAGGAAATCCTTATCTTTCATGGAATGACTTAAGTCCAGCAGGACCCGGGATAAGCACTGAAAACTTATAGTGTGACGAGCTTCTGCAGATTGTGAACGAAGTAACGGAAGAGTATATTTAAAAGAAGAAAAACTACCACAACTAGAGGACATAGTCTAAAATTAGAGGGGCAACGATTTAAAAGTAATATCAGGAAGTATTACTTTACTGAGAGGGTAGTGGATGTATGGAATAGCCTTCCAGTGGAAGTGGTAGAGGTAAACACAGTCAAGGAGTTTTAGCATGGCACAAGGCTATCCTAGATATAAGATAGGGAACTGGGGACCAATAAAATTATTTAGAAAATTGGGCAGACTAGATGGAGCGGATGGTTCTTATCTGCCGACAGTCCTAGCGCTCAGTTATATCTGTGAATGAATCTTTCTCTTTTGTGATATGCAAGCTTTAGTACCCCTTATGGCACATACTATGGCTCAGTCGTACCAGCCGAGCATCATGAGAGTTCTAATCCAGAGCAGCTGCAGAATCGAAGGTTTCCTATCTACAATCTACAATAACCCTTTTGCACAGCAAGGTAGGACATTGCTCACCCTTCCATCAACCTGGTTAAGAAGGTTATTTACCTACTTAGAATCCATTACAGCTACTGTTTTATGAGAGTTAGAACAACTAATCTACAATGAATTGTATAATTTCAATGTTCTATTGACTAACAGATAGATTAGGCATATTTGTTTTTTATAAGTGGATGTGGTTCTATTTCACAATGCAAGGAAACTATTCTACTAGAGGTACAATAGGGGTGTACTCGCCAAACTCCAATTTTCTTGGCAAACATTGTAGCTTCAAACTATAGTCCCATTTGGTGGTCCGACTGACCCTTCAATTCTACACTATGGGGTCAATTCAGCTATCAGCCCTATTTTGGGCCACATTGGGGCATACTAAGTAGACCACCCACATGTTTATGGGCATGCGTGGGATAGGCAACAGGCAATCCTAGATATAAGATACAGAAACGGGGACTAATAAAAGTATTTAGAAAATAAATAAATAGACTAGATGGGCCGAATGGTTCTTATCTGCCAAACCTGGTGAGTTTGCTTGGTGGGGGAAGCTCACCAGGTTTGTCCCTCCACAATGTATAGACAAACAGGTGTGATGAAATATTGAAATCATCTGCATCTCACCTTCTATGAGTCTGAGAGGAGGGGTGACCGACTCATTTACTCCATGTATCATAAAAAGTGATGCTGTGATAAGCAAGTAGTCAGATCTGAATGATTTCTTTGAGAGAGTAAAAGAAGTCATAACATGTGATCTGATCTTCATCCAAGTCACAACTTTAGACAAACACAATGGGGGCCATGTATAATCATGGCGCACACACAGACTACGCCAAATACTGGTGCAGTCAGCATTTGCACCAATGTACACTGCAGACTCCCAGCAAATTTTGTGAGTTTGCTTTATCTATGCCAAATGCGTAGATTTAAGTTGTGTCGCCACACAACAAAGTGTTGGGAGTTATAAAAAAAATGTGCAATCGCCATTATACATAAACACAAACACCCCAGAAATGTCAAAACAACCCATGTCACCAAGGGAAAAAAAAGGTCATGTCACTAAGGGTTAAAAGCAGCACAAAGGTGGTCTTGGAAATGATAGGATGTAATTGAAAAATTGGCAAAACTTGTAATCAAATATGTATTGTCATTACAATTAACCATATGTTCCTGTATTGCTGAACTATCATGACCTGAATCCAAGCATACACCCATTTATCATTCATGTCCAAGCAGAGTTTAGTCAATAAGAAAAATGGGTCTAGGTTTAACCTTCAAACTGAACTGATAACATGATATCTGCTAACTTTGTAGAACAAGGTCCAGGGACGCAAGGGGCGAGCCAAAAGAGTGCAGGGTTATTTAGCGCTCCATTGCAACACATGACATTGGGCAACTGCGAAATTGTACTTTAGCCACCCCAGTACAGATATCAGGTGTCTGGGGCTCAATTCTTTAGTATTTATACTGTATACGACTCATAGACATGCTTAGTTTCGATACAATGCTGCAGAGAATATAGGTCAGATCCCGATTTGAAGGGACACAACCCAAAAAACGTGATTGTCCAGGCAAACCCAGGACTGTAGGCAACTATGCAACATTTGTAGACTTCCAAGTTGCCTGTGAGGTCAAAAATTAATTAAGTCATAATCTGTGCCACAGTCTGCATGTCTGAATTATAAGCATAAGTAGATTTCAAAGAGTCTATCTAACTGTATCATGGGGCAAATCGGTGGGAAGAGGACACCCACATTTTGGGTTGATCAGGTAGCTCTGATGTGCCTCCCAAAATGTCAGCAATTCAGAAATCATAGGAGATCACACAGCAATATCGCCCTACACCGACAGCATCCCAAACAAAGCCAAAAGGCACTGAAACTGTCAAGAATATTAAGCATGCGTGGGATAGGCACAAGGATATCCTAGCTATACGATAGGGAACTGGGGACTAATAAAAGTATTTAGAACACTGGGCAGACTAGATGGAGCGAAGGGTTCTTATCTGCCGACACATTCTATGTTTCTATAAAACAACATGGTAACCTCAGTGAATAGACTTCAATGAGGAGGACTTCAGTCCGTTTGGGAAGGACCTGGGATATTAGGAATATAGTCGACATCCTTCGTTGCAGTGAATGGGAGGAACTCGGCTATAGCCCAAATAGCCAAAGTCCTCCTGAAAAGGGCCAAAGTGTAATAAAATAAAAATCATCAAAAATTATAATTAAATAAATAATAACGTGAAACATTATTAAAATACATAACAGTAAGTAAATGAACATAAAATAATATGAAAAACATTTTGAAACTTAAAAATACTTTTATTAAGGTAAATTCAACTATTTTGTAGAGCCAGATTGGTCTTTATTGAGTAGACCCTCATTTCTCATACACTATAATATAACTTTATAGTAAAACAAATACAAGTATGTACTTTTTGTTGCAATATTTGAATGTATAAAATAAGGAAACAACTGGTTGCTGCAGATTCAAAGATGACCTATTCATCTAACTGTAACCATAATAAAATGCAAACAAAAAAGGGCTAGAGCAGGAATCCATGAAAGAGGTTCTTAAAGATTTTCCTACATGTATTTGTGTGCAAAAAAAAAAACTCTAATACAGGTTAAACACTACCAGATGCATCAAAATCAGTTTGATGCCTATAGTGTCACTTTAAAGAGCTTATTAACATTTATCACGAATGCAAAGAATTATAACTTTTTTCACTACATAGAAACATAGAAACATAGAATGTGTCGGCAGATAAGAACCATTCGCTCCATCTAGTCTGCCCAATTTTTTTTTTGAGTACTTTTATTAGTCCCCCGTTCCCGGTCTTATATCTAGGATAGTCTTGTGTCTATCCCACTCATGCTTAAACTCCTTCACTGTGTTTACCTCTACCACTTCTGCTGGAAGGCTCTTCCATACATCCACTACCCTCTCAGTAAAGTAATACTTCCTGATATTACTTTTAAATCGTTGCCCCTCTAATTTAAGACTATGTCCTCTAGTTGTGGTAGTTTTTCATCTTTTAAATATACTCTCCTCCATTACTGTGTTGATTCCCTTTATGTATTTTATTTAAATGTTTCTATCATATCCCCCCTGTTACGTCTTTCCTCCAAGAACATACATTCAATGAAGGGAAATGTATAATTTGAAGGGGGGGGGGGGGGAATGAAAATAAAAAACATGGAAAAGCTGCAAACAAGTAATATTTTACCTTTTGGCCTTTTGTGACCTTTTTTTTTTCTCTTTACCACAGACTGTTTTAGATGTCTTGTAATAAACATCATGTTTTTCAATCTGGAGGAATGAAATGATTGTGTAAATATTCATAATGGTAACAATGTGGAATTTGAAGATTTGGCTTGTTGAGGAGTCATTCAAATACACTTCATAGGTTCTTCATAGGTTATGAAGCGTACAGTGTGTACTTCTCAGAGCTGGATCATCACAAAAAAATGAAAATACGTTTGTTTGGTTTGCTTTGAGAAAAAAGTGAAAAAAAAAAAATAACCAGATTTAAACATGATAATTAAATAGGGCAAAAGGAACATTTCATCCCAGACATGTCAATATTTTAACAATAAACAGTAACATTTTCACCTAAACAGCACGTATCCTGTGGATATAGAGAATAAAAGATGAGCTATACATAAATGCATGGATTATGAGGAACGTGGTTTTGAGGAGGCTCCTGCATATGGGTCGCTATTGAGAATAATTATTTTGCATAACAAGTCTCAGGGTGGTCTATTCACTAAGGTCGGAGATTGGAGGTCGAGATGGTCTTTGGCGAGGTGGTATAGAGGGGAGTCACATTTCATATCATGAATAGAGTGAGGAGGTCTACTCAGTAGTGTATCATCCACAAGGCACTCGCCTAGGGCGGCACTTTTCCAGAGGGCGGCACTTTGCCAGAGGGTGTTAAAGCACACTTCTGGTGCCTCTAACATTTTCACTCCCTCCCCCACCATTCAGCAAGCTTTAGCTCCTTCCAATTAATAAGGGTGATGGGGGCATGTAATGGACATGGTGCGGGGATGTAATGATGGTGATGGGGGCATGTAATGGGGGTGATGGGGCATTTAGTGTGTATGCAATATGGGTGATGGGGGCATGTAATGGGGGGATTTGGCATTAAATGTGTGTGCAATATGGGTGATGGGGCATGTAATGGGGTGATTGGGCATTAAATGTGTGTGCAATGTGGGTGATGGGCATGTTGTGGGTGTGCAATGTGGGTGATGGGGCATGTTGTAGGTGTGCAATGTGGGTGGGGGAGTGCCCGAATCTTGTCTGCCTAGGGCAGCACAAAACCAAAATACACCACTGGGTCTACTTTGGAGGTCAACTTTTAAAGTGAAAGTCGACCTTACAAGTCAACCTCCTTGCACTATACCCCTCTTACCCCAGGAAAAGGGCCATACGCATGCCGTCGTCATGGTAGGTCATGCATATGAGCATGCTTTTTGTATTGAACGTGCAAAGATTATATTTATTTAAATAGCAATTAAATAGGGCATGCTCAATACGACATGTTCCATCCTATGACTAAACCAATTCTACATGGATTGGACCATGAATCCCCCATGTAATAAGCTCAGAACTACATTACACAGCAGTAAATTAAATGTTATCGAAAATGTTTTAGATTTTTTTGCGAAATCCATGCCAGTGTGAAATGTTACAACAAATGAACTCTAAATAACCTTTAAAACAATGGGTACATGCATCTTGGTTATTTAGTCCATAAATCTCGGCCTGGGCTACAAACTGTAAACTATAGGAAGCGTGTCTTTATTATCTATTTCAGAGGATAAGGAGCTTTGAACATTATAGGATATACAGGGTACTTCAAAGAAACTATAACATTTACACGGCAATAAGGATGTCTCCTAGTGTTAAAGGAATGCATTCAGCGCATTGATCTTCAGAGACCAACTAGAGCTACGTGCTACGGCCCTCGTATCCCGGTATTGAGACTTTTTAGGCCTTTACAGACAAACGATGGCATGCACTGCTTGGTAGGGCCCTACTGGTACTGAGTACAAAGGGGGTTATGTATAAAGATAGCGCACACCCAGATATCGTCAAACAGTGGCGCTATGAGAGTGAGCGCCTATGTAACAAGCCGCCTCCACCACAAAGTCACTTCCGGGATATGCCGGTGCTCAGTGCGTCATCGCAGCCAATGTAAAAAAAATCAATTATTAATGATGATTATTGCTGGAGAACCTCCAGTTTGGTCTCGCTCCCATAATGCAAAGTGTCGGGAGTTATAAAAAAAAAAGGCACAATCGCCATTATACATAACAAAAGGAGTCTCTATCATACCATAGATGTCTATGGGGATGATAAAAGTTGTTGTTCTTTTCAGTTTTGGCGTACTTTTGGTTTTGGCGTGTAATCGGCCAAGATGGCCTAATTGCGACCCTATTCGGGGTCACATCGGGGTATATTGGGTAGCTCGAAATTCATCTTCCATTATGACGATGAACCCGGAATGTTTCCAAACTTCGGGCCAATTAGTTCGGGCCCAAAATTCAGCCTAAATTGCGAGTACCCCTGAGTGTCCTTTAACTTTAACATTGGCTCTCCCTTTAATACTGTATGAGATCCAGAATTTGCATTTACCATGCCGTTTCTAGTTTCTGCACTTTGTTCAATCTCTTGTACCCGACTGAGTTACAAACATTAATAAATTCAGACATGCGGGTCAGGTAGACTTTGGCTGCGCCACTCGATACCATCCTTAGCATTTCCCACGGAGACTTCTCCTGCCAAGTTCAGTTTGTTGCATCCAGCAGGGTGGTCTACAAAGCCAGGTTTTATTTATTTTCCCAAAACTGACTTTTTCCCTCAAAGTCAAGACCAACGAAGGCAGCAAAATTTAACACTACGTTTTCTGACCTTAAACACCTTGTTTTTCATTTTTGTATATTGGATGTGACGATGTATTTGTTTATGTAACAAATTAAATGTACACGGCATGTGTCTGTCTTCCAAGGACCATAAGAGAGATCTGTATTATTTTTTAGAACATGGAGCTTATTTGTCTGAAGATGATGTTGTCTGTTTATAAGGCAGGGGTAGTTATGTATGGGGATTAGCTAGCACAGTGATGGTCAAGGCAGAGCCGGTGGGGAAGTTGGCGCGCACTGCCTATATTAGTGGAAAAAAAGGTTTTGTTGTCCTATAACTACCCATGTTCTCTTTAGCCCTATAAATGTACAGTTTTTAATTAATAAAGTTACTTTAAACTATATATTGATGGCTTTTTGCTAAATAACTAAACCTTGTTCTATGGCTATTCATCTTTATTTCACCATTATTGTAAGTGTGGCTCATTACAATCCAAACGGTAACCCATTAGTGACACCTAGCCAGTACTTTAAAATAGTGGCCAATGTTGTGTCTATGGAGGTAGCAGCATGGCTGGTATTTTTATTTGTAAGAAAAGGTGGTAACCCTACCTATTACCAGTACAAATCTTATTAACAAAATATTGAGCAATGCTTTAACCCATACAAACCTCACAGTGACTTCCGGTTTACACACAAACTATCTCTGGGATCAGCTGCTGTTCTGCTCATTTATTCACTTTTTAACTTATCTTGTTATGTTGTTTCAGCTAGATAAAGATACCGCATCTTACGTAGGGGAGAAACCTTACTAGATAAGCAGTACTAATGCCCTCATTGGTCTCTCTGATGGCCAATCCATCAGACTAAGGGATCACAGACAGAGACCACAAGCAGACACAGAAGAAAGTAAGTGTCCTAGTGCTTGGTTTCTCTCCTATCGGTGATATTGTATGGACAAAACGTGATACAAATATAAGATTTAAGTCAGCCAGTTAATTCATAACATTACAATTTTACCACTACCCCCTTTTTTTAAAAAGTATTATATTTAAAAATAAATAAAAGTCACAAAAGAACTTTGAAAAGGTCACATAACTTTATCTGGTCATGTCTATATATTTGTATAGATTAATTTAAACTCATATTTTATTAATGTATAATAAATGGTTATTTCCTCATAGTGCCCCCATTAGTTACTTTTTTTTTTTACCTTTTTTTTTCCCATCGGGCTATGGTGTACCGCCTCTCTTCCAAGTATTCAGAAGAAGTAGGATATGGATCAGTCAGCTGCATTAATACGATAAATAATGATGAAAAAAAAGTTCGAAGAAAAAAATTGAGTTTCACATGAATATGGTTGAAGGTTCGGAACAGGATCGATCTTGTATTGGTACATTGCCACCTAGAGGACAAAACTTGAATACAGCTTTAGGCTGTTCAATAGATTTTGCTTATGGAACATAAATCAGAACTCACAAGCCTTGACTATGGGTAGTCAATAAACGTTATGCATGGATATAGGGACAAATAGTCACGGAATCATTCACGAGGTAATATAGAGTATATCAGTGGGCATTCAGACATTGTCAGTATTCAAACAGACCCAGACCCAGTATTCAAACAGACCCACTGGAGCAGCAGCAAGGGAGGGAGCATCACCAGGCAGGCAGGGGAGTGCAGGAAAATAAACGCGGGGATGTGTTGGACATGTGGGTAACTGAGGGGTTCTCTGGTTCCTTTCTGGTGGGAATGTACAGCTATTAAAGTGGTATGAAAATAATTTTTTTGATATCTGGATCTGCGCTTATGTTTAAAACCCGAAACAGCTTTATTTCATTTTAATTTTAATTTGAAAAGAGATCATATTGCATTGCCATGTTACTGACCACGGCCAAGATGGGGATACCAGTGGCGCTCTCCAAAGTCTTTAAATGCTCTACATTGTTACCAGGCAGAAAAGCAGATTGATCTCCAAAATATTATATGATTATGTGGACAAATCTGACACGTTTGATGATATTTGGGATCTTTGGTCAATATGTGAATAGAAATCAGCCCGAGATGAATGTAGATGTATTGTGTGTGAATATGTGTAATATGTAATAATAGAAATATATGTAATTGTATCTGATAAGTATAATTTTTTAGGGATTTTACTATTTATGGGTTTGTTATAGCATTTCTTCTAATTGGTCTCCTCCCCTCCACTCCTGCTACTTCACCTACGTCCCTGCCTTGGGTG